>OY728126.1:584868236-585490706 GCA_963277665.1 Viscum album | reverse complement strand
GACTTCTTCACTGCTCAACCATGGTTTTCCAGCACACGTGTAACAGGGGCAGTGTTTGTGAGCACTATCTGAATAATTTTGAAATGAAATATCTCAAAAGATATCTAAATTATTTTTATAATCGCTAGTGATTGGATCAGTTTCATACATCCAAGTTCTATCCATTTTGTAAAAAAATTGTTATAAGTCATTTCATCAAAATGAAATCAATAATATTGAAGTTTCATTGAAAATATATTTAAGTAAAAGAGAATTGTTCACTCTATATGAAACCATAATTGACACACTGCACTATAAGAGAATTATAATAGAAAAGAGACGAAAATATTATATTTATAACAAAATATCTTTGAATAACTATACATGAGTGTACAAGATCATGTACCCTTGTGGAGTAGAATTATTCAGGCATTGATAAAATTTTAGATCAAAAAAATTATATTTTAGTAAATAATTTTAGATATCACATACATTTCCCATGGGGGTGAGGGTGTTTAGGGGGGTGTGGGTGTCCATGGGAGTGGAGGGGCTATCTATGGGGTCGGAGGTGTCCAGGGTTGGGGGCTATCAAGGGGGGTCGGGGTGTCCTATTGGGTAGGCTATCCACGACGGTAGGGGCGGTCCAGAGGGTACGGGGTGTCCATGGTTAGGGGATTTCTTTGGGGAGGGGAGCCGTCGAGGGGTTACATGGTGTCCAGGAGGGGTGAAATGGGGTATTATGGTGTGGTAGGGGCTTTCGATGTGGGTACTAGGTGTCCAGGGGGTGGGCGGGCTGTCCACGGGGGGGGGGGGGGGTGGTGTCTAAGGGGTACGAGGTGTCTAGGGGCTGGGAAGCCTGTCCATGGGGGTGGGCGTGCTGTCCACGGGTGGTGAGTGGTCTGTCTATAGGGGGTGGTCAGGTTGTCTATGGGGGTAGTGGGGTTGTCCAATGGGGTCAGGGTATCAAGGGGTGGTGGGGATTTCCAGGGGTGGGGGCATTCGGGGGGCTGGGGGTGTCTGGCGGTGGTGGGCGGGAGTCCAGGGGGGTGGGTGGGTAGTCCATGGTGGTGGGGGCTATCCAGGGTGTACGGGCTATCCAGTCAGGTTGTAGGGTTGTCCATAGGGATCGCATGGTAGTAAAAGGGGGTCGGGGGTGTCCAGGGGGTGGGGGGGTCCATGGGGTACAAGGTGTCCAGGGGGTGGGTGGGCTGTCCAGCGGGTGGTAGGGGTGGCTAGGTTGTCTAGGGGGTACGGGGTGTCTAGGGTGTGGGTGGGCCGTCCACGGGGTGTGGTCGGGCTGTCCACAGGGGTGGGGGATGTCTAGGGGGTGGGAGGGTGTCCAGGGGTGAGTGGGGTGTCTAGGGGGTTGGAGGGGCTGTCTAGGGGTGGTACTGGGTGTCCAGGGGGTGGGTGGGAAGTCCATGTGGGTGGAGGGGCTGTCCATGGGGTTATGGGGTGTCCATGGGGTGGGAGGGCTATCCATGGGGATGAGCAGGTTGTCCACAGGTGGTGGTCGGGCTGTCCACGGGGGTGGCGGGGCTATCAAGTGGGGTCAGGGTGTCTAGGGGTGGGGGGGGGGGTTCCCATGGGGTGGGGTGTCTAAGGGGATGGGGATGTCTAGGGGTGTTGGACGAGTGTCCAGGGGGGTGGGATGGCTGTCCACGGGGGTGGGGGATGTCCTTGGGGGGAGGGGTGTCCAAGGGGCTGGGTTGGCTATCCATGGGGGTGGCGGGGCTGTCCAGGGGGATCGAGGGTGTTTAGGGGGGTGGGGGGATTTCTATGGGTGGGGGCTATTCAGGGGTTATGAGGTGTCCAGGGGGTTGTCGGGCTATCCCGAGGAGGTGGTAGGGCTATCCCAGGGGTACTGGGTTTGTGGGTGGTCTTTCCAAGGGTTGAGAGGCTGTCCAGGGCGGTATGGGGTGTCTATGAGGGTGGGTGGGATGTCCATGAGGGTGGGGGGGGGGGGGGGGGTTGTCCAGGCGGTACGGGGTTTCCAAGGGGTTGGCGGGCTATCCACAGGGGTGGCAGGGCTATCCAGGGGGGTCAGGGTGGTCGATGGGGTGGAAGGGGCTTTCCAAGGGTGGGTAGGGGAGGGGATGTCTTGGGGGTTCGAGGTGTCTAGTGGGTGGGCGGGCTGTACAGGTTGGTGGCAGTGCGGTGTAGGGAGGTACGAGGTGGGTGGTCGGGCTTTTTATGGGGGTGGTGGGGCTGTTCAAGAGGGTACAGTGTGTCTATGGGGGTGGGCGGGATATCCACATGGGGTGGGAGGCCTCTCCACTAGGGGGGGGGG
Source organism: Viscum album (assembly GCA_963277665.1). NCBI lineage: Eukaryota > Viridiplantae > Streptophyta > Magnoliopsida > Santalales > Viscaceae > Viscum > Viscum album. The sequence goes on along the minus strand of OY728126.1, from coordinate 585,488,437 downwards.
GCTTTCCACGGGGGTGGTGGGGCTGTCCAGCGGGGTGGGGGTGTCCAGGGTGTGTGGGGGGGGGTGTTTTCCAATGCTGTGGGGGCTGTCCAAGGGGTTGGGGTGTCCACCCCCAAACTAAGGTCATAAAATCGAATAATTATCCAATTGTAGCATGATTTCATGCCTGTTATAGATGACATGGAACACAATTGGTGTAATCCATGAATATCCTACATATAAATCACAACACACCCAATTGTAAACACACCACCAAATTTCATATTTGGATCATAAATTATGACCCATGTTTTGATGGGACACTACTCATCAGAGTATGAGTCTTGTTATGTCATTTGGTGATATGGAGTTCTAAAAATGTTAAATTTGTATGAAATCAATATGAACAGTGGATAACAACCTGAGTATGATTTCATTGCAGAGATTACTTCTTCTTGGAAGGGTAAGAGTGAGTGTTGGTATGGAACTTCAATAAATGTCTTAACGTATGAAAGAAACTATACATTTTTTATATTTGATTCCTATTATTGGTAGAGTATCGGAGTGGACACCCACCTAACCCCCCCCCCCCACACACACACCCCTTCACCCCCTCAACCCCCCTTCACCCCCACTACCCAAATTGCCCCCACCCTAGCTGGACACCCCCCCACCACACGTAGACAGACCACTCCCACCTCCCTATACAACCAACACCCCCCAACCTAGAAATCCCACCCACCACCTCCTTTGGATATCCCACCACCACTTGACATCCCACACCCCCTCCCCCACCAAAATATCCCACCCACCACCACCCCTGGACAACCCACCCTCCAATATCCCCCCACCCCCACTGGACACCCCCCCATGGATATCCCATACCCCCTTCCCCGCCAAGATACCCCCCCCCCCCATGACAACCCACCCCATCCCTGGACAGCACTGGACTGCGCATACCCCTCCATAGGGAAGCCCATACCCCCCAGAATCCCCCAACCCCCTGGAAAAGCCACCCCGACTTGGACAGCCCCCCACATGTGGACAACCCCCTACCCCTCTTGCTTCCCCCTTAGGGTATTTTTATTTAAAATCATTATATTCATTAAGAAATCCAAACTTTCATTCATTATCCATTTCATTCCAAACAAACCATTCAATTTATCAAAACATGACAAAAATCAATTTATCAAACCATGAAAAATTCAATTTATCAAAACATGAAAAATTCAATTTATAAGGCTATATGGGTCACTTAGAAAATGTCATTTGGAAATGGGGAAATGAACTACATTGTTAATTCCAATTTAAAAATTGGGACATCCACTTAGGAGGTGTGGTGGTGTCTATGTGGTGTGGTGGTGTCGAGGGGGCTGTCTAAGGGGGATGGGGGTGTCCAAGATGGTGGATGGTGTCCCGGGGGTGGGGGTGTCTAGGGGTGGTGGGGGTGTCTAAGGGTGGTGGAGGTGGTGGTGGGGGGGGGGGTTGTCCAAGTGGGTGGGGTTATGTCCATGGGGAGTGAGGGGTGTCTAGGGAGGGTGGGGGTGGGGTGTCTAGGGGGTGGGGGACGAGGATGTAAAAATTGTGGGGTGTCCAGTAGGTGGCAGAGGGTGTTGTCCAAAGGGGGGGGGGGTTCAACAGGGGTGGGGTGTTTAGGGGGGTCAGTTTTCCATGATAGGTGAGGGGTTTCTAGGGATTATTGGGGTAGGAAGCCTTCAAATGGGTGGGGGTGTCCAGGGGGGGTTGTCTAGGGGGGTGGGAGGTGTCCTGGGGGTGGGGGTGTTCACGATTCCAATCCATCATCCAACCAACGCCAAAATCTAAATCCGATTTTCAACTAAAATAATGTTAAAAAAACATACAACAAACCCTTTACCCTGCTTCACTAAACAAACCCCACTAAAAACCCTTTACCATATTTGAAGTGTAGAAAAAAAACATAAAACAAACCAAAGGGTTCGGTACTCCAAAGACAACTATAACTCTAATTTAACTGAAATCAAAACATAAAACAGAAAAAAGAGGTTGATCACTAAAACTAAGGTAACACATTCTAATTTGAAGTGTAAAAATAAAAAAATGTTTGATTGGAGAATTATATATGGATGGAAGTAGTTTCACGGCCGAGAATATTTCGGGAGGAGCTCTAGATTAGTTCTAAAATCGGGTCGAGTGGGAGCTGGGGAATTAGGTATTTGGGGGAAAACATTCCCAACGGTTTTTAAAAACCATTGATAAATCCTCTCATTACCATCAGTTTTGATAAACCATTGGTATATGTTAGAGAAAATATTTATTTCCCAATAGTTTTGGAAAATCATTGAGAAATCTTAGGCATTTCCTACGGTTTGTTCAAACCTTTGGAAATGTTGACTTATTCTACACTATATCAACGGTTTGAACAAACCATTTTTATATTACCGTTGGGAAAACAACAGATTCCACTAGTGATTTCCTAAAATGTACATCTTTCTTTTATCAATAAAATTGTTCAAATCAATCTTCTTAATTTTACATAATTATATCGTATATTTTCATAGATTAACATGGAAACATGAAATCCATACGCATGAAAAAATATATTATATCACTGAATCACCAGTTTTATTTGATTTTTTCAACTGAAAAGTAAAAAATCATGACCACATTAAAATAAGTGGATGATTTTTTATTGTTTCATCATTTTTAGGAAAATATTCAAACTCAATAGTAGCTATTTAGATAAATCATCTCAAACTATCTAAAAATGTAATCAATGATTATAAAACTCTAAATCATTCAGGATATATCTTGATTCACATTTTTTTGTGATGTTTTAACCATTGATGATCAGATTTATCTTCATTAAATTCAAATTTCTAATGATTTTAACATTAAAAAAACATGGATACTTCACATACCATAATATTCACTTTTTCAATGGAATCATGCTTTTTTAAGCTGTAAAAGAACATTACGTATAATTATTTCATTATTATAGAGAGTGAAATTGGTTTTACACAGATCATGCATATATATTAAATGTATACACATCCATCCATACACGTATGTGAATCCCAATCTCACACTTCACCCAATTAATTATTATGAAGTAAGGATTCATGATTAAGCATCAAATCGACTATCATTTTGACATTGATCATCTATACAGATAAATAAATTATTAATATGTAGTACAATAGATCATATTTATAAAACCTAAAAGTTCATCCTTATAGCGATGTGGAAGATTCTTATTAAGAAGAACATTTCAAAAAATATGTCCAAAATGAATTCTCGATTCTCTTACAACCTAAAAAATAATCACATCAGAACAAATAAAAAACAATTTAAAGAATCTCAAAAACTATTTTTCAAATCATTGATAAATATCTCAACATCCACCAATTATTCCAAATAATGATTGAAAAAAATTAAAAACTATCAAAAAATAAATATTCATTTCAATGAAAATATATATAAAATATATGTACATAATTTGGATATTTATATTCCAATATTAGTGTTTCACTAAATACCCATATCATTTGTTCCATTTCTTTATATATTGAACCATATTAAAAAAATTTGATAATATATTTTAACCCCCTATTTCATATCTTCTAAAACATCTTTAGATTTCTATAACCAACATCACAATGTAACAAATCTTATTAAGTAAATTTTGAACATATATCAAACTACCTTATTGTATAATATCCAGAATAATTTTACTAAAGATTTATATTTTTTCAAAAACTCAATTTCAATTCAATCAACCATAAAATGTGATCCAATTGTATTTTTTTAATTGAAAACAAATATTAATTCTATATCCATTAAAGTAAGAAAAGTGTGGACTCTAGTCAATCATGAATTCTACACAATCGATAAATTGATCATGTATGATATCCATAAAAAAACATGTATCCCAAAAAAGGCTAAAATTTGAATGACATTTAAATATACATTTATATATTGTGACTTATTAAATTTGGTTCCCCTAAACTATTCCACAATATAGTGGGTCCCATGGACTCAAGTGATCATTCTAATGATCCATAGGTTTTTGGCTAGTAATAGAGACCTATGGTGTGTCTATGGGTATACAATTCTATCTTATCATAATATATCCCATTTGTAATAGTCATATCAGTCTGTATTGGATGCTTAAAATAATCACTAGTAAGAGACAAAATATTCCATCCAAAAGACAATGATATTAAATAATTCAAATGTATCCATATCTAATATAATTGGCATGCCTTGTCTCTATAAAAATAATAGGATATACAATAAATTTATGAAAATAAAAAATAAAATGTTAAAGGATTGTTTCTAGAGAGCATAACTAGACTCGCTCAACCATGTTCACCACTTCTTAGATATAATGAAAAATTCAAGAATCATATTGTGGTTTTTTTAGGGTCCTTATATATATCTGCAGAGTCTATTTTGTTACCAATTGGATAACTGAACATGATTTTAGATAACACTTAGCAGGTCACCTTCAATTGTGTTTATAACAATTACAGTTGGTATGATATAACATATGTTGTTTGAAATACATATATCACAGTTATAACTATAATAAATCTAACGAGTCAGTAATATATGATCATGTCTATCTAAACATGTATCCCTGTGAACATAATTCCATTAACTATAATCATTTCCTAATGTAAATATTGAACAAAAAAGTGATACATCCTAATCTATGGATAGTATTCAAATACCCATACAATGGATGACAGTTAATTATTGATAACTATCCAAAAAATCCATGACTTTTAATCAACATTCATCAGTCACAATAGCTACATTGTTTCATATAGAATATAACATCCATAATTTTCAAAAATGGTTTAATGTAGTGACATACTCCAATGGGATGGATCTACGGTAGAGAAGACAATGGCATCGTCATCATGTCCCAAGATCATCTCCATGGATACTCAATAAATAAATGGTTGGATTTAAAGGATAATATCAATAGGGAATTACTAATGAGAGTCTATGAAATATGGATACAAGGGGTTGAATGGATTTTATCATCCTATAGAACAATGATCTGAGTTGTAAATAGTTCCAATGAATCTTTTATCATAATCATTATTTGTGCCCTATAAATGTCCATGAATATTATTGTAATTAGTATACAAGGATCTCTTCTAAGGAATCCACTTCCATTATCAACTCTTCAATAAATTTATTAATAAATATCAATAAATTAGTTTCTTCAAAAAATTAAATATTTCCCAAATGATCCATTTTTCAATATTATTCAAATTTTAAATCATGAAAATGATGAAACAACCTCCACCGACAAATTCAATTTATTTAATTCCAATTTACCATGGATCCATATACATGTGGAGTGCTCACTATCACAAATATGTACAGTATAAAATATGGGATATACAAATTAATATTACATTGTTAGCCTAAATTTGTGATAAAAACCTCAAACAACATGGAAAGGTCTAGTGTAAAACATAGATGGGTCCCAAAAATTTAATTAAAAATTCAAATTTATTTTAAGGGAATCACCACAATTTCATCATTTTTAAAAATTATAAAATTATTATAAAGAAAAAAACATTGTGGGAATATCATAGACTACCTATTGTATAAATATAGTAAAAAATCATCTAGTATATAATCATAATTTTTTCAGGTATAGATGAAAATTTAGAAATGAACAAGTAACATAGAATTTGGATATTAGATCCTTCTTCAAAATAACTATATCAAGGTTAATAGAAACATTTGAAGGTGTAATAGAAATAGATAAGACAATGATGTGGATCCATCGAAACCTATTGTGGTTGAAATTCCATCCAAATTATGGAGTTACACCATATCCAAGATTTAGGCATCCATGGGAGCTGATGTGCATGGGAGAAGGGACGGGTGTAGTTTTGTCGAAATACAGTGTCACGATCACTTATTTTAAAAACAATCATTAGTAATTGACAAGAAATGTTGATGAATTACACCTCATGTATAGATTAGGTCCCCATCTAGGAAAATCTGTTACACATCATGAATCAAACTGCCCAAGCCATTACATGTCTTATAATAATTACACATCATCTATTGAAATTACACATTGTATTATTTTCTTAAAGCTGTCATTCATGCCTCCGACTTCTTCCTTAAAAAAACAACCCAATCATTCTATAGACCATCTTTTGGTTCTAGGAAAATAATAAACCACAAAAAATAGATTAATAATAAATAATTTGATATGTACCTCATAAAAACAATGTGATCTTACAACCCTCTACCCCCTTAATGATATTTGTGACGTAATTAAACTTCAATTGTGGTCATGAATTGTTTTAGAATAACTTAGGACACTAAGAAAGCATGTTGGCCTTTCCATCCCATGTCTTATCCTATAATCTACTATAAAACCATATCACTCATACTATTGGACATAACGATCCATATAGATCCATTGTGATCTTATACACCATGTATATATGATATTCCATGAAAAAAACATCTAACTATAACTCCACCTCATCTATCTGTTGAGTATGACATGGTTCTGAGTGATAATTCTGCAGCTAAGTCACCTAGAAGATTCCATGCATGGATAAGTTCATCTTATGTAACTACAACAGATAGGATACCGGCCCAACAATTTTTTTTATTTCAAATGGCTAAACATATGGATATGAAACCATATCCTATCTCTGAATCCATGTGTCACAGCCCATATGAGATATGTAAAAATACCCAATCTTCAAAATCGATCTCCAGAGGTTGTCTACAATGACAGGTATAATAATTCTTTCTAGAATTCATAGTATACACCCACTTCCTGATCAACTAGACCTCCTATAATGTCTTCTAAATGTGACGAGACCTGAGTAAAGATACATTTCTAGCGTCTAATAAAAATTAGGTGATTCAAATGGCCAACCATAGAAATCCCAATATTTTTCCACCTATAATTTCATCTGATAGCTATTGTTTCATGTGAATTTAACATGGGGTATAATTCTCTACCATGAGCCCCTGAATTCAAGGATTGTTTATCTAATCATTTCCCTATGAACGTAAATCATATTCACAAAATGTGAATTTTTATGAGGCTGTTATATTGTTCTTAGAACAACATATGTTCCAAAAATAATTTTCATGATCTACTAACACTATGATATAATCGATACATATATATCTGATACCACATTTTGATGAACTCTGTAAAGGAAAAAAATCACACAAATAAAATGATTCCCAAAATCAGCTATTAAGAGGATCTCCCTAATTGGATGGAAATGAGATAAATTCAAGATCCATTCCATAAAAATCCATAAATAATAACTACCTTAATGATTCCTTGGAAATAAATCCATGAAAATTTTCAAAAACATTCCTATATCCTATCGAGGATAGGTGACTACTTTAGATGTCTAGATGTTAGTCGGTGTTCAACCTTCAACTGATAACAGAAGGAACACATCCTCATAAAATCAACTACATATCTTTTCATCCATGGGAACTAGTATTGACGTATCATTTGATGATACATCTTGGTAAGACCAATATTTTCTACAAAAGGTGAGCCATGAAAATATCACATCAAATCCTCATGTTTGTCTGGTGAAACCCAAACATGACCATGTATGTGTATAAATTTATCCTCTCCCATAATCAAATAAAGAATAGTGTACTAACCTGTGAAACTCTCCTTTGTAACTACTCCCTTGTTATTAGATAATTATATCATCCTAAATAAATCCACATTATTATTGATCTCAAATAAAGTGGGAATATTAATAAATTATCCATCATGAACCTCCTAACTAATTTTAGATAATAACAGTATAATATACGACTAATTAATGGCTTCTTGGTCTACCATTATATGAGTCCTTCTCTCTACATCACCAACTGCATTTCCATTACCAAGGGTAAATGCAAGATCACATTCAAATTAAAATTGGTATTCCAGCAACCATCACTAACTTGGATTTAGGTCATGTTGTATGAATATATAATTGATGATTTTTTGGTCCATGTATAGAAAATATCTCACCCTATCACGATCCGTCCCCCAGTTCCCAAGACGTGACTACCCCAATCATGCCTCCAATAGTCCAAGGGATGAAGACTATCACTGAGTAGTAATATACAAAACAAATGACTGTAATTTTTTATGTGTCTATACATACACACACACAACTCCAATCCACATATGTTGGAAATTGAAAACACAACACAAATCAACACAACATACAATAGATTAAAAATGAAGGTAACCAGGGTTACGATACAAACCCATGAAAAGGAAAAGTAAAATTACATGTCCTTGGAACTCCTCTATAGAAAAAATTAATTGAAAGGACAATACCAAAATAGCATTGTAAAGACAAAGAAGCCCACCTTCTCTATCATGTCAAACTAAGCACCACATGGCCCCCATTACACCAAAGACTCTGTCAACATGTGGATCTCCAGAACAAGACACGTCACATGTGGGAAAATTATGTGTAGGGTTGAGTAAAATAATAATCATTAGGGATCCCCGAAATATAATGTAAATTAATGAAAAGCAGACACCAGCCAACGAGCATGTACCCGAGGGGTAAGGTCTCCTGATTGGAATCCAAGAGACCCAGGTTCAAATCCGGGTGGAGGTGAATTTTCGGGGTACTGTAACAGTACTGTAACAGTATTGTAGCAGTTAATGTTCAGTACTGTAGCAGCCGGAACTATTCACCCGATTTGGGCCTTCGGGCCACCGATTTGGGCCTACGGGTCTCCAGGGCCTTCGGGTCATCATAGGCCTTTGGACCACAGGGCCTTTGGGTCACGTTGACCATGGAGTATCCCAGTTCACACAGAACAGGCCCCAGAAGCGGATCGGAGCAACATGAGTAGTATCCACCAAATGCAGAACTAACCGGATTGGATGAATGAGAGGGTATGACAGCCTCCATTGAGACCAGGCACCGTGTAGCTTTGTATGGGGCAATGCTAGCCGATCAGCAATGCAATGTGGGGAGCTAAGGTGATCTATGATGCAAGACACTGGGGATGGGCAGTTCTAGTGGGATGAGCCTATGAGTCATGTAATGGGAATGGTAATCCTCTAGGCCTTCAGGTCATGTATTGCGGGTCATAAAGGGCCTTGTGCCTTTGGCCTATGGGTCATGTACGGGTTCCCCTTTGACCCTTAAAATGGGTATTATCTATAATAAAATAAAAAGAAGGCCTCTGGTCCATTCAGAGGAAAAGGAAATAGCACTATGAATATACAGTCATCTCAACAAAGGTAAGTGTAAAAAATATATATAACCATAACATCCTGGAATAAGCGTAATAGATTACAAGACTCAAGGTCACATCCAATACTAGCCAAATGGTCCCACTCATAGAACACTCGATTCGAGAGATCACACTCTTCTTGACATCTTATTGTAAGCGTGTAAAAATATCTTACCAAATGTATCAAAAAGAACATATGGTCTCTATATGTCATGAAGTAATTTGAGACATTCCGTCTCACTAAGATATGGAGCCTTCATATCACAACCAATCATTATCCATAAGAGTCTATTCAAAAAATATTCAAATATGATGAGACCTATAGTCATTATATGAGGCTCACTCCGTATCTTCATAGGAGGCGTGCTCCGTGTCTTTGTAGGAGGCCTTTTCTCCATCTTTTATGGAGACATATTATGTGTCATTTTAGGATAAATAGTTCACATCATTGTAGGATACCTACTATGCATCTTTATAGGAGAACTACTTCATGTATTCACATGATTCCCACTCCACATATTCCTATGAGAGCTACTGTGCATCTTCACATGAGACCTACTCCAAGTATTTGTAGGTAACATACTCCACATCATCACATGAGACCTACTCCACATATTCTGAGGAGACCTAATCCACATATTTACAGAGCTATATATATGATTCCACTCTTATATCGCTCATTCTAGGATCACCTACTTCTCAAGCCACTAGGTTGTACACAAACCTCCACTAATACTCAAGTAAAATATCACAAAATTACCTCCTCATCGCAAGGGATTTAACACCATAAATGTAAAGTCAAATATAAAAAGTGTTTGAGAGTCACCACTTTTTCTTAATAAAGGTCTGATCGAGTTCTGAGCCATGTACGACCTGACCTGGGATGGTCTACTAGGCTCAGGTTGGGCCACAATGGCCGGACCAATACCACATCTTCTTAGGCCACATGATCTTCCAACCTTGGGGATTCCATCCAGCTAGTTATACTCAAGAAAACCCCCTTCCTTTAATTATATGTGGCATGAATATGTGTGACTTGTCATTGCAGGAGGTTGTCCTCCACTACACCGACACGTGGCTGCCACTATGTACCCTCACTGCACACAATGGCCAATTTTACAGGCCATTATAATCACTCTAGTGCACTGATTTTCAATCAAAAATATCCTCAATGATCCCTGGTTCCCTACCTTCACATATGTGGGCTCATATCAGTGCCTAGATCCATCCTGATACAAGGTCATTCGAATGGAAATATCATTCACACCACTTTGATCCAACAGACATCGTCATTATCTCACATCTCTTGGGATGTGTTTGTACTAGATCTGTGATGTCAATTATTTTCACCAAGATCCAGTTGCACATTGATCGATATATTTATGACTATCAAGTCACATGAAAAATGAATAATTCCATTAACTAATGAATAATGGATGGAGAATAGAAATAATCAACAAGGAGGAACAGACCTCAATCATTGTTCATCATAGTCCGGGATAGTTGAAATTATATTGATAAACATAAACCAACAACATATAAAATATTAATCTCTAATAACCCTTAAAATATGTCAAACCCATCATGAAACAATGACCAATCAGTGGCCTAATATGTTTGTGTATTAGTCGGTGTTCATCATAGAATATGAAGAATTAGGGGAAAGGAAATCAAAACATAACACCCTACCTAGATTCAGTTTGATTATTGGTGAATAGAGATTACTTCATCGTCATTTGTCAATCCTGGATCCTCAATCCTCAATTCTCCAGATCCTATGGTGGGTGATCTTCCATCATTCAAAAATGATTTTCTCTAGAGAATCTATGGAAATTATCAAGGATAATCCCTCTAATCAGGTATCCCAGTTAGAATTCTAAATGGTGAAAATGAGTGTTTTCATTGTTGTGGTAGCATTGGAATGTCTCCACAATGTTTCATTCATGGATGGGATCAGTTTCCCAATCAATTCATCATAGAGTTACCACATTGTGGAAACTTAAAAATAAATAATATAAACTACTTTGATTTTATTTTATTCTTCATTAAAACAACCAACAATTAAAATTTGCAGTCGATTCCGCCGGTCGATGTTAGTCGACCCCAAAGGGAAACACCACATTTTAAACACAATGGTGGTATCAGATATCCAATATGAGTCACCATTCATGATTTATTGAGATTTTGAAATAAAATAATTTTATTTAATAATTTTATTTAATGTTATGGCCTTTTCTGGCTTTCCCACTAGAGACTCGTTCTGAATAATGTTATGTCGTACATGGGGTAAACAACCATCCTGTATGCAACGACACCCTCATATTTATAATATGGGAAAAATTTAAGAGAAATTATACGATTTCAAGAAAAAAAATCACGAGATATTTAAAACATCACCTTTTACATCAACTGATTTGAGGAACACATGGCCTTAGAATTTCATGTCCTCTCAGATCATGGTCTCATAATATTCCCAAAAATTTTCTAAAAAAAATTGGAAAAATAAATGTTTTTAAATTCTCCAAAACATAATTCTTTAGTTCCCTTTAATAAAAAGATACGGATACCCAAATATATGAAGTTATGACCACAAAACTCAGCCCCCCCGCTCGGATGTCCTCATCCATATATTTCCATGCTGCCACCGAGCACACACAAAAGCAATCAACGTCCACAGATAGTCATCTCATATCGATCCTCGATCTCTGTGACCATGTTGAAAAGCGTGAAACCTGATAAGAACTATCATATTTGGGATTCCATTGAGTTGACCTATCTCTTTCACATAGGGGCATCCCACACTCTCTATAGAACTTTTCTCCCATAAATAAAAGAAATGGACAACATCGGGAGGCAGTCAACAATCAACGAGTTGCTTTCATGTCCCTTGGAAGTACGTGGTAAAACCATCACAATTTATGTCAATATCCTTTTTCACTCTAATCATAGAACCGCTGGTAAGAAAAGAGAAACCCCTACCCCTCATATGGGCTCAACATGGTGAGTTAACAAACCATGAACCTTTTCTAAATAGGAGAAAAGGTTTTATATCAATAGCTAATCACATATTCTATTAGTTCATTCATCATCGATGTCTACCATGACACCCACAAGCATACCCTGATTCATATTTCCATTAAAGTCATCCAATACCTCTACTATGCATATGTTAAAAAGAAAGACATTCTCCACACCTTCTAAATATCCATTAAGGGAATTCCCTGTTGAAAAATGAGCATGTAATGTCTCACCATCTATATCACCGAGTTGCGACTCCCTAACTCACTATAAAAGTGGAGGTGTAACACCCACCAACTAGAGGTAAGCTGCATCATCTATATCCATGAAGGATAACTAAAATGAGGCCATAATATCAGTCGACTCTTTTAGAATCTCCGAACTAGTTATCCTGATAATTTAATCTTCTACCACATTTTCCTTACCATGAGTATAGACCCTCTCCAAGTCATTGCCACAAGGAACCTTAACTAATAACTTTTGTTCAAGTTCAAAACATTATGGGAGAAGATATTATTGATAATATTGTGGTATGAGTAGATGATAATCCATTTCCTATTCAGTTAGTACTTCCACATCATTAATCCATAGACTATTGTTTGAAACACAATATTATGGGTTGTGTAGTTATGTATATGAGGCCTCAACTAACTCGAATCATAGGCAATCATCACCTGACTCTAACATAAGAAATAACCATGTCTGGTCCCTGATGAATCATAGAAACTACATACTTGACTCCCTCCTCAGGAAAACTCAATTTTGAGGCGCTTTTTTTCTACTGTCTTAATTGGTAAAAATCCTGCATGTACCTTTTTATCCATGCGAAAGGATACCCTTTTAAACTGATTGAAGTGTTTATTGAAATTTTGTTAGTGGATATATTTACCAATGGTCACATAGTTAATGATTCAGTAATCCACCCATAAAATCAAACACCAGGCCTTATTAAACCCATCTTCAAATCCTCCACCTACACCCTCAACATGAGAATATCGGCGAACTCCACCCATTATACTGATATTGATATTGATTCCATACTATGGAGTATAATATTGGAGGTGTCTATCTACATATATGGAGGTAAATCTGGAACATCTTCGGGAAAGAAGTCCTCATACTCCCCCACTAACACTCATAACAAAAAACTCATAAAGTCTACTACGCTAAGGGTAAGGCTAGACCACTCAAGAGTGATTAGCTACACCCTCCTACGCACAAGTCTATCCCATTTTATAAGGTTTCTTCTATTCACCAAGAAAAGAAAAACCCATTCCCACACTTTGGATATACCGTACCTGTTTTCATAAAATAATCAATATGATCTTGAATTATGGTCAACCAATCCATACCTAGACTAACATCGTAAGGCCTCGATGCTACCACAAAGAGGTTCCATCTGACACTCTCACCTCAAGGGTCAGATCGAACTCTCAGAACTAGTGTGATTTTCGACTCTCCTTTTATAGGTATCTCCAAACTTAAGAGTCAACTCCATGTTTTAACCATATAATCTAGTTCTCGAACAAGATTTGTGACAAGAAAAAATGATTTTCATGTGTTCCTATTAATATCTAAGCTTTGAATAGTCATAGACTATACATAAAATCATTCTAGGAGTCCTTGGGTTATATCCTTTGAACACATATTGATTCCACTTCCTCTGACTTGTAGCTCCTTTAGTCGGGTATAGACTATATTGGGGTTATGGTTGCAACAAGTCAAAATGTATACCACATCCTGCTTCTCTCTCAACTCTTATACCACATCTTCCACCCTACATATCAAAATTATGTTGTCACTATCACTAAATCAGTGGACAATCCTCCATTTCATTGTCAGCAACATGATGGGATGGATAATATCTAGTGAGATGTCACATATCATATTATTAAAATCATTGCCCCATTCTAGGCTTAGTGAAATCACCCTATTATCCTTGATATGTAGATCTTTGATCCTAGCACATCTTCTCAGAACATATCACACATCGATATCTCTATGTCTAACGTCAGCTTCCTGTACTTGAGGTCTCTACTTCTACTTTCCCATTGCTGATATCCACTATCTATACTCACTCAGGAAAAGGACATTCAACCAAAATGGTTCACTCTAGAACCCTAGAATAAGTAGGAATTCTCAAACTAATAGTGTTGTCTCATATGTCCCCAAACACAACTCACTTAGAGCTCCATACTCTAAAGTAATGGTTGTGTCACATCCATCGAGTACGTGGAATGATCGGTATACTTCACTGAACACTCAGATATCGACTTTTCGTTAGGCTAAAGATGTAAAATATCATGGAAACACTTATACCATATATTTTCTTGTGAGATCCCCTTTCATAATAATGGTTCTAAAAATATGTACACGGAAGAGTCACCTCATCTTAATATTGGGTAATCTAAAACCTACCACTGCCCCACTAAGCCATGTAAAAGGCTCACTGCTAGGACAACTGTATGATATAATGGTGTCCTAACTGAATGGAAAACATTATCATCACATCAACTCAGTCCTTATCTGCATGTGATTTGGTCTCTCCTCGTAACGTGAGGGGTCACTGTCACTGAAACTCATGAAGTGCACTCATCATGTCCATTACATCCCCCGGTACTACAAGTACCATGTGCTACTCCAAAAGTGGTGGTGTAACAGGAGCACCACCCAAAGGTACTTACTATAGTAAAAATATTCATATAAATCTCATCACAACCTGGATCATTATAATGATAATGTGGTTGAATCTTGGCTGGCTATCTGCATGGAAGAATCATGAAATAAAATAATATATATAATGATGAATAGAGCATACATGGTGAGATGAATCAATAAATAAATGTAAAACACAACTCATTCCAATATTATGCGTGTACCATTGTTTATATCAATAACTAGTGTTTTCATATACCATTTAGAAAAGTATAATTCAGGGTCCTGGTGTATGGATACATCGGCTGCTGTAGCAACACTAAATTCAATACCATCTAAGGAAAACTCAAAACAATTAGCACATTTTCGCCAAACAATGTCATAAAATATGGGTTCTTATGTTATAACTAACCAACCATTCATACCACTCCTTCACAACCCTTCCCCCGTGGCATGTGTAGTGACTACCCAAAGCCCGCCTCCCATGTTTCAATGGATAATGACTAGCTCTGAGTAGTAATATACGAAAAATGGGAGGAATCTTACTATGTACATGTACACATGAACACAACATCAATACACATATGTTGGATGTAACATCCCCGACCCGAGATCCACAAAACCGGTTCCCCATGAAAAGTCACCACATGACCTCAACAGCTCCTCTTCATATGTCAAAGGTTACATAATAGTGGCGAGGTTCTAATGTGTCATTAGGGAAAATATAACCTATTTACAAGAGTAATCCTTAGTTGAACACAATATAAAAATGTAGAATAATATGAAATTACTAATAAATTTACAAGTAAAATATCTCTATTTTGTGTACAAACCATAATTTAACATTAACAATGTCATGTCATGCTAGCATTGAGATGTGAATAAAACTGAAAAATAAATGTAATGGGAAAATACCAAAATGTTTTTGACATTATGTCTTAATCCTTCTCTATGTAAATCATGATCCCAAATCAACATCCTAGGTTTTGTCCTTTGACCATGTCTTGAATTGCAACCACGAAATTTGATCAGGTACCCAACAATGACTTGAGTAGGTTGTGAGTAAAAAATACAGTAGGTCACCACCAATGATGTCTACAAAATATCCATTATAATAGATATACATGAAAGTACAAAATATGTTCTAAGTATACAAGGGATAGCTTGGGTGTAATTGGTTAACATGGTTTATTTAATTAATGACTAGCATTTGTCCTAATTCCATTTTCATATACCATTATTACTATATAATCCACTATAAAACAATGTTCTTTTTGGTTAGCCATAAACATCATCTCAACATGGGTCTAAAGAAATCAATAATTATGAATATGAGAAATAAGTCATGTTTATATCTCTCTAGGGATACACATATCACATCAAAACATTATCCTCACCATGAAGCCTCAGTCCGGGTAGAATGAAATCGTTTGGGGAATAGAGCCCATGTCCCCTTCCCTTACGCGTGGATTTTTTGGGTGTAGTTTAGAGCCTCGGTCTAACTCTATCCATGTGCATAGAACCACATTCCAATACCTAACACCACCAACCATTGTGCACATGATTATTTATCAATTAAACATTACCAAACCATTATACTACCAATAATAACAAATGCCATTAAAATTTAAAAAATGTAACAATAACATGGAAAATAAAAACATGTAATTACCCATCAATAAATATCCCGATTTCAATTGATTATCGTTTAGAAAAAATTATATTATCATGAATTAAACCCTTATATATATTAATTAACCCTATACCTTAGACAAAATTCATAAATTTTTATATATTAACCCACATAACACATTCATCATTTCACATCAATTTACCCTTTATGCACTGAATTACAATTCTCATGTCACATAACTCAACAAATTTATTACATTTAATCATTTATTTGTACCACATAATTCACATGTATTGACCCATTCCACCTACTCATCCATTCCCCTGTTACATATCATTAACATGTTCACCATTTCCATTCCATTACCCAAATTAAAAGTTTAGTGTTTAATATGCACTAATCTTCATAGGCATTTGTGACAAACATTCATTAAACCATCAACATAATCTCCTTCAACAAAATTTACCATTATCATGTAATTGAAAAAACACCTTATTACTATATAACTCTAGGAATATAAATCATCATTCCTTTTACAATTTAATCAACAATTATAAAATTTTTTACATGGGCTTCACATATTACGCAAAAATATTTCACTTAACCCTACCACTCTCTTGGTTCGGGATGGCCGATGCACTACATGGGTGGCCCTGAAATAGTCATGTACTCCTGAAAGGATCCCATAGGGATCGTGATAGTTTCAATTTGTTACATAGAACTCCCTTTTATAAAATAATCATATGGATATGAGAACACAAATTGAACAAAAAATAGATGATTCCATGCACAGGTCAAAAATATAAGTATGGGATAATACTTATAGACCACCAACCTTGAATATAAAAATTAGAGAACTCTTACTCATGGCCTTGGATCCAGAATAGAATACCCCTTGAATCAAAAACCATGGTTTCACCAGAAAAAGATGGTTTTAGGTCTTTATATAGAGATAGAAGAAACAACAAACCCAAATCCAAAAAAGAGAAGCAATTAGATAATTAGACTTACCCAAGGCTTCAATATGCATCCAACGACGCACCAAATGGAAAAAATTAGAAGGAAAAACTCCCTTGGAAGACTTTGTTCATCCATGTGCTTCACCGGGGTTCTATGGGTGGAAGGTAAATGAATCACTATTTGGAGTTCAAAATCTAGGTATAGAATTCTTGTAATTTCCTCAAAAATACAAGGCCACAGAGTTTACATGCATGGTTTTCCAAATGGTGTGTGAGCCTTTGATGAGCCACTATCTGAAAACACCCATTTACATGGTTTAATGGGGATTCTTCATGGTTAACTATATTGTATGTCAACTGTATATAAGCCTATTTCCAGGGCTGCATGGTTACCTTTGATTCCCGTACAAATTGCACTAACCATGCGCAAACTGTGGAACATGCCCAAGAACACCATTTTCTGTCACTTTAATGTAAAAATCCCCCAGAAAAACCCTATACATCCAATAATCATGGGGAAACACTTATCTAGAAAAAAGGAAGAGGCCAAAGAAAAACATAAACAATAAAATACCTTACGAAAATCTGGAATCTTAACACCTCCCCACCTTATAACAGCTCATCCTCGAGCCACTCTTTCAATTATCACTATGCTTTTGTAACTAGATGTCAATCCAAAAGGCCTACCTATCCATTTTCATCATCGATGTTTTTGGTTTCACATCCCAAGTCCCTATAAGAACGTACTAAGGGCACATACTTGTCCGACAAGTCTTTCTCACCACAACCACAACATGAACCGAAAACACATCAAGGATGCTTCAAGTTCATCCATACCCAAACACTTTATGTTACAATATAAAACATTAAAAATAGTTCCTAACACTATACACCTGAAAACTTTAGTCACAACATCACATTATCATGGAGGATCCAATCAGCATCCCCCTCAGTCTAATCCTCTACCAAACTCAAGACCCAAATCAATTGGCATCATTTTCCTATGTTTTTTCCCATCTCTAATGGTTACCAAACTAAATATCTCCAAAATCACAACACATGTTCTATTAAAACCAATTTAACATCTTATATTGATTCCCAATAATTGGGAAAATGTCACCTAAATCACATCTAAACATTCATATCACATAATGTGTTCCAACACACCATACTCAATCATCCATAGGGAGTTACCATATATTGGTATGTCGCACCATCGAAATGATTACAGTAGACATTCATGCACTATCCCTTCAAAGACTATTATCAACATAATCTTGCTCAGGTAAAACATCATTTCCAAATAATCACTTGCTTCCACAATAAGAACCCATGGGTGGTTAACTCTCATAACACCCATTCAAGATTACCATCTCAGGTTGGCCCATTCATGATTGGATTGTCCCATAACACACAACTTTAACTGATGGTACTCTAACCCTTTCACAACTTCCTAACCGGATTACTAGCTCATAACCTATCGTTATCATCCCATGAACCCAATTAGGTTGTTCCCTGAATTCCCCTAGAAATCCATCACCACGACATTAATATGCTTTAGACCGTCATGGATCTTAACACTTAGCATGACACCACATTAAATGGTCATGTTTCCATCAACATCAAGGAGTCACAAAACTACCCAAGGAGAAGTTAAATGAGTCTAACTCCAATATTAATTGGTGTTATAGAACCTAGCCCCACTTTCCACAATTTTGTGTAATACTGACCACAACCATTTACGACATCAGAATAAACACTACATGCTTCACATGGTTGTACCATGAGCTCTACACCAACACATGGCTCATCAGTCACCATTTCCAAGGCCCACATTTCCTCTCTAAGGAACCAAACATATACAACAAAGGTTCCTCATTAGAATCTCGGTGCCATTACATCTACTCGATGATATCCTCTCCAAATCCTTGAATAACATATCACTCCCCACATTAAGATCGTCGTTATTATTTCTCACCATGAGGGATTCCAACCACCTCCTCTTAAATAAGATCCCAAGATGAACCCCTTATATTAGACATGGCCATCTAGATGTTTCCCCAAAAAAGAAAATGAACATCACCCTATGCCTGTTCCTGACTTCCGTGAATGAAACCCATGTGGTTTATTGATATTTGATCCTTCCTGAGGATTTAAACCCAATCCATAGAAGGTGTACAAACCATCATCAATATCTACACATACCATTTCCATGTGCGTAAAATCCATGACATACCTCATCTAACCAAACACCTTCATGTATTTGGGAATCATGTTAGATCTTCTCAATGAATATGGGACAATATCATGATATTTTCTAGGATCGTCACTAGTTGAGTTATGCTACAATGTTGGCAAATAACTCCACCACCAACTTATCCATTTCTGATGTCATGCTATTGAACAAAATGACATGTAAAGGATCTCATTATCCCCTTCCAAACACATATCATCTACACTTAACCACCACAAATCATGTATGATTTCAAACCAAGTCTAACCATTTCTCTATGACCATATCATCACGCAGTTCTGATCCAACCATTCAGGTCGTACTACTTCTTCCACACCACATGAGTTCCTCCAATGGATCCCTCATAGCTAACAACAAAATCACAACTGTCTACCACACCAATCAAACCAACGGACTATCACAAATCAACATTTATGTATCTATATCCCATCACCCACTAACTTTCAAAAAAATGTATCTTTATTAGTCCACCTCATCATCCCTGAGGCTGCCTCTTCATCTCACCAAAAAACCAAACCCATTTGTACAAACATGTTTGCCCAGATGAACCCCCTCACCTTGAGTGTCACCATCGAGCAAATGAATTTGGCCGCACCTCAGTCACCCTTGTCTCTTTCGCTCAAAAACAACATCAAGACCTCCATTATTCATTATCCAAATAGGTTCGTTGGGAATCCATACGATACAACCATGAAAAAATCTATACCTCCTATCATAAACACTAGGGTTACAATATTTGAGAACCACGAATAACCATACCACTTATAAATATTTTTGGTACATAGTATGCATAGACACACCTATGAAGCTTCTCCCATGCTTCAAATTCCAAGGTTATTGCACTACTGGCCTAACCTCCCCCAAGGTCACACTTGATTTTCCAAAACTATCATCACATAAACACTATGTGAGTTGCACCACCCACCATCAACATTCCCACATAGCCCTCTAGGCCAAACCCAGAACACACAACACTCTGAGTCCTACTATTAATGTCCAAAACATCTACATGTGAGACACACACCCAAATGCACTAAGGTCCATGTATGACCTATCTCATATGTCACTATGAAGTATTAATGATTCCCACACCTTAGACTAGAGTCACAAGAAGTAAAATCCATTGGACCTCTCTCTTAACCATACATTTCATGACACCAACAATGTAATTCTTGTGAATGGGACTATCATGCACGTTTTGGTGCACATTATTCCTAGAGTGCCAAACATCCATTTACTCTAGGTTATGAACAAATGGTTTACACATTCATCAAAACTAAGATCCAAAGAACCTCTCCATGATTCAAAATGCAACTCGCAAGGTCCCTACTAACATGGTCATTATGAACCACGATCCATCCTTAGGGTCCATCATTAATTCTATATGGTCACGAACTAAGAGGGCTTCCACACTCAAATTACGGAACAACGCCTCGCATCCCAACAACCATAGCCCTACCAATGGTTCCTTAAACACACCAATTAGACCATATCATAAACAAAAAGGCCTCACATGGAAAATCCAAAGACTCAAATTATGGAACTCTCTCTACCCTAACCCTCACATTTAATGTTCAAATGTACATCACGAGTGACACCCAACTTTGAAATAAATTATTCATATTTTTAATTTATCATTTACTCGATGCATCAAAGATTGAACAACTTGATTTAACCATGGATGTAAAAGATCTCATGCCAACCACCTTAATCAAACCATTCTTCATACCCTGCCCCAACAGTCATCATCACACATAGAACACTACCTTATACCGTACATACCATGGGTCATGGTCAACATGGTATAACTAATTTACAAAATCACATGTATTTCAAAAAAACCTCTTAAAACCAATTCTTCATTACCACATGATCCCTGCCACATTGCCACATTTACCAATTCAAAACTGTTTACAATAATCATTTTAACTCAATTACACCATTCATTAAAAAAAATTCCAAAAACAATTTTACCATTATTATGCAATACTTTTTCTATAAGACACTGAATCAATAATTAAAATTTATCACAACCAAAAATAATAGTTCATTCATAAAATTTCTTTATACACAATATTTCTTAACAATTCATTTTCATTCTTTTCATTCTCCCACTCACATTACAACTATTAGGAATCATTTTCGTCAGATTTAACAATGATGTAAAATTCATTATACTCTTTATTCCATGCACGCCCATCTCATGTGTGTATGCCTATAATGATGCATTACACCTACTTTATTAGGTACCTATAACGATGAATGAATGACCAAACTCTTTCAATTCTAAAAATGGAAAGAATATCATAAATCAGTAAAATCACACAACATGTACATCACCCAGTGGTGAAAAATCATTCTACTATAACAACACACATCATAAACAACAATTACCACCCTGGGTGACTTGGGTTTTCCATCATACATGGGTCAGCTAATCCCAAGAACAAGCTCATTACTAAGTCATGACACATCCCAATCCCCACTCTATCGTCCCCAAATACTATTAAAGGTAATATAAATCCTATGATACCACATTGTAACATTCCAACCCGAGAACCACTAAAATGATGCCCCAATCGAAGTCATCACATGCCCTCAAGCACGCCTCCCAGTACACCAGAGGTTTCCGACTAACGACAAGGGTCTAAGGAGTCATGTGGGGAAACTATTTCCTCATTACTCGTGTAAGCCACACCATATGAAAATACAAATAGCATAATAATATAAAATAATTAATAAACATACATGTCCAACATCTCCCGACTAAGTACAAACCGTAATTCAACATTATCAATGTCATGAAATTCTAGTAGTGCTAGGTGAATAAAACCCAAAAATAAAAAAAGGTCAAAAACCCATATGGTTCCTGACTCTGTGTATGGGTCATTCTCTATGTACATTTTGATCCCAAATCAACATCCTAGAGTTGGTCCATTGACGTTGCCTTGGCCTGTAAAAAAGAAAACTACTCGGGTAACCAGCGACTACCTAAGTAGGGTGTCAGTACAAAACACTTTAGTCTACCACCAAAATGTATAAAAAATATCATGTCTTATACAAAGTTGATTGAAGTATTAAATAAATGGTAAGTAGACATGTGAAATTTTGGGTCCCATTGGATTACAAGGTTTATTTAATTCATGACTAGAATTTATCCCAATTCCTTTTCTTATATCATTTTTACAATATAATTCAACATAACTCATGTTCTTTTTGTAGGAATATATAACATCTCTACATGGGTATAATGAAATCAATCATTTTTCATAGGGTAAATAATCCATGTCCCTATCTCAATAGGGATACACATATCACATCATCACATTTTCCTCACCTAGAAGCCTCAGTCCGGGAGGAATGAAACCGTTAGGGGAATATAGCCTCTATCCCCCTCCCCAACCCATGAATTTATGGGTGGAGTATAGAGCCTCAGTATAACATGACCTAGGGGCGTAGAACCTCATGTCAATACAGCACTCTACCAAGCCATGTGCACATGATTATTTATCAATTCAACACAACCCAACCATAATACAACCAAGAATAACCAATTCCATTATAATTCACAACATATAACAAAAAAAATTGAAAATAAAAACATTCCATAACCCATTAACACATTTAACAATTTCAATTCATTTTTAGCGAAATTTTTATTCTTGTTCTTTAACCCATTAAGTATATCCACAAAACTCGTAACATAGACAGAATTCATCAATTACCATATATTAACCCGCATATCCCACCCATCGTTTCACAAGAATTTACCATTTATACACTAAATTAAAATTCTCTTTTATTAACTTATATAGTACACCATTTCTGTGGGGTTACTCTAAAAACCACCTATACCCCATCCACCAAGAACATCATCAAAGCGTCGATCCTCTAAATAAGACAAGACATTGCGGGAGAAGCTAATGCAGGGTTGAGAAAAAATACTCAGTAGGGTGACCCAAAAAAAATGTTAAAGAACACAAAGGAAACACCACAAAGAAGATATCGTTAGCTCAACAATGATATGTGACAACAACTTATATAAAAATAACATCCTTGTATACAAATAAATTAATTCATAACTCAATGTATTATAAACTTCTGCCAAATGGCCTCGCTCTTAGCATGCTCGATCATGGAGATATCACTCCTGGAGCTATCTAATATTAATCACATAGAACTATAATTCCAAATTTTTCCTAGGGAACTTCTGCTATAGATACTTCACAGAGATCCCTAATACATCCATTATCACTAAGACATGGAGTCTCGATATCATATCCAATCCATAGCTACATGATTATAATAAATGAATATTCAAATACTAGGAGACATACATTCTTTATAGGAGACACAAAATTAATCATTATAGGAGTCCAACTCTGCTTCATTTAATGATACATACTCTACATCCTTACTAGAGACCTAATTTGGGTCTTCCTAGGAGACCCACTCCACATTTTCGTAGCGGGCCTACTCTACATCTTCTTGGGAGACTTACTCTTTGTATTCAAAAAGAGACATACATGGATACATCATGGGAGACATACTCCGTGTATTCATTAGAAACATACTATATATCTTCACTAAAGACCTACTCCACGTCCTCACACAAAAAACCATAGGATTCTTCTCTTAGCGCTCTCGTTCTATGAGAACCTAATCCTAAATCTACTAGGTCATGCTCCAACATCCTATAAAACTAAATTAGAGTATCAATAAAGGACCTCCTCGTCCTATGGGAATCAACATTACAAATAGCTTTTGAAATGGACACAAGGTTTGGGTGTTACACTCTTTCTAAAAAAGGTCTGATCGGGGTCCAAGTCAGGTTCGATCCAACCCAACCCAGTTCGAACTACATGGCATGGTATGGCTTGGTCCATTTGAAATTGGTTATACCAGAAATATTGGCCTAGCCCGCTGGGCTATTCGGTGGCTCTCTCAATCCATCCTAGCCCAATAAGCGGGTCATCTCACTTCCATAGGTTGGGGCGAGTACCGCATCCGCCTGGCCCAGGTGGTCCACTGACCTTATGGCTATAATCAAGCTGGTTCAACTCACTCACACACCCACTTCCTGAACGTGGAGATACCACATGCTCCCATTTGACATGGGTGCCACGACATCCCTCCATCACCACGATATCCACCACAGCCATCTATGGTTGCCGTCGTGGGTTACCATCTTTTACTACAATAGAATGTTAGGGCATCGACAACCCAATCATCTAAAATCTTCTCTACAATCCTCGAATTTCCACCTTCACTACTCTGGGATTGGATCCATGACAAAATACATTCTCATGCATGTTAATTCAAACAATGATATCATACACTCTCCATTGATCCATCTGACACTGTCATCGTTGTACCTCTTCCAAGTTGTGTTAGTCCCAAATCCATGATATCTGGTCACTGTACAAAGGATATAGTGTGAAATGATCCATCGATCACAAATTATCGAGTCTTGGGCCAATCGAAGAACATCCTCAATGAACAAAAAATAGAGGGAGGAAATAATGAACCAAAAAGGTGGAAAATACATCGATTGTTGATCATGGAGATCATGGTTCATTTGAATTAGAATGGTTAACATAAACCAATAAAAAATAAACAAATCAGTCTCCAATGACAATATAAATTTGTAAACCCCATCATGGAACATTGACCGATACGCAAGACAATCGGTTTGTGGATTGGTCCGCATTCATTATAGATTAACAAGAACGGGGGGAATGGAAATCAAAACACAACACCATAACATGATTATATTTGGTCTTTGACCAAGATAGATTGCATCATCGTCATTTCTCTATCCTCAATCCTCAATCCTATATCCTAGAACGTCAATTCATTGGATCTTGATGTGGTTGATTTAAAACCGTTCACCAAAACTTTTCTACTTAGTTTCTAGGAAAATTCTCTAGGACATTCCATCTAATCATGTATCTCTATCAAGATGTTAAATTATGAAATCATGTTTTTCAATTATTGTTGCAACATTACATTTTCACCCTACTATTTCATTATTGAATGTGAATGGGTTGTCACGCTGCTATGTCACAACATCGCTACACTGCGAATTGATGAAAAGAAATAAAATAAATATCTTTTGGTTTATTTATTCTTATTTGAAACATCAAAAAATTAAATTTCACAATCTTTAAGAACACGGTTTTTTCTGAAAAATAATTTTTAATACTCATGATATTCTTCTAGAGCAGCTCCCTCAGACGGGGTGCGATTCCGAGCCCCGGTTTGGCTGAATTAAATTTTCAGTGCGTTCATAATGGAAACCCCAAATAAATGGGACAACTGCTAAACGATACTTCGAATCAGAGATCCGAGTGTACGGATGGGTCTATAATGGGGTTTTTACCCTAGGCACGACATAAAACATGTTGGCACGAGATGTTTGGACGCCTCGCTCGGTATTGGAATGTTAAACTGATAAATTAATTAATTTATTTATTCTTTTAATGGTGAAACTCAAGTATCTCTTAAACGGTGGCTCGGATTGGAAAAATGAGGCCACTGTTGAGGTAGAAGCATGACTTTTACCTTAGGAGGGGTGTATGTTTCGCGGGCGTGGGCTGTTTGTGAAAAATGGCAGCAGGGGAATTTTCGTAATTTGGCAGCTTTGGGCGTTCAGTTTTTAACATTTTAACGGGGCCTTGGATTAAAATTATGAGACCACCGTTTTTCTTGGGAGGTGGTTTTTGGCCTAGGGGAGGCTTAAACTCGACTCTGTCGAAGGTTTTGATGCGGGTTAAATTATGGGTTTAAATTAATGAAAATTTTTAATTTTATTTAAACCATTAACCCCTTCCCCTTCCCTTGTTCACCCCCTGGAGAAGCACTCGCAACCTCAAACTCTCCTCCTCTCCTCCACATCTCCGACAAGGTGGCTCCGGCAAGGCAGCTCTGACGGGACGCGACGATGCTTCGGGCGAAGCCCATTGAGGTAGGATTTGTTACGGTTTCAATTTTTATTCCCACACCTACTTTGAGTTATATTCTATGAATATCTTTGTTGTTATATACTCTAAAAATCATGTAATCTTGTAGTAGAATTTATACTCTTTCTGATGCATCTTTCGGATTTTAATTCCGTGTCCCGAGCTCCCCGCAGCCGTCCGGCGAAGGTTGCGGGAAATTCAGAAGTTTCTTGGGGTTTTCCGGCAGTCCGGCATTTCCGGGACGGTGGTCGTAGCGGCAGGGCTCTCGGATAGCAGCGCGGTGAAGGTGAAGTGCAGAGCGGGTGCTCGGAAGTATCTTCAGCGGGGTGGTCAGTTGTGGGCTCCAGGTGCAGCGGCGGGGGAGCTCCCTTCAGCGGAGCCAGCCGGTCGCGACGGCCGCGGGGTTGCGTTGTGCGACCCCCACGCAGGAGACAAGACCCGTGAGACGCGGGTCTTCACATAGCAGCCGCGACCGGCCCTCGTGGCCGGTCTGCGTGTAGACCGCAGGTCCACGGCCGGCCCGCACGGCCAAGCCGCGGGCCCGCGCAGGCCTGCCCAGGCCGGTCCAGTCCAAGGGGCTTTGCCCTTCAGTTTTCAGATGCCCGTAATGTTTGCTACGGGCATCCGTTTTGCTTGCCGTCTACGGAAGTGTACTCCAGACGTTGTGGAAGAATTTTTGATATGGTTTTGAGAATTTTTATTCCCGAAGCGAGGGGCCTCGGAGGCGCGACGCATCCTTAAGTGAAGTGATTTTTTCTCCCGGGGATTCGTGTTTTGAATGGCGTGGACGCATCTCACGTCCGTTTTGAGCGACATCAGTGGTGTTGGGACCCTGGTGCCGGGGCGAAGCATTCCAGGGTGGTTTCTGGCGTTGCAGACGGAGTTGATATGTGGGCCCCACGAAACTTCTTTGAGCGGCGAGCAACGTTTAGAAACATTCTCACTGGGCATCCATTCGGGGCGTGTGAGCAGTCGATTCTAGATGTTTTCCCGAGAGGATTGCAATGGTTCAATCCACCCGCACCAATTCGGCATGATGATGCGAGGCCCATGAGGGCTGTTTGGTCGTCAACGGTGATTTTCAATCTTTATCATCGGGCGACCGTTTTAGACAAGTGAATAGTCCATATTGAGAGCTTTTTCGAGAGTATGGAAATGGTGTGATCCGTTCATTGTGTTTCGGGACTAGGTTGTGGGTCCCATGAAGTACCGCACATGTTTGGTGCGCCGGAATTACCCATTTTCTCCGGATATCCATTGCACTCATGTGAGTAGTGCTTTTGACGTGTTTTCCCGAGGGGATCACAATGGTGTGATGCACCCGACTGTCTTTGGGGCCGAGGCTCCGGATCACGGGACGTCGTTCGGGCGTGAGGCAGTGTGTGCGACCTTTCGCCGGATATCCATTTGAGGCGAGTAAGTAGTCTATCTCGCGTGTTTTTTCTTGAGAATTACAACGGTGTGATCTGTTCAGGCAAGTGGATCCTCTTACGTGATCTTAATAAATGTGTAAATGTGAAGGTTCCACATGGGTGTTTCTTCTACTGTGTTTGTAGCAGATCCTTGGCATGTGATCTCGTGCACTCCCAGGTGAGTGAAGTAATGCTTGAATAGATGTGGTTGGTTGTGCCCTAGTCATTGAGGCAGAAAATAGGAGATGTTACGTCACGCCTTAGCGTTCACGTTGGGTGCCGTGTGCATGATATCCCTTGGGATGAAAATGAGGTATACTGTCGGAGTATATGGGAGCGCTTGGAGGTACGTGTGGTTTGTACCTGCGACTATTTGTGAACATGGTTGCGGATTGAATTGGGTCCACACGTCGTGTGGGCCCCATGTGCGTGTCGTGTTCTGCTTTGCATACCTTTGACCTCTCATGACTTAGAGGGTCCCTCGGTTCTCGTTTGTCGTCCATCGCGGTTGATTTTTCCCCCGGATCTATGCTCGATGGTTTTGATCAGCAGGGTTGAGTGGTTTCCCTGGTCTTGTTCTGGAGTCAGATGGTTGTGTGTTACCTGTAACGCCCCGACCCCAGTTATCTAGAGTCGGTGCATTATTAAATAACATTGGCATGATCACAAGAAAGATTAAATATTGAAACAACGATTGGGTTAGTAGCCTTGGAAACACAAGATATATTCATAAGTCTTACATTACATCATAAAGTGAAAACTACTACAACAACATATTGTCTCCATATTCCACACTCATATCCTCACATAATATCCCTGCAGGTCATTCATAATTTACTTCTTCATACCCAGGAAAAAATAAAACATAGAAAAGGGGTGAGCTCAAATGCCCAGTAAGGATAACAATATAGCAGAATCTTTCATAAATAAGAATAAACATTTAAGGCAGTGTATAACTAAAACAAAATCCTTTTAAACATGAACTTCAACATAGTATGGAAAAAATAAAATTAAATAATGTCATTTACTTATTCACATGGATATTCTACTAATCGAATAATCACATGCAATATCAATAACCACTTTCATAATGATGGAATGCATAATGCCAGACTATCATAACCACATAGCCAAGGCCTCGTGCCCAAACTACAAATAATATTTTTTCAAGGCATTGTGCCAAGACACTAGTTTGTCTCATGAGACCTACCGATGCATCGAGGAGCTATAGCGGGCTCCACCCGTCAAATATTAAGTCCAATGCATTCCAATATGAAAAGGTTTAAACATAACATAAACATTCGTATTAAAACTTGCATACGAAATTTCAATACATTCACAATAAACTATAAATGGTATAAAAATAGCACATCCACAGTCAAACATATCACAAAACCTTCAATGCAATATAGAAGTTTTGTATCATAATAAATCAACTTCAAATAAGTGTAAAATCCATCAAAGGATGTAGACATAGATGAAATCAAAACTCATTTTAGTGAAATATCTATATCTATTTTGAAATCATTTAAGAGTCTTATATTTATGAAATAAAACATTTTCTTTGAAAATATTCTTATAAGCTTGTAATGGAAGCTTCGACGATTTTATAACAGTGGAAAATAATCGCACCCGCCATATAAGTTAAAAAAACATTCTTACCTTAATTCTATCGAAAAGGTTAAAAGCACATTGTTTAGAAAAAGACGAAAAGATTCCTTTACAAAACACCTATAAAAAGTCAAAAAAGTTTATAAATGACATTAACCCAAATTCTTTTAAATAGTAAAAATGTTTTAAAATAAATTTTTAAGAATCATGGATGTGGATGATAATGATATCCCAGTAGATTATTACGTATAAACAACCTCGGATAATGAAGAGATTGTGAAATAACCCTTACCTTGTACTTATCCTTGGTTGGGGTAGGTTAACCTCCGGTATAATAGTGAAATAATTGTTATTAAATTATACAATAATCATATACATTTATATGATATCATATATGATCTTTTAACATTGATTTGTTAATAATATCTTAGTATTATCGTTGTTTCAGGTGTTAACTTACTCATTTTCTTTTATATGTTTTGTTACATAAGTTATGTTTGTAATGGATAGGTTGTATATTAATCATATACAGAATGATATCAAGTCCTTATATACTATTATTAAGCATCAAATGAGAATTATACTTGAATGGATACGATGGAGAATGAATCTCATCGCGTTCGTGGAGACGATAGTCCGTACGTACGCACGAGCGACAATATCATTCTTTTGATATTAAAGTAATATATAATTTCATGGTATATCATATATACAGAATCATTATCATGTTCCATTTATTATTTACATGAATTAAACATCATTATTATACCCATCCAAATAATAATTTATTGAATAACAATTACACCACGACGTGGAGACGGTAAGCCGTACGTACGCACGTATGGTGACATGTTATTCAAAGGATGGATAGAATAATAAATATGGCTGTAGCATATTTATAATAACATCACAGTATATATATGATACTGGATTTATTATTTTAGAATATTAACAACAATGGATGAAGAAGTGGAAGAAGAAAGGAACTTGGAAAATGGTGGTGAAATCATTACCTCTTCTTCGGTTTCTTCCTTTTGTTTTGATCAAAAGGGATCTTTAAGTTGGCTTTCTGATCAAACTACAGCCTCTAGGTTTTATTTAGGGAAGTTGGGAGAGTATTTGGGAAGATTTTGGCCGAACAAAAATGCTTTGAAGGTGTTACGAAATGAGAAGGAGAAGTGCCCTTTTATAAGAGGTTTGAGGGGAGACTTTTGAAAAGCTAGAAATATTAATTTATAATAAATTAATATTTGGTTTATAATGGCTCCAAAGTTGATTATTTAAAATTTCAGGTGGGGATAGGTTGAAAAACATTCAACCAATAGAATTTAGACAGGTTTGGGTTACTATATTAACCTTATCTTTAAGTATTAACTTTTAGTTAATTAGTTTGATATTTACCATGTCACTTTGTATTTTTATATTATATAATTAATTAAACTACTATATACATCCAAGAGACCCCTGAATTTTCAATTAATAATAAAAATATTATTATATATGTCTCTTGGCCGAAACTTAGATTTTTTGAAATTTAATATCAATTAATAATATAATATTATTTTTAAAAACTCTTTTATGTCAATTTTGACACTATTCAATAGTTGATTTTTTTGAAACTCATAACAGAATGATTAATTCGAAAAAATTTAATTAAATCAATCCTAATATGTCATATTATCCTATATAATTAGTTTAATTCATTAAAAGTTTCAAATTATATTTATTTGGGTATTTATAATATCAATTATTTTAAATTTCACTATTATGTTAATTACTGCATCATCATTGTGTCATAACTAAATTAAATTATGTAATCTCTAAAAATTAAAAATAAACTATCATTATGTAGGAAATTTGTTTAGATTTATAATGAATATTTATAGTATAAAATCAAACATATATAACCCTATGTAAAATTTTATTTCTATAAGATATATGCTTGTGTCATTTTTGTATTCATTTTAACTTAATTAAAATAAAGTGCCCCTACCGCCTACAAGTGGCTCCATGGGGTCCCAAAATGGACCCAAAGATGCCAATGGTCGAACATGTATCAACCAATAAGGCTAGGACACGTTTTAGGGTAATTTAGTATTATTATAATATTATTTTTTAACCCTTATTTATCGGATTTACCCTTAACCATGGTAAATAAAAAATTTACCGAAGTAATTATTCAAAATGTGTAAAAATGAAAGTTACCTATTTACAAAATTTGAACATAGTAATTCAAAATATGGAATCCATTTTTCCAAATTCAAAACACATAATTGGTAGAAATTAATTTAAAATTAATTCCCGTTGTTAAAACAAAAGGCCTTTTTTTAAGAGATAATAACTATCAAAAAATTGACACTTGTTTATGTCCGGTTTAATTGTAAAATTATGTCCAATGACCAACATTGTATTAAATGGTAAAAATATATTCTAAATATACTTTAAAACCACTCAAATTCAAAATTTATAACTATTAATTATATTGATTAAAAAAGTTGTTTTTAATTAAAATTTATTAATTTTCACTATTCATAAAAATATTAAAGTTATCCGAAAATGACCAAAATTTCACCTTATGCTAAATTCGATATTTAGAATCCAAAAATGAAGTCCGTTTTAAAAAATAAAATATATATAATTTAAAAAAGTAGGTATTACTATTCATAACGGCTAGTTTGATTGGTTATGGTGTGTTAGAACTCGGTGTTGCGTACAACACACGCTATCACATTATTCAAAGAGAAGTGTACTGTGGAAGTTTGGGGTGTTACATTCTCCCTTCATTCAAATAATTTATTCCTCGAAATTTCTAGAATAATATTTCATGAAAAGACTCGGGTGGTTCTTCATCATAAGTTTCTCGGGTTCCCTCGTTGCCTCTTCCACCTTATGGTTTCTCCACAAAACCTTTACCAGACGCGTCGTCCGGTTTCTCAGTACTTGTTCTCTCGTATCAAGAATCCTGACGGGATATTCACAATGAGACATATCGGGTTGTAGTTCTAACTCCTCATAGGTGAGTACATGCGTTGGTTCAGGCATGTATTTCCTCAACAGAGATACGTGGAACACATCGTGAACTTTGGAGAGACTTAGCGGCATTGCCAATCGGTAAGCTATAACACCAATTTATTCTAGAATTTTGAAAGGTCCAATGTACCTGGGACTCAATTTACCTTTCTTACCAAAACATATGACACCCTTCCATGGAGATACCTTCAGAAAAACATGATCACTGACTTGAAATTACAAATCCTTCCTTCGATTATCGGCATAGCTATTCTACATACTTTGAGCTGATTTGATGGGATTTTGGATTACCTTCGCCTTTTCTATCATTTCCTCCAACAGTTCTAGACCTACAAGTTTTCTTTCACCAATGTCATCCCAACAAGTTGGTGTTCGACATCTCTTTCCGTATAACGCTTCATATTGTGCCATCGGAATACTCGAATGGAAGTTATTGTTATAGGAAAATTCTACCAGAGGTAAATACTGATCCCACATACCCTAAAAGTCAAGTTAGAAGGATCTCAACATGTCTTCTAAAGTTTGAATAGTCCATTCTGATTTTCCGTCTGTCTGAGGGTGGTAGGCAGTGCTCAAATGAAGTTCAATATCCAGGGATTTCTGAAGACTCTTCCAGAATCTTGAAGTAAAATGGGGATCATGATCAGAAACAATCGATAGTGGTACTCCATGAAGTCTCACAACTTCATTAATATATAGTCTTGCTAGACGTTCCAGTGGTAGATCTTCTCTTATAGCAAGAAAATGTGCAGACATAGTAAGACGATCAATAATAAACCATATTGCATCATTCCTTCTAGGATTCATTGGTAGCCGCATGACAAAGTCCATCGTAATATTTTACCATTTCCACTCCGGTATGGGAAGAGGTTGCATGAATTTTCCAGGGTGTTGCCTTCCAGCTTTCACTTGTTGACAAACCATACATCATGACACAAAATCAGCAATCTCCCTCTTCATATTGTCCCACCAAAAATGTTCCTTCAAATCTCTATACATTTTGGTGCTCCCAGGGTGTATAGAAAAATTGGAACTATGAGCATCATCGAACAATTCCCTTTTTATATCAGGTATATCGGGAATACAAAGCCTCTTCCTGAATTTCAAAATTCAATTTTCATACACAAAATCTTTCAATCTCCCATCATTCACAACATTAATATTCTTTTCAAATTCTTCATCATCGGTCTGAGAACTCTTAATCCTTTCTAGTAAAGATGTTTTGGCAACCATTTGAAAAAGAATTGATGTTTTACCTTCCCTGGTTATTCCCATGTCCATCTTCACTAGATCCATCAAAATTGGATCCCATTCGATTCTCATCACGTTCAAAACTCCATGGTTTTTTCTGCTCAAATCATCTGCCACCATGTTTCCTTTCCCTGGGTGGTAGTGTATCATGCAATCATAATCCTTTATTAATTCAAGCAATCTCCTCTGCCTCATGTTGAGTTCTTTTTGTGAGAAAATATACTTCAAACTCATGTG
The DNA here is from genome assembly GCA_963277665.1 of Viscum album. NCBI lineage: Eukaryota > Viridiplantae > Streptophyta > Magnoliopsida > Santalales > Viscaceae > Viscum > Viscum album. The sequence goes on along the minus strand of OY728126.1, from coordinate 585,454,172 downwards.
ATCAGTATAAATCTCACATTTTTCACCATAGAGGTAGTGCCTCCATATCTTCAAAGCAAAGATCACAGCTGCTAACTCGAGATCATGAGTAGGATAGTTTTGTTCATGAATTTTAAACTGTCGTGATGCATAGGCAATAACCCTATCATTCTGCATAAGGACACAACCAAGTCCTTTATTTGATGCATCACTATAAATAATGAACCCATCATTCCCCGATGGTAGAGTCAATATAGGAGCATTGACTAATCTTCTATTCAGTTATTCGAAACATTCTTCACACTCTTTTTTCCAAACAAATTTAACACCTTTACGTGTGAGCTTCGTTAATGGGTTAGCCAATCGGGCAATATTCTGGATGAAATGTCGATAATAACCTGCCAAACCAATAAAACTACGTACATCAGTTATACTCGTAGGTGCTGGACATTCTTGGATTTCCTTGTTCTTAAAAGGATCAACAGAGATTCCATCTTTAGAGACAATATGGCTCAGAAAGAAATCTCCTGAAGCCAGAATTCACACTTGCTAAACATTCCATATAATTCATGTCTTCTCAGAGTCTTCAAGATAATGCGCAAGTGATTTTCTTGATCTTCATAGATTTTTGAGTATACCAAGATATCATCAATAAATACCACCACAAATTCATTGAGATATTCCTTGAAAACTCTATTAATCAGATCCATGAATACAGAGGGTGCATTAGTTAATCCAAAAGGCATTACAGTAAACTCGTAATGCCCATACCTGGTTCGAAATGTTGTCATCGGAATGTGTTCCTTCTTCACACACAGCTGATGGTATCCAGATTGAAGTTCAATCTTTGAAAATTATTGAGCTCCATGAAGTTGGTCAAATAAATCATCAATGCGAGGTTGAGGATACTTGTTCTTTATCGTTATAGCATTGATCTCCCTGTAGTCGATACATAACCTCATAGATCCATCTTTCTTTTTAACAAAAAGATAAGGGGCTCCCCATGGAGAAACACTAGGGCAAATAAATCCTTTATTACTCAATTAATCTAGTTGTTTCATTAGTTTGAATAATTCTACAGTGGCCATTCTATAAGGGGTCTTCGATATAGGCCTTGATCCAGGAATTAAATCAATGGAAAACTCAACTTCTCATTCTGGAGGATGTCTAGGTAAATCTTTCGGAAATATATCTACATATTATTTCACAATAGGTACATCCTCTATTTGAACATTACTTTCCTCACCCATAGTCTTTTCATTCTCTTCCACCCCAATAATTGAATTTAGTTGAGCTACTGGGGGTGGATTTAGATAAGAATTAGGTGGTGATGATTCTTCTCTAAATATAAGGTATTCCTTATCATCATCATCAAAAATAGTAACCTCCTTCTTCATACAATAAATATTCGAATCATAGTCCGAAAGCCAATCCATACCGTGGATTATACCAAACTCAATCATAGGTATGATGACAAGATCAGCAGATAAAGAACATTTATGTGCTCTAATGGGGACTGATTCACAAAAATTTGTTGAAATTATACTTCCCTTAAGAGTTTTAACTGACAACTCCCTTGTCAAATCAAATTGGAAATATCTAATTTTCTTAGCAAAATAGGAAGATATGAAACAATGCGATGATAAAGAATCAAATAATGCATTTTCTAAACTTGAGGAAACCATTAAATTAACTGCCACCATGTCTTTCGGAGCTTCTACCTAAACAGTAGTGATAGCATAAGATTGGCCTAGATCCCTTGTCCTTTTTTGAGGTAAGTTATCTTGACGCATAGGACATTCATTTTCATAATTCCCCATCTCCCTGCAATTTTAGCACTGAACATTGGTAGCTTCCTTCTTCCCCTTGCAATCATGAGCTTGGTGGCCTTTTTCGCCACACCTGTAACAGACTCCAATTCCCTTCAAGCATGTACCAGGGTGTTTCTTCCCACATTTACCATAGGATGGATATTCAACCTTTCCCTTATTCCCTTTATTTCTATTCCCAGATTGATCAGAAGATCTCTTCTTCTGTTTCTTTGCTTTAAAGTCATAAGACTTGATAATTCCTTTTCAGTCTTGATAGCACATGAGACAATGTCTTCGTACGACGAGAAGGATTGTGAGACCAATGCACGATGGAGAAATGGTTTTAAACCATCAAAGAAATGATCAATCTTACTTCTTGGGTTACAAATATAATCTCCAGCATACCTTGCTAACCTTGTAAAGTTAGCCTCATACTTTGTGACATTCTCATCCTCCTTCTGTCTCAAACTCAGAAATTGCCTTTCCATATCTGCTCGATGGTCGCGAGGAATGTATTTTTCTAAAAACAGATCTTTGAACTCCCTCCATTCCATAATTGACACATCATCATCTTCCTTCATGTTTTGAATCAATGACCACCATTGATCAGCATCTCCAGTGAGGCGGTAAACTGCCATGATAACTTTCTCCCTTTCACTACTCCCTAAAGCCTGAAATATTTTCTCTAGGGAATTTATCCATTTCTCAGCTACTAAGGGATTTGTACTCCCATTGAACGTTGGTGGTTATTGCCTCATGAATCGATCTAGCATTTATCCTCCACGCTGCGGATCAAGGTGCTCCATATGGGTAAATTTATTATTCATAACCTAAGTGAGTTGTCCCAGTATGGTGATTAGCTAATCGGCACCAGTTGCGTCACCAGCTCCACTATAATTATCTTGAGCTGGAGGGAAATCCCTACATGGAGTGCGTGCATTGATACGGTTTTCATTTCTTCCACTAGGCCCCATTTCTAAACAATGGCATAAACTAGATCAGTTTATGAATCAAAATACATATTCCCATTCTTATAAAACACTTAACATAAATTGAACTATTTATGGATATAATCCATAATCATAAGAATGTATTCTTTGAGAAATTATATACTCATGAACCCTTCATAATTATTTTTAATGAAAATGAGATTTATCCTAAGCATATCCCCCGGGAGTGTCGTAACCAAGAGTGCAGCAATGCCCGTTGTCGTGCACCAGTTATCGTTCGAGTCTAGCTCAAAGTGGTGTTTTCGGGTTTTACCCCTAGGTACATTTGTGCCAGAGCCGCCTCTACCTGCTCGTATCCAGACATGGATGTATTACTCAGATAAATCACAAAAATCTCTACATTACCAAAATTCTAGGAAGTTCTTCTATACTAATACTCAAATTTCATCTTAGGTATACGTGCTCTAATCAGAGTTTATCTAAATCTAGCTTCCAAATGTTTGTACTAAACTTCTTCTGATACCAACTGTAACGCCCCGACCCTAGTTACCTAGAGTCGGTGTATTTTTAAATAACATTGGAATGATCACAAGAAAGATCAAATCTCGAATGACCGATTGGTTTAGTAGCCTTGGAAACACTAGATATATTCATAAGTCTTACATTACATCATAAAGTGAAAAAATACTACAACAACATATTGTCTCCATATTCCACACTCATATCCTCACATAATATCCCTGTAGGTCATTCATAATTTACGTCTTCATACCATGGAAAAAATAAAACATAGAAAAGGGGTGAGCTAAAATGCCCAGTAAGGATAACAATATAGAAGAAACTTTCATAAATAAGAATAAACATTTAAGGAAATGTATAACTAAAACAAAAGCCTTTTAAACAGGAACTTCAACATAGTATGGCAAAAATAAAATGAAATAATTCCATTTAATTATTCACATGGATATTCTACTAATCGAATAATCACATGCAATATCAATAACCACATTCATAATGATGGAATACATAATGCCAGACTATCATAACCACATAAACAAGGCCTCGTGCCAAGACTACAAATAAGATTTTGTCAAGGACTTGTGCCAAGACACTAGTTATTCTCATTAGACCTACCGATGCATCTAGGAGATATAGCGGGCTCCACCCGTCACATATTAAGTCCAATTCATTCCCATATGAAAAGGTTTAAACATAACATAAACATTCGTATTAAAACTAGCATACGAAATGTCAATACTTTCACCATAAACTATGAATGGTATAAAAATAGCACATCCATAGTCAAAAATATTACAAAACCTTCAATAAAATATATAAGTTTAGTATCATAATAAATCAACTTCAAATAAGCGTAAAATCCATCAAAGGATGTTGACAAAGATGAAATCAAAACTCTTTTTAGAGAAATATATCTTTCTATTTTGAAATCATTTAAGAGTCTTATATTTATGAAATAAAACATTTTCTTTGAAAATATTCTTATAAGCTTGTAAGGGAAGCTTCGACGATTTTATAACAGTGGAAAATAACCGCACCTGCCGTATAAGTTAAAAAACATTCTTACCTTAATTCTGTCGAAAAGGTTAAAAGCACCTTGTTTGGAAAATGATGGAATGATTCATTTACAAAACTCTTATAATAAGTCAAACAAGGGTATAAATGACTTTAAACCATATTCCTTTAAATAGTAAAAATGTTTTCAAATACATTTTTAAGAAACATGGATGTGGAAGATAATGAGATCCCAATAGATTATTACGTATAAACAACCTCGGATAATAAAGAGATTGTGAAATAACCCTTACCTTGTACTTTTCCTTGGATGGGGTAGGTTAACCTCCTTTATAATAGTGAGATAATTTTTATTAAATTATACAAGAATCATATACATTCATATGAATCATATATGATCTTTTAACATTAATTTGTTAATAATATTTTAGTAATATCGTTGTTTCGGTTGTTAACTTACTCGTTTTATTTTATATGTTTTGTTATGTAAGACATGTTTGTAATGGATTGGTTGTATATTAATCATATCCAGAATGATATCAAGTCCTTAGTTACTATTATTAATCATAAAATGAGAATTATACTTGAATGGATACGATGGAGAATGAATCTCATCGCGTTCGTGGAGACGGTAGTTCGTACATACGCACGAGCGACAATATCATTATTTTGATATTAAAATAATATATAATTGGATGGTATATCATATATACAAAATCATTATCATGTTAAATTTATTATTTACATGAATTAAACATCATTATTATACCAATCCAAATAATAATTTATTGAATAACAATTACACCCCAATGTGGAGATGGTAAGCCGTACGTACGCACGTATGGTGACATGTTATTCAAAGGATGGATAGAATACTGAATATGGTAGTACCATATTTATAATAACATCACATTATATATATGATACTGGAGTTATTATTTTATAATGGTAACAACAAAGGAAGAAGAAGTGGAAGATGAATGGAACTTGGAAAATGGTGGTGAAATCATTGTCTCTTCTTTGGGTTCTTCCTTTTGATTTGATCAAAAGGGCTCCATAGGTTGGCTTTATGATCAAACTAAGGCCTATAGGTTGTAGTGAGAGAATTTTGGAGAGTATTTGGGTAGAGTTTGGATGAACCAAAAGGCTTTGAAGGTGTGAAGAAATGAGAAGGAGGAGTGCCCTTTTATAAGTGGTTTGAGGGGCACCTTTGGAAAATCTAGAAATATTAATTTATAATAAATTCATATTCAGTTTCTAATGGATCCAAAGTTGATTATTTAGATTTTAAGGTGGGGATAGGTCGAAAGACATTCAACCAATATAATTTAGACAGGTTTGGATTACTATATTAACCTTATATTTGAGTATTAACTCTTAGTTAATTAGTTTGACATTTACCATGTCACTTTGTATTTTTATATTATATAGTTAATAAACATACAATATACATCCAAGAGACTTCCAAGTGGTCAAGTAATGTTACAGAAATCATGATATAAGTCTCTTGGCCGAAACATAGATTTTTAGGAATTTAATATCAATTAATAATATAATATTTGATTTAAAAACTCTTTTATGTCAATTTTGACACTATTCAATAGTTCATTTTTTTGAAACTCATTACAGAATGATTACTTCAAAAAAGGTTAATTAAATCAATCCTAATATGGCATATTATCCTAGAAAATTATTTTAATTCATTAAAAGTCTCAAATTGTATTTATTTGGGTATTTATAATATCAATTATTTTAAATTTTCACTGTTATGTTAATTACTGCATCATCATTGAGTCATAAATAAATTATATTATGTAATATCTAAAAATTATAAATAAAATATCAATATTTAGGAAATAGTTTTATCTTTCTAATGATTATTTATAGTCAAAACTCCAACATATATAACCCTATTTAAAATTTGTTTTTCTAAAAGATATATGCTTGTGTCATTTTTGTATTTATTTTAACTTAATTAAAATAAAGTGTCCCTATCACCTACAAGTGGCTCCATGGGGTCCCAAATTCGACCCAAAGATGGCTATGGTCGAACATGTATCAACCAATAAGGCTAGGACACATTTTAGGGTAATTTAGTATTATTATAATATTATTTTTTAACCCTTATTCAACGGATTTACCCTTAACCATGGTAAATAAAATATTTACTGAAGTAATTATTCAAAATGTCTAAAAATAAAAGTTACCTATTTACACAATTTGAACATCCTGATTCCAAATATGGAATCCATTTTTCCAAATTAAAAACACAGAAGTGGCAGAAATTAATTTAAAATTAATTCCCGTTGTTAAAACAAAAAGCGTGTTTTTAAGAGATAATAACTATCAAAAGATTGACACTTGTTTATGTCTGGTTTAATTGTTAAATTATGTCCAATGACCAAAATTATATTAAATGGTAAAAATATATTCTAAATATACTTTAAAACCACTAAAATTCACAATTTATCACTGTTAATTATTTTTATTAAAAAAGTTGTTTTTAATTAAAATTTAGTAATTTTCACTATTCATTAAAATATTAAAGATATCCAAAAAGTACCAAAATTTAACCTTAGGCTAAATTCGATATTCCGAATCCAAAAATGAAGTCCATTTTAAAAAATAAAATATATATAATTTTAAAAAATATGTATTACTATTCATAACGGCTAGTTTGATTGGTTATGGTTTGTTAGAACTCGGTGTTGCGTACAACACACGCTATCACATTATTCAAAGAGAAGCGTACCATGGAATCTTGGGGTGTTACATTACCCACTCCGTGTTTGGTTGGCCGGTGTTGTACCATCTAGTAGAGATGGCCAGGGATGTTCTGGGTTTACCCTCCAACGGGGCTGGGCAGTGGGTTACTAATCGACTTCTAAGGGTATACCCTCTAGCAGCGAGACTAGGCAGTGGGTCACCGGGCGACTCTTGAGGGTCTACCCTCCATCATGGATGGACAGTGGGTTTCCCATCGTCTTGTTCCGGGTTTACCCTCCACCAGGGCTGGGCAGTGGGTCACCCGTCGACTTCTTCAAGGTCTACCCTCCAACAAGGCTGGGAAATGGGTTGTGTGATGATGTATTAGGGTTACCCTCCAGCAGGGCTGGGCAGTGGGTCACCCGATATCTTATTATGTTTTACCCTCCAGCAGGGGCTGGGCAGTGGGTCACCTATCGACTTCTTTCAGTTCTACCCTCCAGTAGGGCTGGGCAGTGGGTCGCCTGATGATGTATTAGGGTTTACCCTTCAGTAGGGTTGGGCAGTGCGTCACCTGATATCTTATTATGTTTTACCCTCTAGCGACAGTGGGTCACCCGTCGACTTCTTCTAGGTCTACCCTCCAGCAAGGGTGGGCAGTGGGTTGCCTGATGATGTATTAGGGTTTACCCACCTGCAGTGTTGGGCAGTGGGTCACTCGATATCTTATTATATTTTACCCTCCAGCGGGGCTAGGCAGTGGGTCACTCGTTTACATTCCAGACTCAGTCCTTTCTACTAGGCTAGTCTATGGCTTTCATCCGTGATCACAAGAGTGGGACCCATGGTTGTATGTGTCGGTGATGGAACAACATTTAATTTTTGGAGACCTCTCGACTGCGGGGGCAGTGACGAGTTGTGGTTTGACATAACTCGGAACTCTCATGTACGAGGGGCGCATTCCCCACCGAGATTCGTCGTTGTGATGCAACCTAAAACCATGAGGGAAAGTCAGTGTCACCCAAATCATATATTGTCGTGGTGCGGTAATTGAGCCCTTGACTTGTAGTTTGGGGCAGCCATGCGAGGTGCTGGGCATCACTGGTGTTACTTATGGGACTACTGGCTACTCACATTTCTTGGGCTGAGCTACGGGATGGATATCCCCTTAAGATCTTGTTTGGGCATCCTGATTGAGCATATGTACTTGTATATACCTTGTTTTAGTACCCACTTCTTGGGTTTGGATACTCTACTTCTAGGAGAGGCGAAGACGCACGAGGTATGCCACGTGCTTTTCGTGCTTAGATTCTCATTGTTAGACGAGTCTACTCTCCTTATATAGGTATCGAAGACTCGACAGGATGTTCATATTCTCACCATTTCCATCTCCTTGTGTCTAGATGAGTCTACCTTCCTTCCTCTTATTGGGTTGACATGGACTCTTTACTGTTCTCTTTACTTCACTTTCAGTTGTACCTTTCTACTTTCCCTGTTCGATCTATTGCTCACCCATCGGTACCTCCTTTGATTCTCCCTCAAGCCTTCAGGGTATCCTACTGAGTATTTTTATACTCACCCCAGCTTGGGCTTTGCCCGCACTTGGTGTGCCCTTGCAGATGACAGACAGTTTGGACGTGACGTCGGAGGAGCGTTGGAGCCGGGAGCTTGGACTGCATGCAGTGGTCGTTGTTGGGTTCTAGGTGTGGGACCCTCCTAGCTATTTTCTGTTGTTTTACCTGTTTTTTTGTGAGGATTACAACGGTGTGATCTATTCATGCGAGCAGATCCTCTCACATGATCTTATTAAATTTGGAAATGTGAAGGTTCTTCAGGGTAGGTTCTTCTGCTGTGTTTGTAGAAGATCCTTGGTGTGTGATCGCGTGCACTCCCATGTGAGTGAAGTAATGCTTGAATATATGTGGCTGCTCCTGTCCCGGTCATTGAGGCGGCAAGTTGGAGATGTTACGTCACGCCTTCACGTTGATATTGGGTGTTCTGTGCACGATAGCCCTTGGGATGAAAATGAGGTATACTATGTTAGTATATGGGAGCGCTTGAAGGTACGTGTGGGTTGTACTTGAGACAGTTTCTGGTCTTGGTTGGGGATTGACTTGGGGCCACACGTCGTGTGGGCCCCATGTGAATGCCGTGTTATTTTTTGCGTACCTTTGACCTCTCATGATATAGAGGGTCCCTCAGTTATTGTTTGTTGACCAGTGGGGTTGATTTTTCCCCCAGCTCTGTGCTCGATTGTTTAGATCATCCAGGTTGAGTGGTTTCCCCTGGTCTTATTCCGGAGTCAGATGGTTGTGGAATACCCACTCCGTGTTCGGTTGGCCAGTGTTGTACCATCCAGTAGAGATGGCCCGAGCAGTTCTGGGTTTACCCTCCAACGGGGCTGGGCGGTGGGTTACTAGTCGACTTCTCAGGGTTTACCCTCTAGTAGTAAGACTAGGCAGTGGGTCACCCGACGACTCTTGAGGGTGTACCCTCCAGCAGGGCCGGTTAGTGGGTTGCTCGTCGCTTTGTTCCTGGTTTACCCTCCAGCAGGACTGGGTAGTGGGACATCTGTTGTCTTCTTTTAGGTCTACCCTCTAGCAAGGCTGGCAGTGGTTCACGTGATGATTTATTAGGGTTTACCCTCCAGCAGGGCTGGGAAGTGGGTCACCCAATATCTTATTATGTTTTACCCTCCAGCAGGGCTGGGCAGTGGGTCACCCGTCGACTTCTTCTAGGTATACCCTCCAGCAAGTCTAGGCAGTGGGTCGCCTGATTATGTAAAATGGTTTACCCTCCAGCAGGGCTGGGCAGTGGGTCACCTGATATCTTATTTTGTTTTACCCTCCAGTAGTGCTGAGAAGTGGGTCACCTGATATCTTATTATGTTTTACCCTCCAGTAGGGCTAGGAAATGGGTCACCCGTCGACTTCTTCCAGGTCTACCCTCTAGCAATGCTAGGCAGTGGTTCGCCAAATAATGTATTAGGGCTTACCCTCCAGCAGGGCTGGGCAGTGGGTCACCTGATATCTTATTATGTTTTACCCTCCAACAGGGCTCGACAGTGGGTCACTCGTTGACATTCCAGACTCAATCGTTTCTACTAGGTTAGTTTGTGGCTTTCCTCCGTGATCACCGGAGCGGGACCCTTGGATGTATTGGTCAGTGATGGAACGACTTTGAATTTGATGAGAACTCTCGACTGCAGGGCAGTGACGAGATGTGGTTTGACTTAACATGGAACTCTCAAGTATGAGGGGAACTTTCCCCACCGAGACATGTTCTTGTCACGCGACCTAAAACCGTACGGGCGAGTCATTGCCGCCAAAAACAGATAATGTCGAGGTGTGGTAATTGAGCCCTTGACTTGTAGTTCGGAGCAGATGTGCGGGATGCTGGGAATCAATTATGTTACTTCTGGGACTGCTGGCTACTCACTTTTCTTGGGATGAGCTATGGGATGGATATCCCCTAACAATCTTGTTTGGGATTCTTGATTGAGCATATGGACTTGTATATACCTTGTTCTAGTACCCACTTCTTGGGTTTGGATACTCTTTTACCAGGAGAGGCAAAGACGCGCGAGGTACGCCACGTGCTTTCCGGGTCCAGCTTCTCATGGTTGGATGAGTCTACTCTCCTGTTATATGTAGGGAAGACTCGACGGGAAGTTCATCTTCTCACCATTTCCAGCTCCTTGTGTCTGGATGAGTCTACCTTCCTTCCTCTTGTTGGGTTAAGCTAGACTCTTTACTGTACTCTTTACATTACATTCAGTTTTACTTTTCTACTTTCACTGTTCGATCTACTACTCATCTGTCGGTACCTCCTTTGTTGCTCCCTCGAGCCTTCGGGTTATCCTACTGAGTATTTTTATACTCACCCCTGCTTGGGCGTTGCCCGCACTTGGTGTGCCCCTACAGACGACGGACAGGTTGGACGTGATGTCAGAGGAGCTTAGGAGCTGGGATCTTGGACTGCGTGCAGTGGTTGTTGGCGGGTTCCAGGTGTGGGACCCTCCCAGATGTTTACTGTTCTTTTACCTATTGTCGGGTTGTGGAACTTTTTGGTTGGGCGCGTGTTTTGCCCCTTTTCTTTTCAGTTTACCTTCAGCCTGTACCTTGTACTGTTTAGAGGTCGATGCAATTTTGTGGTTTATATATATATATCAGTTTCCCTTTTATTTACATGGCTTTTCTTTTACTCTGCACTGTTTTATTGACTGTGTTTCGTGTGTGTGTGTATAGATACTTAGGCAAAGGCCTCCCCGAGTTGTTATACCTTCGGCGCTGGCCTCCAGCCCGTGGCCTATGGGGGCAGGCTTGGGGTAGTTGCAGCTCAAGCCCGGGTAGGGTCGGGTCATGACAAAGTTGTATCAGAGGTGGTTTGTTCCTTGGGGCGCTGTTCGGATGTCCCTAAAATAAAAGGAATTGGTTGGGATTTAGGGAAACAGTGTTAACGTGTCCTGAGAGTGGTTCTTAGGCCAGGGAGTCCAATAGTGGTGCGGCGGCCGATGTATCAATTCACCATGACCTTGATAATCCGCTTGTCGACTCGACATGATGAGACACTTGTTGTAGAGAAAATTTCTTTTATTAATAACATAAGATTGAGTCATTGCTATCCTTCTTGAGTCGTCTCCCCATTGTCTTGATTCGTAAATACATATATGCTCATCTGATCGTGACAATCCTTGATAATATTCAGGATGTGTCCATGAAGACAGCCAGCCAAGATACAAGATTTGGTATGTGACGACAACCCTATGAGCTATGAGGCCTCAGTCCAGGACCCATCATGCGATTCCCTTTCTCCGGGTGGGCCGGTAGCAACACCCCACCTGTTGAGCAGTAGAAAAATTCAGTAGAGCAGGCGGGGCTTGAGCGTAGGTTGAGCGTGCTCCGTGAGTTATAGTGGAAAAGACTGCTAAGGTTCAGTGGTGAGCAAGACCATCATGCATCAGAGTTTTGGCTAGAGACAGTGGTTCACCTTTTCAGGCTTGTGCCGACAACGATAAATCAGAGAGTGGCTTTGGCAGCCAACCTTTTTCGTGGAGCAGCTTGGCGTTGGTGGAGTCTTCTGACTGAGTTTCTTGGCGAGTCGTTGCTTTTGTGGGGCGACATTCAGTTGTTGTTCCATGAGGAGATTTTCCCATCTGGCTTGCGCTCCGTTCGGATTTAGGAGCTCCATCAGTTTCAGCAGGGAGGGATGACGGTAGCCGAGTACCCGGCTAGTTTTGTAGACCGTGCACGTTTTTACCTGGACTTGTTCCATGACGACAACATCCGAGTGAAGAAGTTTGAGCGGGGTCTCCACAAAGTGATGTGTGCTGTCATAATACCCTTGGGAATTTCCACATATTCCGGGGTGCTAGAGCAGGCGCTGGTGATAGAGAGCTTTCTGTCACGTTTTAGAGTTGGTAGTGGTAGTAGGCACGTTGGAGTCGCGATGTCTGTCGCAGCTAGCAGGTGTCGGCAAGCAAAACCACGACACATGTGTCTTTCTAACAACCAGACTCAAGGGAATGGTCGTAAACCACAGTGGCATCGGAGGTAACCAGTGCATCCCAGAGAGAGTCGGTGATGTGCTTGTGACAAGCGAGGCCACCTGGCATGGGACTGCCCGACCAGGCATGCAGAGAGCTTCGGGTAGGCAGAAGGTGTGCCACCACGATAGAGGTAGCGCCGTGATCGGAGTTGTACCCAGGGAGGTGGTTCTAGAAGAGGAGCAGGAGGATCTGGTAGTGGAGGACGACTTTACGAGGTCTTCCCATCACCACTAGGTGGTCCACGTTCGGTTCCAGGAGCTGACAGTTGGGACCATGGACAGCCACGAGATTTGGATGTCTACGATCCTGCAGAGCATGAGGTGATAAAAGGTACACTCAACAGATCTTCTACTTCTTTCAGTATAATTTATAGACTCTGTGTGTTGAATGATTTCCTCCCTACTCCTTGCTTGAGGTGTTACCAGGGTGGCATGAGGCATCGGTGTAACCCTGTGTTGGTATGATAAAAGATGTGAGACCTTTTTCTTTAGTCGATGGTGTTGAATCCTTCGCTTCTGAGCGTGTAAGAGAGTCTTGGTTGCGAGACATTGACTGTGGCATCTTGCGTGACCTGATATCCTTGGGTGTTCTACCATTGGATGTTCTGAAGGAGGGAATTACCAGGGCTTGTTCCAAGTGAGGGCGGGGATTCCAGTCACAACATGCGACGTAGAGGTTTGGTTGGGGAGGTGAGCTATCCCCTAGAGCCTTTGGGCCATTTGAGACCATGTAATGGGATGGCGAGGTTCCCTACCTCCTTTCCCTAACCCCAAGGTCTGGGGTGGGTGCATGATGTCTCCCGCGTGGTTTACCCGAAGAGATGTGTGCATGCTCCTATGCACATCACCGGTGAGGGGAGACCTCATGTGAACAGATCAAATCCGTTGGTCTGTGTGCTGTGGCGCAGAGCTGTGTGAGAGTTCTTCTTGGTACGAGAGAGCCAGGTGTGGGCTTAGTACCCTGAGTTGTTCCCTGATTTTTCTTTTCAGGGAAGAAAATCTTGAAGGAGGGAATGAAGTATGAATACATTTTTTTGCTGCGAAACATTTTTGAATATTCTTGATATTATTCTAGAGTAGTGACCTCAGACGGCGTGCGATTCCAAGCCCCGGTGTGGCCAGAATTAAATTTTTAGTGCGTTCACACTGGAAACGCAAAATTAATGTGATAACTCCTAAACGGTAATTCGAATCATAGATCCGAGTGTACGGATGGGTCCGGAATGGGGTTTTTACCCTAACAACAACATAAAACATGTTGGCGCGGGATGTTTGGACCCCTCGCTCGCTTTCCGAACGTTAAACGGATAAATTAATTAATTAATTAATTCATTTAATGGTGAAACTCAAGTATCTCTTAAACGGTGTCTCTAATTGGAAAACTGAGGGCACCATTGTGTTCGGAGAGTGTCATTTACCCTAGGAGGGGTGTATGTTTTGTGGGTGCGGGTCGTTTGTGAAAAATGGCTCCATGGGCGTTTTCGTAATTTGTTGGATTTGGGAGTTCAGTTTTATAACATTTGAATGGGGCATCAGATTAAAATTCCAAGACCGCCGTTGTTCTCCGGAGGTGGTTTTTGGCCTAGGGGAGGCTTAACCTCAACTCTGTCGAAGGTTTCAGATGCAGGTTTAATTATGGGTTTAAATTAATTAAATTTTTTAATTTTATTTAAACCCTTCTCCCCTTCCCCCTCCCTTGTTAACCCCCTAGTGAAGCCCTCTCACCCTCAACCTATCCTCCTCTCCTACACATCTTCATCAAGGAAGCTCTGGCGAGGCAGCTCTGACGGGTCGTGGCAAAGCTTCGGGCGAAGCCCATCGAGGTAGGATTTGTTGCGGTTTCAATTTTTATTCCTGCACCTACTTTGAGTTTGATTCTATGCATAAATGTTTTCTTTGATCCTCGAACAAAGCCCGTAATATTTTAGTAAACTTTATGCTCTTTCTAAAGCATCATTCGGATTTCAATTCCAAGTCTCGAGCTGCCCGCAGAGGTCCGACGAAGGCTGCAAGAAATTCAGGAGTTCCTGGGGGTTTCCGGCGGTCCGGCAAGGCCAGGCGGCGATGTGGAGTTTTAGGGATGGTGGTCATGGTGGTGGGGCTTTCATATGGCGGCACGGAGAAGGAACATGGCGTCGTGGGTACTCGGCGGTCACTTCAGCGGGGTGGTCGGCTGCGTCCTCCAGGAGCGGCGGCGGGGGAGCTCCCTTCAGCGGAGCCTGCCGGGCGCGACCGTCGCGGGGTCGCGGTGTGCGACCCCCGCATAGGAGACAAGACCCGCGAGACATGGGTCTCCACGCGGGCAAGCCGCGGGCCATTTCAGCGAGCCGGGATGGCCGGCGCAGGCCGGCCCAGGCCATGCAGACCGGCCTGTCCAGGCAGGTCCAGCCCAAGGGGCTTCGCCCCTCAGTTTTCGGACACTCGTAATTTTCGCTACGTGCGCCCGTTTTGCTTGTCGTCTGCGGTAGTGTACTCCAGACGTCATGGCAGACTTTTTGAGATGGTTTCAGGAATTTTTAATTACTAAAACGAGGGGCCTTGGAGGCACGACGTGTCCTTAAGTGAAGTGACATTTTCTCCCAGGGAGTATTGTTTTGGATGGCACAGATGCGCCTGACGTCCATTTTGAGCGCCGTTAGTGGCGTTGGGACCCTGAAGTTTGGAAAAAGCATTCTAGGGTGGTTTCAGGCATTGCAGTCGGAGTTGAGGTGTGGGACCCATGGCCCGTCTTTGAGCTGCGAGTAGCGTTTATCAACTTTCTCACTGGGCGGCCGTTCGGGGCGTGTGAGAAGTCGATTCGCTATTTTTTCCTGATAGTATTGCAATGGTGAAATCCAACCGCTCTAATTGGGCATGATGATGCGGAGCCCATGTGGGTCGTTTGGGGGTCGACGGTGATTTTCCATCTTTATCACCGGGCGACCGTTTTGGACAAGTGTATAGTCCATCTTGTGAGCTTTTTCGAGAGGATCGCAACGGTGTGATGCATTCGTTCTGTTTCAGGACCGGGTTGCGGGTCCCACGAAGCACTGATCGTGTGCGGTGCGCCGGAATGCCCCTTTTTCTCCAGATATACGTTGCACTCCTGTGAGTTGTTCATTTGATGTGTTTTCCCAAGGGGATAAGAATGGTGCGATGCACCCAACTGTCATCGGGGCCGAGGCTCGAGATCACGGGACGTCGTTCGGGCGTGAGGCGGTGCTGGCGACCTTTCCATTGGATATTCGTTTGAGGTGAGTAAGTAGTCTATATCACCTATTTTTTCGTGATGATTACAACGGTGTGATCTTTTCATGCGAGCAGAGCCTCTTACATGATCTTATTAAATGTGGAAATGTGAAGGTCCTTCAGGGTAGGTTCTTCTACTGTGTTTGTAGAAGATCCTTGGTGTGTGATCGTGTGTACTCCCGTGTGAGTGAAGTAATGGTTGAATAGATGTGGTTGGTCATGCCCTGGTCGTTGAGGCGGCAAGTTGGAGATGTTACGTCATGCCTTCTCGTTGATATTGGGGGTTGTGTGCACGATAGCCCTTGGGATGAAAATGAGGTATACTCTGTGAGTATATGGGAGCGCTTGGAGGTACATGTGGGATGTACCTGAGATGGTTTCTGCGCTTGGTTGGGGATTGACTTGGGTCCACACGTCGTGTGGGCCCCATGGGTGTGCTGTGTTCTGCTTTGCATACCTTTGACCTCTCATGATGTAGAGGGTCCCTCATTTCTCGTTTGTTGACCAGCGGGGTTGAGTTTTCCCCCGGCCTTGTGCTCGATTGTTTAGATCATCAAGGTTGAGTGGTTTCCCCTGGTCCTGTTCTGGAGTCAGATAGTTGTGCGATCCCCACTCCGTGTTCAGTTGGCCAATGTTGTACCATCCAGTAGAGATGGCCAGAGCAGTTCTAGGTTTACCCTCTAGTGGGGCTGGGTAGTGGGTTACAAGTCGACTTCTCATGGTTTACCCTCTAGTAGAAAAACTAGGAAGTGGGTCACCCGACGACTCTTGAGGGTCTACCCTCCAGCAAGGCTGGTTAGTGGGTTACTCGTCATCTTGATCTAGGTTTACCCTCCATCAGGGCTGGGTAGTGGGTCATCTGTCGATTTCTTCTAGGACTACCCTCTAGCAAGGCTGGGCAGTGGGTCGCATGATGAGGTATTAGGTTTTACCCTCCAGTAGGGCTGGGCAGTGGGTCACCCGATATCTTATTATGTTTTACCCTCCAGCAGGGCTGGGCAGTGGGTCACCCATCAACTTCTTCTAGGTCTACCCTACAACAAGGCTGAGCAGTGGGTCGCCTGATGATGTATTATGGTTTACCCTCTAGCAGGGCTGGGCAGTGGGTCACCTGATATCTTATTATGTTTTACCCTCCAGTAGGGCTGGGCAGTGGGTCACCTGATATCTTATTATGTTTTACCCACCAGCAGGGCTGGGCAATGGGTCACCTGTCGACTTCTTCCAGGTCTACCCTCTATAAATTCTAGTCAGTGGGTCACCTAATAATGTATTAGGGTTTACCCTCCAGCAGGGTTGGGCAGTGGGTCACCCGATATCTTATTATGTTTTACCCGCCAACAGAGCTGGGTAGTGGGTCACTTGTTAACATTCCAGACACAGACCTTTCTACTAGGTTAGTTTGTGGATTTCCCCCGTGATCACTGGAGCGGGACCCATGGTTGTATTGTTTGGTGATAGAACGACTTTGAATTTTACGAGACCTCTTGACTGCGGGGTAGTGACCAGATGTGGTTTAACATAACCTGGAACTCTCAAGTACGAGGGGCACTTTCCCCACTGAGACATGTCCTTGTCACGCGACCTAAAACCGTGCAGGTGAGTCAGTGCCGCCTAAAACAGATAGTGTCGAGGTGTGGTAATTGAGCCCTTGACTTGTAGTTCGGGGCATACGTGCAAGATGCTGGGCATCGATGGTGTTACTTCAGGGACTATTGGCTACACACTTTTCTTGGGCTAAGCTTTGGGATGGATATCCCATTACGATCATGTTTGGGATTCTTGATTGAGCATATGGACTTGTATATACCTTATTCTAGTACCCACTTCTTGGGTTTGGATACTCTTTTTCTAGGAGAGTCAAAGACGTGCGAGGTATGCCACGTGATTTCCGGGTCTAGCATCTCATGGTTGGACGAGTCTACTCTCCTGCTATATGTAGCGATGACTCGACGGGAAGTTCATCTTCTCACCATTTCCAGATCCTTGTGTCTGGATGAGTCTACCTTCCTTCCTCTTGTTGGGTTAAGCTGGACTCTTTACTGTACTCTTTACATCACATTCAGTTGTACCTTTCTACTTTCCCTGTTTTGATCTACTACTCACCCGTTGGTACCTCCTTTGTTTCTCCCTCGAGCCTTCGGGGTATCCTACTGAGTATTTTTATACTCACCCCTACTTGGGCTTTGCCCGCACTTGGTGTGCCCCTGCAGACGACGGACAGGTTGGACGTGATGTCAGAGGAGCTTAGGAGCTGGGATCTTGGATTGCGTTCAGTGGTCATTGTCGGGTTCCAGGTGTGGGACCGTCCCAGCTGTTTACTGTTGTTTTACCTATTGTCGGGTTGTGGAACTTTTGGGTCGGGCACGTGTTTTGCCCCTTTTCTTTTCAGTTTACCACCAGCTAGTACCTTGTACTATTTAGAGGTCGATGGACTTTTGTGGTTTATATATATAGCAGTTTCCCTTTTATATACTTGTCTTTTCTTTTACTCTACACTGTTGCATTGAGTCTGTTGCATGTGTGTGTATAGGTACTTAGCAAAAGGCCTCCCCAAGTTGTTGTGATTTCGATGATGGTCACCTGCCCTTGGCCTATGTAGGTGGGCTTGGGGTAGTTGCGGCTCGAGCCAGGGTAGGGTCGGGTCATGACACAATCGAACCTCGTTGGTCGATGTTTGGCCCTACCTAAGGAAAATTAAGCATTAAAAACTCAATAGTGTTCTTGTATTTCAAATCAGATCCGAAATCGTTAGTTATTAATATTTTAAAATACTATAGTTTTATTTAATTTTTTCACTTATGTTTACATCCTTTTCTCTTTTTCTAACTAGAATCCTAAGCCGACTAATGTTATGTCGAGGCCAGGGAAAACCTACCATCCTAAATGCAACAGTGCCATAAAATTTCATATATAGGAACCTATATATGTTTTATTCCACTTTATCAAGAAAATCATTCACCTGTCCTATTAAAACATTAAATTTTTTAATAAAACATTCAGGGAACATCGAGCCTTAGAATCGTATGACGTCTCAGTACCTAGTCTCAACCCCTTTACTCAGAAATTTCAAATAAATTTTCTAAAAATTAAACCTTGAAAATCAATTCCCTTACACACCTAGTGAATAATTCCTTCAACAATACAAGTCATGTACAAAAAGGGATAGATAATAATAATATTTCTGGTGGTTACTCTAGTGTGACCTCAATTATCGAGTCTCTTAAGCCATGAATCTACAATCATACATAAAAACTTATTCAAGAATGATTCAAATTGAATAAAATTAAATTGGGTAGATTATTCATGGTTCTAAAAGAATCATAATATGTTCTTATGATATTCTCCCTTTCATGTCATGAAAGGATATCTCATATGAATCTATCCCCATAAATATCCCACCATTCTTAGTCAATCTTGTAATAAGTTATTATATGTTTGATAATACATTTATGAAATTCCCCATATATTCAGCTATCCCCATGAAGTTATATATGTCAAAGAAATTCATATACTAATACAAATAAACTACATATCTCACCATCACATGGATAACTAATACTCTGTTATCTGAGATAATAAGCCCGATGAAGTGAAACAAATCCATCCAGTAGTGAAAATTTCAGATCATAACATATAATTGATTCTCTCTCAGTGTAGAAAATGTATCCTCATGAAATTTCTCATAGTTGTGTTGACAAAGAAAATACACCAATATATCATCCATGAATACAACCAAAAAAGAATACATAAAATAATTGAAAAATAATTTAATTCGCTCAATCAATCTTTTGGCATGATCATTAGACCGAACGTCAAAACCAAATACTCATATAGATCATACATGATGTGAAAAGCTACATGAGGTATGTCTACAGTTCAAACATATAACTAGTGATAACCTATCATTAATTCAATATTAGCCAAAACACATTATACCTAGAACCAAAATATGATATAATCAATCTTTGGAATGATATACCAATTATTAAAAATATATTAGATTAATTCTTTATAATCCACATGAATATTGTGTTTTCGGTCATATGTTTTTTGAAAAACAGACCATCGAACCCCAAATTGAATTACTGAGTTATTTAAACCCCTTTTCATCAGATTCCTTTATGTATCATGTGAGCTCATATAACACCTTAGTATCCATATTATTATGAGGAATGTATACTAGTGCATCTCTATGAAGTTTCTCAATAGATAACACTACATCTCTTTATGGAGGTAAACAATAAAATTTGTCCAGGAAAACGAACCTAAAATAATCAACCACTAGAGAAAATTATTCCTGAAACATTTCTTGATCATTCCAATATATGATATCTATTTGGGTTTCCATCTAGACAATCCCAAAAATCTCAGGTTATGCACTACATTCCATGACATCCCATTCACCCATGTGAATAAATACTCTTCACTATGGTGATGTGAAGGGCACCATTCTGTGATACCTATTAATATAGAAACAATAATAAATTATCCAATCCATGATGAGTATAAATCGATCTGTATTCTCACGAGGACCAAAATATCCCATATAAAGTGACATCAGAATACCTCAAGGGGTAGCTCCATGCACTTTATTATACAATTTTTTTTGATTCCCAATGGACTTTTGATTGTCACGAAACCCTGAAAAAACTAAACAACAAACCTAAGGATCTACATAAAAAGGTACGTATATAAATCTTCGAGGAAAAACTATATTATAATTTGAATTACTAACAGTTAATTCTACTAATTTTGTACCTCTCAACATAAACATCTTGATACACTATTGACCATGATTAAGCGACAAATAATATATATGGCTAGAACCATATCCCTGTGAAACAATCTCACTATTTGGAGCATGCCCACATACATTCATCTTAAAAATAGTATACATATACCTTGACCATGACCACCACCTCAACCAATATGGCTGGAACTTATCCATTTTACATCGTGAAGCACATCTTTAACAGTCTCTCCTTATCCTGGAGCTGGACTTGATCCCCTTCAATTGACTGGTAGAGGGGTGTTCCTATAGAAATGATAGACATCACCCATCATAAAACATTATCGGTACTCGAATAAGTCTCATTCACAATTATTCATGGTATGTCCTTATATCCCTTACTCATGATAAAAGTCATCACTACTAGAAATAATATCATGATGGGTACTCCCCTGATGCAATATCTCATAACAGAACATCCATTTATCTATCGCTAAACCATTAGGTCGAGAGGATGAACATAACTTCTTTATTCACCAATATTACCTTAATTTACATACTATAATTAGAACCTAATTCAATAACATTATAATAGTAATCATCCAAAACAAATTTACTTATGATTAAGTGGAATTCTTGGCATCATCGTTAATGCATCTTGCAATTGACGGTTCATCAGGAAGGTAAATCGGTGCAAAATGATGAAGATCTATGTAGTATGTAATGACCCCAAAACATTATCAATGAAATTATCATTCTTATAGTAATTTCATAAATCACATATATGACACAATACAATAATTTAAATTAATAATTAATGAAACTAGTGGTATTTCATGATGTTAAGAAACCTATACCGATGATATAGTAACATCACCTTTCGAACAGTAATGTGACCCTTATGAATAATAAACTAGTTAATAGAATATTAACCAGACACATGAATGTATAAATAATATTTATGTATACTATAAATATAAATATGATATAAATATGTCATATTATGTGTACATAAATATTTTAGAAATTATTAAATAAGTGTTTATATTTTTATAAAACATATTTTATGTTTTCAATTTTATAATTAATATAATGTTTTAAAGAAAAAATATTTTTATAAAATGTATCAATTATTTAATATTTTATTAGTATTACTATAATATAATTTCATGAGACCTTAATTTTTTTCAATGTGTTGTAAAATCAATTATATTTTTAAAATTGGTATTTTCCAAATACATGTAAAATTTAATAAAAAATATATCTTCATATATTTAAAAAATAGTTTGAAAAATTGTAGTCAAAATTTTAATTCTAATATTATGAAAATGGTTAGGATGAATTTTTTTTAATTTTCAAAAAGAGTTAAATTTTTGGGGAATAGGGAAATACATATTATAAATAAATTAATGTTTTTTTGAGTCATGCATGAGTCATGGATAATGTAAGTGACTATTGGTTAAAAAACATGCACTAATTATTTTATATAGTCACAAAAATCATCTTTATTTCTTCAATGAAAAATATAGTAAACTAATGTATAGAATAATGAAAAAACGCCCTGATTCACCCCTTTAAATTCAACTCCTTGCCATCTCTTCTCCTGACAACTATCATGCTTCGATACATGTCCAAAATATACACTGATATATTCCCATGAACCTACCCCATGATTGGGAGACTTTTCTCTCAACAAAATACCAAAACTGATCAAACTAAGGAGGTTCCCAATTAGAAGGATTCAAGAGGTAAAATACCCTTAATTTGGTTAAATTCGTTTTAATATTTTTTTTTTATTTTCTATCCACCTTTCCTTATCCATTTGGAATTGAAACTCTAGTAACTCATATATACTACAATTTTTTTACATTTGTGGATATTCTGTTATCATTTATTATCCCTCCCCATTTTTTCTAAAACTAAAAACACCGTCTTTGATGAGTTAATTTATAAATTTCAAGGATAATGAGTCTTCAATATCCGTTACCTCCATCAAGAATGTTATTAAATAATTATAATGGTTGAAGTATATTATTAAATTTTTTTGGTAAAAATATTTTTATTTTATAACTAACACATATATATTACTAAATGATAAAGAAAATTGAGTTCCATGTGATCAAATACCACCAAATTAATATAAATGATTATCAATAATATATTTTATAGGGATTATTCTTTAGATATTTTTCCAAATGATTTATATAACCATTTAATATTCATTATTTACATTAATAACATATATCATCAATTCCAGACAACCATCCTCATTTTTTCATGATTCTCCATACATGTATGCATGTAGTCATTCATTAAAATCCAATGAAACAAACACTCCCAATTGATGAAATTGTATATTATAAATCATTAAAAAGTGGGAAATTAGCTTAATAAAATAATAATAATTGAAAAAAATTTAAAGATGTTTCTTAATTAATTAACTAATTCATTTATATTGATTATTCATGACATTAAGATCAAGTGGAGGAAACTTATATATATAAAGTTAGAGAGTCATTATGAACCTCCATTTTTTCATCGAGTTATTGTTTATCTTTTATTACTGTATTGTGATTAATTTTTATTATTAATTACATTTTAAATATTATGTTTATATGTTCTAAAATCCTTTTATAAAATTAGATCACCCTTCTTTTTTTAAATACTTATTTTAAAAAAGTTCCATTCCCAATTCTTCCTTATAAGAAAACCCATCTCAATGGAACATCCTAATTTCATACCAATTATTAATTGCTGTCAATAATCTGATTTAAGCCTCCAAAATTTATATAAAATAACTAATTTCATCATGAAAAACTATGTAGGTTCAGTTCAGGGTTTTTTCAAACAATTATATATTGTTTGTTTTTAAAAATCATTACAATTTTTCTAAAATTTCACTAAAATGTTTTATTTATAACATTTACTAACAACAATTTTACATGTATTCATGTCACTTTGACATCACCAATTATGATATATTACCATTTTTTATTATGAATTTCTATGTATGTTTTAAAACAATTCATTAATGGACTTTATTATAATATTCCCTTATGTTATGCATTTTGGACATGATTATGATTCCTAATTCTTTCCATGGGAAACACTTATGATTCTCTATGAATCCTTACATATAATTTTTGAGGTGAAAAAATATTCATCAAAATTTTGGGATGGGTTCTCCTAGACAGTGGTATAAGACATTGGGTAATGTATTTTCTCATGAGATGTCTTCTTGGTAAAGGGACTGAACTTGATTTCATTATGGGGGTTTGTCCACCTTGTCTTGGTAGCTAGCCTTATCTCATGTTTCATTCCTGTTATATATTGTTTCCACATTCCTATGATTTTATTATTTTATGTTCCTATGTTGTACATTTTATAATTCATTATTAATAATTATCTTCAATGATTTTTATGTCATCATGTTAAGTCTTCTAACACATATTCTATGCTTATTCCTGTGATTATTATTTTACTTTTACTTTCAACTCATTCGTTTTTCCATTATATTCCCATGTTATCCTATAAATATGTAAGAGTTTAGTGGAATTCATGATCTTATTATCGATATCAAATAAAATATTTTCTTGTTTTGTTTTCATTTGTTAAATTATGTACCTCATCATCCAAAGACACTTGAAATTATGATCTATTGTTGTATTTGAAGGTAAATTGTGCCTAAAATCATGTAGTAGTATGTGTAAAAGTCTAGGGATGATATTTTAGGTATGAGGCAAAGGTCTAGTTATTTTATAATATTAGGACTGATGAATTATAGTAATAAACCTATAGATAATTCAATCAACATTGTCAACCTATATTGATACATAATGAATAAAAAATTGTGATATAAATTTTATTAAAAAGATCATCATTCTATGTAAAAGTTTTCATTTTTATATTCTTATTATCATAGTATTCAAATCCCCTAATTAATTATATATTTTCAACATTAATATATAGAATAAGAATAACACATTACAATAATAAATTAATTAGATAATGTGATTATTTCCCTAATAATCTGACAAATCTGATGGGAATATGACCCTAAAACATCATCACTGTACTTTATTAACTAGTTTATGCTATGAATAATATATTTATTCATGTGGAATTCCCTCCTTTATATAATAAATACAATGTTGTGTTAAAATCTGTTATATAGAAGATGCCCCCCTTGTTTAGTGGATCATCTGATCCACTTTTCACATATAAATGGATTATGTACATTAAAAAGATATTCTCTATCCTATGGTGATCCTAAAATATAAATTTGTGCTAGAAGTTTATCATTTCCATGGGGAAGCTGATTTGTAGTGGACAATGACCAGGAACACAAAATCAAAGGTTGAAATTTATTAAATGGATTGGTATGATTTCTTGTAATTAGTTTTCAATAAATATTTTCCTAGAACCCTCAATCTTAAGATGGAAATGAATGTCATTAGGCTAAAACAAAAGGAAGATGTGTCTTTCAGGGTGTATGAGCCAAACATTGAATAATATGAAATATAAGCCACTATCTTTTTCGGGAACACAAAATGCAAGTTGGATCTCTTCTTTAGAGGACTAATGTTGAGTCCATTAATGTTGATGGAAATTTGAGACCATGATAGTTAAACAATAGATATTTTTTTACAATAAGGTTTAAATAAATATAGTATACAATTAATAGTCTCATGGGCTTAGTGAAAAAAAGTATAAAATTATGTTTAATATAGTTGGATCAACTGATAAACTCCATGATTGGAAGAATACCTAACATCCCACATATCAAATGTGTGGGAATAAGTATCTTAGAAAGTATTTAATTGGAACCAAGTAACGCTTTAAATGTATAATAGTGGGTTATATGGATAATAACTACCAAAAGGATATGAACAATACCGCTAATGAGAAAAATAAAGGAAGGTTTAAATAAATAATTATTATGCTGTATAGTCATTCAACTGCATGAAACAAGGGAATTATGTTAGCCATTTCCCTAAGCCAATAGTTTTTGGGGGTAATAAATAATAAAAAACTCCATGGTAGAAATGAATAGAATATTCTATCAGTACAACTGAGGTGGTTCTCGATAATGATATGGTGGTGGGTACCATGTTTATTCATTCAAGAGAAGAAAACTTACTATTTTATTTTGGTTCTATAAATTCATTCATATGTTCGCAGTTTAGTATACATATTCAACCCTCCACCCAATATTTCGAGATTGAGTTATCTGTGAGAATAGAAAATGGGGTAATAATTGAATATAAATTTTATGAATCCTTTACGGTTAATGTCTGTGGACTAGACATCCATTAAAATATTGTCATGCTCCCTTGGGTATAGTGTGATTCTATATTGGTCATGGATTAGATATCACTATACAAAGACATCATCGAATTTTATGAATGAGATATCCTTCATAACATCCTATGGCAATATTCAATTTTGAATAATTTTTAGGAGGAAGATTAATATCTTTCAGAATCAACATCTCAATTGTGGTTATTTTTTACTTATGTGAAAACTAATCTAGATCAAATTATTGAGAAAAGAGAGAGAATCATTCTCGAAGACATGCACATCATGAGGGATTACAAAGATATATTCCCTAAAAAATTAACTGGTCTTCTCTATTACCGTGATTTTGAGTTTTCAATTGAAATTATTCTCATATCTCTACCTATATCATAGCCACCTTTTAACGTGAACACCATTATTATAGAATTACTAATGATGTAGTTATGGAAGCATCTAAACAAATTTTTTATATTCTTGAGTTCTTCATGGTGAGGTGAACTGTTCATCATTTTCATTAATATGTGTGGATCAATGTACCTCATCATTGAATACCAAAATCTTAAAAAAATCAAGATAATGAACAGGTAACCCATTTCATGGATAGGTGAATTATTTATTTAGTGGTGTGGTTAAAAAAATTTCTCAATGGTTGAACTTCTGTTGGGATATCAACAAATAACTGAGAGGAAAAATGATATTCCAAAGACGTCCTTTCAAAAGATGTATATAAACTATGACTTCATATTTATTCTCTTAAGATTCAATAATGAACCATAAATATTCATGGACATAATTAATAGATTCATTAGATATTAACTCAATTTTTTTTTTCTATTTATCGATTTCATTCAGATATACATAAAAATAACGGAGCAACATGAGGATTATTTGAATACTTCAGTAAAGAAATTGTGAAGGGAGAAACCTTATGAAAAGTATAGTAAATGGGAGTTATGGATGGATTCATTTATATTCTAGTCGAATTTAATCACCAGTAAAGGGATATTTATGGACCCATCAATGAAAAATAAATTCGAAGAGTTGCTTAGGACTACATCTATATTAGAGATCCATAGTTTCCATAGTCGATCTAGATGTTACTGACGTTTGGTGATGAAATTCCCATGATTTTAAAATATTCTAACCGTGTATACTTCAAAAAGAGTAATGTTTGTTCAGATGAGTGAATTTAATTTTTGTGTTAAGGAATTGAAGAAGAGGCTTATCACTACTCTCGTGCTCACACATCCGTAATGTAGGGAACTCGTTGTGGTATACAACAATGATTTAAATATGGTCCTATATTGTTTAATAATGACACATAATTAATTATTATCATATGTCTCATGGTAGTTAAAATTTCCTAATCAAAACATTGATATGCATCATCTGTAATAGAAAACTATAAACATTGTCACGACCAGTCCCCTGGGGCCCATGTTATGAACACACCAAGCCCACCTTCCCTAGGATAGGGGCCAGAGACTAAATCCAAAATGCGTATTCCATGAAATTAGGAAGGCATTTCCTTTATAACCTATAAACAAATGAAACCAAGCACACATCATTATACGAACACAAGTAACTGATATAGTAAAAAGAGTGTGTACAGTAAGAAAAAGGGGACATAATACAAGCCCAAAAGTAAATTGCAAGAAAACTGAAATGTAAAAGTAAAACTGGGAGGTACAAGTAAAATGAACAGCTCCTGTCAACACCCACCAATTATCCTACATGAAGGGTAGGTACAACACTCAAACGATCGTCTCGGTGGTACGACTCGTCTATGTCCACCAATGTGCTACCACCAGTCCTGGTACTCTCATCCTCAATCAACGTTGTCTGTTTTATACACCAAACACAACAAGGTGCAGTCATAGCCCATGCAGCGGTGAGTTAAATGATACTTAGTAGGGACCCCGAGACCCACATGGTCTCACAAAATCCAGAAAGGATAAAAAACAAAGCATGAAATCAGCTAAAAACCCTACATTAGTATATGCTCAAATATATACCTATGTTATCAAGTATACCCATCTAAATAATGAGGAAACACACGGTCCAACTCAAAAGCCAAAATATCTCCATTGTTCCACAAAAGAAGAAATACCCCGAAAGTAAGTACGACACATGTACGCCACACAGAAGAATACCACCAAGGTATCACAGTGATGGAAAGTGCCACAAAGGCATGCCACCTAGAATATTACCACAAAGGTATCACCATGAAGATAATCATTCTGCTCATACTAGGTATATCTTAAATATTGATGTATAGATGATATGATGTGGCTACTATATCATCTTACTCAGTTAATAGGAATACCCATGTACGATCCTATTACATCATTAGAACCACATAGAATCATAGTACATCAGACCCATACAGGATCCTATTACATCATTATACCCACACAAGATCCTAGTACAGTAAACCCACATATGATCCTAGAACATCATTATACCCATAGAGGATCATACTACAACAGACCCACATAGGATCCTAGTACATCATCAGACCGACACATGATCCTAGTACAACGTCAGTCCCAGCCATGATCCTAATACGATGTCAGACCCACATAGTATCATAGTACATCATCATACCCACATGGATTCCTAGAGCTTATCCATATGGAATCTTCAATTACAGACCCACGAAGGATCCCTTTCTCATGTTATAGCCAGCTACAGGGTTCCCACACTATGCGTCCTCATCTCCGAGAGGGTTTTCTCCACTATCCATCAGTCAATACAACAAATTCCTTGAATTACCACTAATAAGTATCCCAAAATACCTCCATGTAATAGGGGTATCAATGAAACATACGGTGCGTAAATCAGACACGGAGTCTGTAAGTTATTAAGGTTTTAGTACTGAGAGACCAATTGGATTCATACTAAATCCAACCTGAATTTACCCCAAAATTATCCATATCTAATGTGGGATATATCAAAAGTACTGTCATACTCCAAGGTTTCTGGCGCCACAGACGGTTCATCAAACAGGCGCCCGAAGCTTATGTTATGGGCGAAAGAACGTATAGGGTCGAAACTGGTGTTCGTTCGGTCTGACCTGGTCGAACCGACCCGGCCCGTGCTGGGCAGCCAGGCCTAGCTGCATGTAGGGGGGAGTCATGCACCCCTTAATTCCACTCAACGAATGGATTAAGCCATTCGGTCACCAGTAGCACGTGGGACCCACCACGGGTCACTCTCGGTCCAGCTAGGCCGGCCGAAACGGCCGGCCCCATGCCCCTCGGCGATGCGTCATGTGCCACCCCTCTACAACCAACCAAATGTCATCCACCTTCCCTTCACCATCATGGCACAAGACGTGACCCTGGCTCATCGGGTGGCGTAGATGCACGTTGCCACCCCATCGTGTGGCCTCCCTCTACTGGCCTCCCCTTTCTCTACCATGGCCGATGGGCCACAACCCTTCTCTGGCGGAGTGATTGCGCCGGTTCCATCTTCACGGTCAGCCGTGGTGCTGTCCATTATTCCCAAAACCCACTGGTGCCCATAGTCGGCACCGATTGTGGTGTTCCTCCATCGCAAAGATTGCATCAAAAACCAAAGGGGATTATGGAGTGGTCGGGGTATGTTTGTTTGGCTCACACCCTCCCTATTAGAGTGGTAGCAAGCAGTTCAATAACTTTTGATTCACAAAGGACAAAAAGAATGGGTAATGTGGTATTTAAAACCTCAAACCATACCTCAAATGTTTTTTGACATCGTGAGGAGGGAAGGAAAGACGTCAGTTTTTCATTGCTGAAGACGTCCCACGTTGGAGGATGTCACGAGGAAGGAGCCGAAGTCACTAGAGAACGTCAATCTTCTTTGTGGGGGAAGCATTCTTCACTGGAGAATAAAAATTCCTTCAATGTTCTCTTCCAATTCGCCTTTTACAACACTTTCACCAATTCCACAAAAAAAATTAACAGCCCACATATTAAATTATGTTTCATTAATTTAAAATAAGGGATTCCAAAGGTCACCTCCCTCATTAAAGAGGGATTTAGAGAATCTGGTGGTCCCACCATTATGAATTTTTTTAGGGCCAATATGGGCCTATATACCCTAATAGGGGGGGTGAATCGGGGTATGGATATTCTTTTTAATAGTTATTCCTACCCCACTAGATCTTGACCTCTTTATTATAAGGGTCACATTGTTTGCTCTTGTGTGTAAAGTATGATCACTTTTTTAGTTCTTTATCTAATGATGATGATTTGAATGATGTGAAGGGAAGAAAACAATCATACACAAAGATTTTTACTTGATTCACCCTCACTGGGCTACGTCCAAGGAGAATACACTGACAAGTTTCCGGTCATACCAAATTCCACTATTCTTCACTAGATGTGGATTACAATGTTCGGGTACAGTCACTCTGTCCCAGGCTCACTGCCTTTGCAAGGTTTAGGGTCAGATCACTGCTTTCCCAAGGGTCACTCCCTATTTCTCTCTCTCTGGATCACTGTCGGTGGAGAGTATCACCTTCTTTATCTTCCTAAGCTCACTACTCTGGAATGAAATCCACTCACAGTTTATAGACCTGTAGGTCTCTTCATTTGCATGAATGCATGCATCCTTGACTATTTATGGATGCTCTGTTATAGTCCAACATTCATCCACTGATTAATACAACTTTGCCTCTTAACCACTAGGCATTTCACATTGGAAACACCTTCGCAAATCACCCTACATCGCTAGGCTCCCAATTTCATGAAGCTCAAACAATCCTTCGCGAAGCTCCTGCCTTTTCATGAAGCACAACCGCAAAGCACAACCGCGAAGTACTACCGCGAAGCTCAAGTAGTTGCAGAGAAACTTCCCTCGCGAAGCTCACTGAGCCAACGGGGAGCGTGCAACTTTCACGGAGCTAAAATAGCCGCCGCAAAGCTCTTCTTTCCAAAATCACACAGGCTACACGAACTACCTTCGCAAACCGATAGAAAATGATTTTCTCTAAAAATGCTCTCTTCTTCTCTCGAGGGGGTCAGCCTCTATTTTTAGGCGATTACACCGACCCTCGAACTTTCCGCGCAATGTCAACACCACATCCTCTCAAACCGTGATGCTCCAAATTTTCTGCTGGAATTTTGTCTAAATCGCGAAGCACCACAACAATTTTCGGATCGCGGATCTCGTCGTAATCGCGGAGCATTACCATTAACATTCCTTCCCACCATCGCCGTGAAGCTCCCTCACAAAGCCCTTCACTGCCGTGATGCGCTTCAACTCTGCCGTTCGCAAAGCTTTCATGTAATCAAGAAGCATCACCACCTCCATTTTCCTGATCTTCGCGAAATCCAATCCATTCATCCTCTCTTCGCAAAATTCAAGCCTTTTCCATATTAAAGTATGATCTTCATGGAAATACTATTTTCGCGATGCTCATCAAACCCCAAATTTTGGACCCCAAAAATTTGGCAAACACTGGGAAATGTTGCCACTATGTACTTCTGTTTTGTACAACCTCCAGATCAACCTTTCCATTGTCATCATTCTTTGTCAACACGGATTGTCAACAGATTCTCTGGATCTCGAAAATTTTCCACGGAAACCTGCTTTGTCAACAAACACAATCAACCCAAAAAATACTACAATATTACCTTTGAGGGATTTTTCCCAACAATATCCCCCATTGGGTTTGTTGAAAATTCTTCATAACTCATATCAGAATGATTTTATACACGTTGATACCTCACTGAGTCTTCTTCCAGTCGCTACCACCATTCATATCTTACAATTCTAATAGCGTTGAAGGATTCACTTAACACGTACTATAAGCCCACATGAGCAATGCTCAACATGAGAAACAAGAGTGGTGTGAAATGTTCATCATTGAATCACTTCATGTCAAACACCAATTGTCGATTACAACCTGATACCAATTCATAAATTGATACCAATTGTTGAACCACACTGATCCCATTTGGTGATAGCTGGAAACCTTCTCTCACCATTCCAACATCACTCTTCTACTTTTATCACGATCCTCAGCTGTCGTGATATCTAATCTTTGATCGATCACTTCTAGCATCTTCAGATTTTATACGCTCCCCCTTTCTTCTCACATCATCAACACCTCTTTAGGCTTATTTCTTGGGTTGTCCAAGCTGATCTCTAGCTAATCACGTTCAACTAGCTTCAACTCCCCCTATCTGGCTGCTCCACTTGTCAGCTTCTCCCCATCTCATTCATGATTTATCAAATCTCTACATTTTCTCCCCCTTGAACAATCACTATTTTCTCCCCCTTTGTCAATGAACCCAAAGGTTACTCCTTTGCAGTCTGTAACAGAGTAGAGAACATATATTAGCTCATTAGGGAAAGACACATCATACCCCAGGGAGAGGGGAGGTGGGAGAACCCACATCTACACTATTTCAAGTGCGGGGAATCGACTGAACTCCCAGAGCCATTCGATGCACTTCAAATGCTTCCTTGGGTAAGGCCTTTGTCAGAATGTCTGCAACCTGTAGCTCTGTGGGAACATACTCCAAATTCATGATTCCATGCTAAACCTTCTCCTTGATAAAATGACACTTTATCTCAATGTGCTTTGTCTTGAAGTGATAGATGAGATTTTTTCTGAGATTTATTACACTTGAGTTATCACACTGGATTCGATCAGAGACTTCACTTCAACTCCCATATCTTCAAGCTATTACTTCATCCACAATAACTGTGTGCATGCTTGAGTGCCTGCAATATACTCAGCTTCTGCGGTGCTCAATGAAATTCAATCTTGCTTATTTCTTAGCCAAGAAATACACAATCCACCAAGATAGAATGCACCACCTGACATTGATTTTCTATCATCCGCTAAACCATCCCAGTCTACATCAGTACATCTCAATAACTCTGTCTGAGATTTATCAGTATATGTCAAGCCGAAATCCACTGTGCCCTGGATATGTCGAAGTATTCTTTTCACTGCAATCATGTGGCTCTCCTTGGGTTACTTTGATATCTCGCTGCATGGCATGTGGAAAAAACAATATCAGGCCATGTTGTAGTTATGTACAATGGGCTTCCAATAATTTGCCTGTATTCTGTGATATTAACTGTCTTTCCATCCTCATCTTTTGATAATTTCATCCGGGTAGCAAATGGAGTCTTTATCACCTTTGAATTTTCCAATCCAAATCATTCCAAAACCTCATTGACATGTCTAGATTGAGAAATGAATGTTCCATTACTTCCCTATGTCAACAAATATTATGTTATCAACATAGACCAGCACCATCATCCATGTATTACTATGTTTGTTGAAATAGAGATTGTAATCAACTCCACCACGCTGGAAACCAAGCTTCTTCAAGTACTGATCAATCCTTGAGTACCATGCTCTTGGTTCTTGTTTTAGCCCATTCAACGCCTTCTTTAGCCTACAAACATTGTTCTCATCCTCATGGATGAGAAAACCATCTGGCTACTAAATGTACACCTCTTCTTCTAGAACCCCATTTAGAACATTATATTTGACGTCCACATGGAACACTTTGAACTTTATTTTCACTTTTAAGGCCAAAAATAATCTGATTGTCTCCTGCCATGCAATCGGTGCAAATTTATTATCAACATCTATTCCCTCTCTCTGGGAGTCTCCATTGAACATCAGTCGTGCTTTGTTCCCAATCAATGTGCCATATTCATTCATCTTGTCTTAATAGACCCATTTAGTCCTGATGATGTTTTTATCTTCTGGCCTCAAAACAATCTCCCATGTCTGATTATTTTTAGAATCAGCATCAGTCACTCCTGCTCCCCCTGTGTTTCTTTCTTCCTCAACACAATAATCAAGAAATTACTCACTAAAAAATTTTACAGTGTCTTCATTTCATTATGATGAAAAATTTTCACTGTGTCATTGTTCAATGATGTCATTTCTTTAAACTTATTCTCTCAGATTATTGTTGAGACACCTTTGATTTTCTCTCACAGCTTCTTGGTATCCTGAAATCAGTCAGCTAATACCACATTATTAGATCAAAATAGATACTAATGAGATGCATGATTATTATTTCTTCTCCCTGTGTTTATTTCTTCCCTCAATAGGAAATAGCTGAGCTGAGTCATCCAATTATTTTTTTGATGGATCTTGCATCTGATTTTGTTATTGAATGCTCCCCCTATGTTATAAAACACTTACTAGAGTTAGGCCCATAAAAATTCTTCTTCTCTTGCACCATCTATTCTCATTTTCAACCTGCATCATTTATACCATTCTGGCACTCGGCATTGAGCCATTAACAAAATCTTTAAGCCTACAGAGTTGGAACTCGGTGTAGGAAACAAGAGATAATGTTAATAACCCAATAATTTCTTGTTGTGCTATGTTTCTCCCTTTCTTCTTCAACTTTGGTACCTGATTTGAGTCAATTGAAACTCTGAAGCATATCACTACGACACTTTTCATCTTTACATGCCACTTCCCCTTGGATCATATCTCTCTAGAACCTGAAACACATGAATCATCAGTTAATATCATTTATATACATAGTGATATGGGCTTCTTCTGGAATCCTCAAGATGAGGATGGTGGTTGATCCTGACGGGTCAACCATTTGATTCTTCCTTGTAGAGTGTCACACTCTTTCTTCTCTTATTCTAACTTCCTTGACAACTTCAATTGCTCTGGCTATATGACTAAGCATTCATTACTCACATGATGTGTCTTTTTCTGATATGATTATTCTGCAAGCCTTTCATTTTTCACAATATGGTGTTTAAACCCACTTGTACACACTTCGGTCTTTGATGTACTAATAATATTCCATTTCCCTTGATTCATTCTCTGAGCAGGAATATCATTTCTTTCCATCTTCCATTTCTTCTTCCACTATTTCAAGGATCTTGCACCTTCCTCTATTTTTTGCTGTGGAACACGACATGTGAATTTTTCATTAATTTCTTTGTTTGTCCTTCTTTTATCAGATGTCTGAGTCACCACACTCTTTTTCACTGGTGGTGAGTCCTCCATTGAATTTTAATTATTCTTTATCATAGTTGGAGTAGATCTCCCCTTAATCTTCCAGGTTTGTTCACATTCTCTCCTTGAGAACGGTCGTGAGTATGAAAAGGGAGGTGACTGATACACCTTTCAATCAGCTCCATGTGATTCCCCTGAGGCTCCAAGCCTATTCTCAAACTTTCCACTTTGTCTCCCAATGTAATATATCTTTTTATACATCACTGGAGTCAAGAAACACTTTCTTGGATCATTTTACTTTCTTGATTTCTTCTTACTGCAATGTCTTTACAAATGCCCATAATGGGAACATAAAAAACATCTGCCATCAAAAGCATACCTCATTTTAATATTTTTCAGTTGATATGTTGATGCAGCTTGAGTTCTTCCTCTGAAATTGAGCTCTTGAACTTCCTGAAACATACTCATGGTGTGTCCCATTCTTCCACAGTAATAGCATCTAAGAGATGCTTTCCTCTGATAGATTCTTCTTTATGATTTCTCATGACACATTTTCTTCTTTTCAGATCTAGTAATGTTTTTTACTTTCACTGCCAAATATGTATTACTATGACTCTAAACAGAAGCTTGATCTATGGACATGCATCCCGCAGAAAAAGCACATGTCATCACTTCCTTTTGTAACTGTCCTCTTAGGCATATCTTCAGCGCCTATATGTTTTTATCCACTCCTCAAAATATTCATGGCTCGCATTCTATCATGTACGGGAGGGGATTCATCAAATCCAATGCCAGATTTTCCCAAGCTATAGGGTCTTTGAGTAGAGAGAATTTTTTCTTGCCTCTTTTCATAAATAGAAAATTTTCTTTTCATTTCATCATCACCTGCCGAAGGATAATCAAATAGTAAGTGCAAGTCATCCTTCATGATAGGATTTCCACTAGCATTGGATTTCTCTATTTCCTTCTTCCCTGATTCTAGCTCTTCTTTAAACTTTTGAATCTTTAATTCACTTGATTCAATTTGAGCATCATGTTCTCTCTTGCGATACTTTCCTCTACTTACTTCAACTTCCAATTCGCGTGTTATCTTGTCCACCACAACACTTTGCTCCTTTAACTTCAATTTTTCTTGAGCAACAGAATCTGAGCAACATGTATTCTCTTGTTGTAGAATTTGATTCTTTTGAACTAGTTCAGAATGTTGTGTCACAAGATCATCATTTTTAGATTTCTTTTTTTGAATCTCGTTTGTCTTCAGATTCTTCCCCTTGACATCAACTATTTATTTTTCTACCTTTAAAGATCTCTTTCGCATTTCTTCATCTAGAGAATCATATTTCTCCCTTAGATCAGTAGCTAAGTCAATAAGCCTTTGATTCAAACTTCAGATCCAAGCATTGGAAACTGAAAAGAAACTAATATCTTTAGATTTAATTTCATCTGTGTTTCTAATGTCACTTGAAATATCAGGATCTTCGATACACTTGACTTGATCTTTCATTTTTCTATTCAAGTCATCGATCTCTCTATTCTATTCTTCAATATTAAGCTTATAGTCACTACCAAATTTTTATTTCTCTCATGTTGATAACTTGAGTTTCTAAATTTCTTCCATAAACTCAGACTGCTCTTCTTCTTTTTGCTGTATATAGAGTTTGGAATCATGAACAACATTGTTAAATTTCTTTGTTTTAGCTCTCCAAACATCAATCTCCTCAAGAGCAGCCTCTAACTCAGCTCGCATATCTATTCTTCCTTCAATTTCTTCTTCTGTTTTAGTATCACTCTGATGCTAATGTACTTCACTCATTCCAACATCATGATTTAGTGAATCAATATTTTCCCTATCAGATTCATCCAGACCATCCTTCAGTAAGTTTTTTTGATTCTTTTAGTTGAATCACACATTTTCCCAAAACACTTCCACACTAAGGGAAATTACCTGACTTCTGATTCTTCTTCAATGCTTTTCCCTTTACCATGGAAAATTGAGATAAGAGAAAAATATATCTTCAACCACACAGATCGACTACACCAAGTTGATGAAAACAAATCTGATAAAAGAAACCAGCACTCTGATACCAATTGTTAGGTCCAATAGGGGCTTCTATACCCTGAGATGGGGGGTGAATAAGGGTATGGATATTATTTTTCAAAGTTCTTCCTACCCCATTTGATCATGACCTCTTTATTACAAGGGTCACTTTGTTTTCTCTTGTGTGTAAAGTATGATCACTTCTTTACTTCTTTATCTAATGATGATGCATTGAATGCAGTGCAGGGAAGCAAACAGGCAGACACAAATATTTTTACTTGATTCACCCTCACTGGGCTACGTCCAAGGAGCATACACCGACAAGTTTCCGGTTGTACCAAATTCCACTATTCTTCACGAGATGTTGATTAAATGCTCGGGTACAGTCACTCTGTCCCAGGATCACTTCCTTTGCAAGGTTTAGGGTCTTCTCACTGCGTTCCCAAGGGTCACACACTATTTCTCTCTCTCTGGCTCACTACTGGTGGAGAGGATCACCTTCTTTCTCTTCCTAAGCTCACTGATCTGGAAGGAAATCCACTCACAGTTTATAGACCTGTAGGTATCTTCATTTGCATGAATAAATGCATCCTTGAATTTTGCTGGATTCTCTGTTATAGTCCAACATTCATCCACTGATGAATACCACTTTGCCTCTTAACCACTTAGCAATTCACTTTGGAATCACCTTCGAAAAGCACCCTACTTCATTAGGCTCTCAATTTCGCGAAGCTCAAACAATCCTTCGCGAAGCTCCTGCCTTTTCAAAAAGCACAACCGCGGAGCACAACCGTGAAGTACTACCGCGAAGCTCAAGTCATTGCAGAGCAACTTCCCTCACAAAGCTCACTAAGCCAACGCGGAGCGTGCAACATTCGTGGAGCTATAATAGTCGCTGCGAAGCTCTTCTTTTGCAAAGCACACATGC
Source organism: Viscum album (assembly GCA_963277665.1). Taxonomy (NCBI): domain Eukaryota; kingdom Viridiplantae; phylum Streptophyta; class Magnoliopsida; order Santalales; family Viscaceae; genus Viscum; species Viscum album. Next base: position 585,416,475 of record OY728126.1, on the reverse strand, counting down.
TACGTGAAATACCTTCGCGAACTGAGAGCAAATGATTTTCTCTGAAAATTCTAACTACTTCTCTCGAGGGGGTTAGCCCCTATTTATAGGCGATTCAACCGACCCTCGAACTTTCCGCGCGAAGTCACCGCCACGTCATCTCAAATCGTGAAGCTCCAAAGTTTCCGCCAGAATTCTGTCTAAATCATGAAGAACCATGTCAATTTTTGGATCGCGGAGATCTTCATAATCCTAGAGCATTACTATCAAAATTCCTTTCCACCTTCACCACGATGCTCCCTCGCAAAGCCCTTCACCGCCGTGATGCGTTTCAACTCTACCGTTCGCGAAGCATTGACATAATCGAGAAGCATCATCGCCTCCATTTTTCTGATCTTTGCAAAATCCAATCCATGCATCCTCTCTTCGTGAAATTCATGCCTTTGCCATATTAAAATATGATCATCATGGAAATCATATTTTCATGATGCTCATCAAACTCCATATTTTGGACCCCAAAAATTTGGAAATCACTGGGAAACAGCACCACCTTGTACTGCTCTTTTGTACCGCCTCCAGTTCATCCTTTACTTTTTCATCGTTCTTTGTCAACAATGATTGTCAACAAATTATTTGGAACTCGACAATTTTCCATGGAAACTTGCTTTGTCAACAAACAAAATCATACCAAAAAATACTGAAATGTTACCTTGAAGGATTTTTGCACAAAAAATTTAAATTGGGGGTTTTAGTTCGGGTGGTCCCCCCTCTAAGGATTTTAATTGGGAGGATAAAAAAATAAAATAAAGTTATTTTATATTTTTATTTTTATTCCATGAAAAACATGAAAACTAACATTCACCCTCGACCAACTACAATTAGGGTGAAAGTCTCGTTAAGTGAATACCAGCGCTGCGAGTTCAACGGTGTCCTCAGATATAAATTCTAAGCACTGGTTCAAAATTTACAAAAAACGGCTCGCACGTTTACTGAAAAAACCTGATGAAAAGTCCAGAATTCATTTCGAGCACATAGGTCCACGGAAGAATGCACCGTCAATTTTCACAGACTCATAAAATTCGCATATAATTTTAAAAAATACATTGAATTTCAGGTTCTTTACATTCTCCCCACCATAGGGATTTACGTCCCTAAAATACACATTTACAAAACTAGGAAAACAAGTGGGGGTACTGAGCATGAATCTGAGCCTCTGACTCCCATGTGCTTTCCTAGAGGTTCCTGTGCTGCAAACGTAAACACAACAATGGTATAACATTCCCACGAATGACCAACACCTGTTGATCCTCATTCTCCAATGGAACCTCCGTAAATGTCACCACATAATTTATGTCGAGCTCGCCATGGTAGATGATGTGAGGAGGGTCGTGCACATATCTCCAAAGGTGGGATACGTGGAAAAGTAGTTCACCCAGTGAAACTGAGGTAGAAGAGCTAGGCAGTAATCCACCTCCCCAACTCTGCTGAGGACCAGAAAGATTCCAAGGAATCATAGAAATAACTTTCCACCCCAGCCAAATATTCAAAAACCTCATCGGGGTGAGACCCATAGAAAGATGTGGTCACCATCCTAAAACTCCAGAGGTCTCTATCTCCTATCGACCTAAGACTTATGTCTACTCTGTGCAGTTTTAATCGACACCTTGATGATCTGTACCTTCTCTGTGGTATCCTGTACCATATCTGGTCCCATGAGTGATGACTCCCCTGGGTAAGTTCAGCACATAGGCGATCATCAAGGTCAATCTTATAATGCCTTGAATGGTGCCATCCCAAAAGTGGTTTTATAGCTATTGTTGTATGAAAAATCTACCAAAGTCAAGTGATCCTCGTAGTGGTGACCAAATTCGAGGATGCTAGAACACAACATTTCTTCAACAGACTGAATGGTCAACTTAATCTGGTGATCCGTCTGAACATGGAAGGCGGTGCTCAAACGAAGCTACATTCTGAAAGCCTCCTATAACCCATTCCATTTTCAGGAAGTAAAACATGCATCATGATCCGAGAAAATCATTGAGGGTAATCCATGTAGACACACAACCTCTTTCACATCGAGGCGTCCCATGATCTCTAATGAACCCTGCCCTCTGATCGGTTGGAAGATGGCCAACATGGTGAGTCGGTCGACTATCATCTAGATATAATCATGACCCTTTGATATAAATGGATGTACCATCATGAAGTCCATGTATATCCCATCACAATACCAATCTGGGACCTATAAAGGTTGAAATAAGCCTGTTGGTACATGATGCTCCGCCTTCACTTGCTAAAAAGTGAGGCACCAAAAGAGAAACTCTACTACTGCTTTCTTCATTATTTCCCTCCAATACTATTGTCGGTGGTCCTCGTATATCTTCGCCACTCTTGGATGTACTTCTATAGGGGATGTGTGGATCTATCTCAACACTTCCTCTCGAAGTGAAACTAGTACAATGGTACATCCTCTAAAGAAGATGATGTGATCCCCACCTTTTGAAAATCTAGTAGATGCTTGTCATATAGATATCTGAGTACGTAAAGCCTCGCAGTCTCTGTCCCCATGGTGCGCCTCTCTGACTCACAGAAGGAGTGGGGGTGTGACTTTAAGAAACTGAAGAAAAAATGCTCCATTTTGGTCTATAAAGGATATCTTCAAAGTAGCTAGTTGGTCCGTCGCCTCACCTATAAGCTGCATACCAAATATTTTTACTGAGAGGATCCTCTACAATGTTACCCTTTCCATGAGTATAGACTATCTCGAAGTCATTGTCATGGAGGAACTAAACCCATCGTCGATGCCTCAGAATCATGTCCTTTTAAGAGAATATATACTTGAGACTCTTTTGATCTGAGTGGACTATAAAATTCTCTCCCATCATGTAATGTCTCCACATTTTTAAGGTGAATAACACTACTACTAACTACAGTTCATGAATAACATAGTCATTCCCATGATGTCTCAGCTATCAAGAACCATTTGTGATCACTTATCACTCATGCATCGGGACACATCTGAGCTTGGTATTGATACATCGCAGTAGACTACACACCCTACGCCCTTCTCTGGAAGCCTCATGATGGAGGCACTAGTAAGCCTCTTCCTCAGATCATGAAAACTCCATAGTCATCTCTCCGACCTAAAAAAGGGTTTCCCCTTCTTTGTCAACACGATTAAAAGGTGCTGCAACTCTGGAGAAATCTGGCACATACCTGCAGTAGTATCCCGCCAAAACCAAGAAAATCTGTACCTCCATCACACTCCTGGGTGGCTTCCAAACATGTACCACCTCGATCTTAATTGGATCCACCAAAAATATAGCCTTCGAGATGATGTGTCCCAGAAAGTGAACATCTCGGATCCAGAACAGGCACTTCGAGAGCATACAATAAATCTTGTGCTCTCAAAGTGTGTCAAAAACTATCTTCAAATGACAGGCATGATCCTCCTCAGTAGTGAAGTAGATCAGAATTTCATCGATGAAGACTACTAAAAAATGATAAAGGTATGGTTAAAAGATCATGTTCATGAGTGCCATGAACATTTTCGGAGCATTGGTCCTCCCGAACGGCATGAAAAAAACTCATAATGGTTGTACTGACACCTGAATGACATCTTCTGCACATCCTCATCTTGAACACTATATTGGTGATAGCCTGATCTAAGGTCTATATTTGAGAACCTATGTGCTCCCTTCAGCTGATCAAAGAAGTTGTCAATCCATGTGAGTGTGTACTTGTTCTTCACGGTCACCTATTTCTGGAACAGATAGTCAACATAATCTCTCAAACTCCCATTCACCTTCCTGGAAAACCAAATTGAGGTTTCACAATGAGAAACAATAGGCCGAATAGATCCCTTATCCTATAAGTCCTCCAGCTGTACCCACAGCTCACGAAGCTCTGCAGGATCCATCTGATAAGCTGTTGTAGATATCAGTGTTGTCTTAGGGTACAATTAAATTTAAAATACCACATCGATATGGATATTTCGACCCGGAACATCATTGGGGAAGACAAACGCATACTGGTCCACCACTACAGGATAGCTCAGACTCTCCACATCAACTACTCTGAGTGTAATGCTATCCAAATGATTATTGATCAGATGCACCCTCCTCTAGGTAAGTCCATCATGTTCTGCAAAGGCTCTCTTCTCCCCGGTGAAGGTAAATCTGGTCCCATCCTTGCGGACACACAGCACTATGTGCCTTATACATTCAATCTATGAATGGACTGTAGATAACTAGTCCATACCCAAGATGAAGTCGTAAGGCCTCGAGGTTTCTAATAGGGTATCCAAGATAAATCTCTCACCTCCTAGAGTAATCTCACACTACCATCACGAGTTTGTAATCATCGAATCCTCTTCCATAGGAGTCTTTAGCTGTAAAGATCGATCCAACTGCTCCTTCAGAATCTCCGTGCTCCAAAAAAGGGTAGTGGAAATAAAATAATGACTGAAACCTATGTCTATAGGTACTGCAGTTCAACTTGAATAGACACAAATAATACCTCATATCATCTCTAGAGTGCCATGGTCATCGGCCTCAGCTGCATGGAGCTGAGCTCGACCCTATCCACCTGCTCCCTACAGTCAGAGTGGACATCCTGGTGGTGGTGGCTATTGGGACCAATTTGAATGGAGAAGAAAGTTTGAAGAGTTAGCCTTTGCAGAGTGTTGTATTCTGTTGTCAAAGAAGACAAATCAATTCACATTGTAGAAGGATCAAAAATCAGACGATGCATTGCTGGTATGTATTTCACACATATCATGAGTTAGGAGAACATGTGATGCATGCTTTATTAAGGAAAGGGGGAGAAATGATGATTCTAGTCATAAAATGTTTTGATTGGAAGGAATGATGCTGCTGGGAGATTGGGATGCTTCAGTTCCCACTGCAACTCTAACAATGCTAAAGCTGATCTATCAAAGGTTAAATATCACGATAGTGGGATTCATGATAAGAGCAGAATAATGGTTATGGAAAGAAGTAAAGAGATAAAATGACAAAGCAATAGACAATCTGAGGACGACAGAAAAGCACAGTTTAATGTGGCGCCGTTTTTTAGTGTTTGCCAAATTTTGTGGCATAAAAATCGGGTGATGAAGAAATGTGCTTGGCAATGGATGTTGCGCGCAAGATTAAAGATGGTTTATATTTTCATGTGCAAGGAGTTATTCAAGGACAGAACATTGAAAAATGACAGAGGAATGGAGTGCGTGGAAATTTAGGCATGTTGCACGCAAAAATAAAATGGTGCATGCAATATATGCAAGCTGTGCGAAATGGCAGCGGTTTGCGTGAAAAATAGGGTCAATGCGGGAAAAATTTGCGAGATGCGCGAAATATCATCGGGATGCGTGAAGAAGAAATTTGTGCTCATAATATCAGTGAGCTGCGTGAAAAATGAAGTTTGCGCGAAATATTGGAATGGTGAGCGAAATAGAGGAATGAAGTTTTCGCGCAAAATGTATATAGAGATCAGAAGCTCGAAAATTGGGAAAGGCATAAAATGCACGAAATATTGGAGCAGTGTGCGAAATATGATGTCGCAAGAAATATTGGGTTTGCGCGCAACATGGAACACGGTGCGTAATTTTGAACGCAATTGGTGCTTCAGGCTTAGAAGGATAAAAAATGGAAAAGGCATGAGGTGCGTGAAATATTAAATCATGGCGCAAAATATGAAGTTGCATAAAATAGTTTTTACGCGCATGGAGGAGGTTTTATGCACGGATTAGTGTTTTTAGCATGGGGTCAAAAATGCCTATAAATATGAGGCTAACCCTTCTCATTTGTTAATTCTAGACACTTAGAAGAAATCCCGAGCTCTGGTGCGTGTAAATTATATGCTAAGTGAGTTGCATGAAAAGAAAGAAGTTTGCATGAAAAGAGGATAGATGCGTGGAAAATTGAGATGTTGCGCGAAAAGAGAAAAAGTTGCGTGCAAAAGAAATGTTGCACGAAAACGTTTTTCACGCCAAAAGGGGTTTTTACGCGCAAGACATTTGAATTTCAGGCAAGGCACCATAAAGGATATGAGGAATATTTGGGTTCTTCGCATGTATTCAGCAGTGTATAAGGGAGTTCTTACCTACTTCTGGGTAAGAAAGTGAAGATTTGTACTTCAGAGAATACATTTGTTCAATTGTAAAGAATCACTGAAACATTGTGTTACCCTATTTGTGCTAAGAGGGAGCACACACACTATTGGATTGTTATCAAAGTGCTGCACGAGTGTAAGGGTATATCCTACTCGTTTTATTCCACATAAAAGGATTGTTTTCTAGTGGATTGTGTGGTACTGGATTGTTTCCGTACCATACCAAGGACGTAGCTACTCTTGTTGAGTAGTGAACCTTATAAATCTTGTGTTCCTATGGTTGTGTGTGTTCGGCAGGGAAGAAACCCATTAACAGGAGGTGAAGGTTGTTTCAAAAAGGGGAAACATAAAAAGAAAAAGATATCACTGATTCACCCCTACCCTTCTCAGTGATACTTGGATCCTGACTGGGAACATCAGTGGTAGTAACATCTCAGATTGTAGCCCACCTCCAACTACATAGACAACTCCACTGCCATGTCCACTTTATCCCTGAGGACCTCCTCAGTAGAACCCTTGTCTCTACCTAGGTAGTCCCTCAACCATCTACTGAACATCTGAATGGCGGGTCGAACAATCATGATCCATGTTTCCCTACCTGCCCCATGTGAAACACTTCCTGCTCCTCACATGAATGACTCTAGCTCTAGTGCCCCGCACAACTAATCCTATTTCATATGGTCGTCTACCTATCGGTATGGTCCTCTTGGACCTCTATGACATATGTCTGCTTCCAGCTATAGAACACTCCGCTACCTTATGACTGGTGGTGGGTCTCGCTGGTGTTGACTGCTCAATAATAAAAATCCCCACTAAGAGGGCTCACATTAACAACCATGGCTACGTGGGGATGCTAAAAGATATCTTATAATCCCTGATCTCACCCCTGAGTCCCTGCTCGAAGGACCAGGCCCTAGAGAATGGGTCATGTACCATATTAGTGGAGTTGCGTGAGAGGTTTGGTAACCTCACTGAGTACTGATCCACAGTCATGTTTCCCTACTATAGATGAATAAACTCTTCTATTTACACTGCACGAATAGTCGTTGGGACAAGCTCTGGCCGAAACAGGCTCTCGAATTCTGCCCATATAAGTGTCACCTCATCGAGAACCTGGAGTATCAATATCCACCATCTGCCTACTGCAACCTGTAGAAGACTGGCAGAAAGGATTACAATGAGATCAGCTGGTGTCCCTATCTGTCCGGCGACTCTCACAATGACCTCTAACCAATCCTCAGCCACTTGTGGGTCCATCTCTCCCCTGAACCTAGGTGTCCTCTAGCGCTGGAACACGTGAATCATATTCAAGCAGCATGCACTCTATGATGTTGGGGTTGGTGGCATCAGTGGCACAATGGGTAAGGGTACCGCTGGGGTCTTCGCTGGTGCCTCTATTAAAAGAGGGTCCTACACCGAGGCCTCATCGCTCGGTGGGCTATCAGTGCATACTAGACCTGGAACCCTAGCTAACTGTCTGTGTGGATGAGTCCTTAAAAGAAACAGCTATGCCACGTTCAATAAGTTATACCTGCTGATCTGACTCAAAGAGATCAGAAAGGAAACTTTTCAAAACACACTAGCAATCAGCATTTTCATGGACTGAGTCATAAATCATAAGATAGGATCATGGTGTATAGATACGTCGGCCACCACACCATCAATTAATTCCATAAACTAATTACCAAACTCACTACACATAACACTATTGCTGCTTAAAAGATCGTAGTCAAATTTCTACGGTAGAGCAGACTCCACTGATACCAATTTGTCATGACCTGTCCCCTGGGGCCCATTCCGTGACTATCCAAGCCCACCATCCATAGGACAGGGGTGGGAGACTAGCATCGAAAGGCGTATTTCCTAAAACCTGGAAATAATTGCCTTTATAACATGTAAAAAACCTCAACCAAGCACATATCAAGATAAGAACACAAGTAACTTGTATAGTAAAAAGAGTGTGTAGAGTAAGAAAAAGGGGTTAGAATGCAAGAACAACATTAAAGTACAAGAATACTGAAACATACAAGTAAAACCTGGTGGTACATGTAAACTGAACAGCTCATGTGAATACCCGCCAAATATCCTACCTGACTGGTAGGTATAACTCTCAAACGATTCTCTCTACGGTACACCTCATCTAGGTCCACTACTGAGATACCTTCAGTCCTAGTACTTTCATCCTCATTCAGCATTGTCTATCATATACATGAAACACAAAAAGGTGTCGACAAAGCCCATGTAGGGGTGAGTATAACGATACTATGTAAGGACCCCAAGACCCTTAAGGTCTCACAAAATCCACAAAGGATAAACCAAAAAGCATGAAATCAACTGACAATGCTACTTAAGTATATTCCTATACATATACCTATGTTATCAAGTATACCCATCTCAATCATGAGAAAACAGAGGGTCCAACTCAAAATCCCAAAGATAAACTGTTCCACAAAGGATTAAATACCACAAAGGTCTGTACCACACAGGTTCACCACACTGAACAATAGAAACAAGGTATCACCATGAAGAAATGTACCACATAGATATGCCACACAAGATATTACCACAAAGGTATCACCAAGAAGGTAAGGATTCAAATCATACCAGGTATAAAATAAGTAAAGGAGTATTGATGATTAGTTGTATCTACTGAATCTTCTTACTTTGTTAAGATGCATACCCATGTAGGATCCTAGTACGTCATCAGACCAACATAGAATTTTAGTACAACAGACCCACACCAGAATATAGTACATCATCAGACTCACATAGGATCGTAGTACAACAGACCCAAAATGCATCCTAGTATCTCATCAGACCCATACATGATTCTAGTACTACAGACCCACACATGATCTTTTTACATCATCAGACCCACACTGGATCCTAGTACATCGTCAAACCCACACAAGATCATAATACATCATCAGACCACATAGGATCCTAGTACATCGTCTGACCCAAATGTATTCCTATAGAGGATCCTTGTGGAATCCTCAATTAAAGACCCACGAATGATCCCTTTCTCTTGTTACATCCATCTATAGGGTCCCCGCACTAATCTTTCTCATCTTCAGAAGGGTCCACTCGTCAAGCCACAGGTCGATACTCAAACATCCTTGATCCCCCATGAAGAAGTATCCCAAAGGACCTCCAGGTAATAGGGGTCTCAATGAAACACACAGTGCATCAATCAGACGCTATGTCTGTATGTTATTAGGCTTTTAGTCAAGAGGTCCTAGTTGGATTTGTGCTCGATCAACCCGACCATACCCCATCTTTATCTAAATCTCATGTGTGGTATACCAAAAGTACCGTCTCGCTACAAGGTTTCTGTCACCACAGAGGGTTCATCATACAGACTCCCTCAGCTTATTTTATGGGTGACGAAATGTACAGGGTTGAAACTGGTCAAGGTTCGGTCCGACCCAGTCCGACATAGCATGGGCCTACCCGACCCGTTTCACGTCGAATCAGCCCGCTGGGTCCGGCCCGCGCTGGGTGGCCCGGCCTGGCCGCATGCGGGGGAGGGGAGGAGTCCCACACCCCCTGTTTCCACTCATAGAATGATCTATGCGGTATAGTTTCCAGTAAGATGCGGGAACCACCGTGGGTCCCACTCGATCATGCTCGGCCGGCCGAAACGGCCGACCCCATGCCTCTCAGCGGCGTGTCGTGTGCCGCCCCTCCGCCACTACTCGAACGCCACCCGCCACGACACAAGCCATGGCACTTTTTTGTTAGGCGGCGTGGATGCGCGCTACCACCCCATCATGTGGCTTCCCTTCGCTAGCCACCACCCTTCCTCCACCATGACCGACAGGCCGCGGCCCTTCTCTGGCAGTGCGATTGCACCACCATAATCTTCACAGCCGGTCGAGGTGCTGGCCGCTATTCTAGAACCCCACCAGTGCGAATAGCCGGCACTAGTTGATGTCTTCCTCTATCACAATGATTCCATCAAAAATCACAAGGGATGTCAAAGAGTCTAGGCCATGTTTTTTTTCCACGCACCCTCCACATTAGAGTGGTAGCAAGAGTTTCAATAACTTTTGAATCATGAAGAACATCAACAACAGGTAAGGGTGTATTTAAAACATAAAACCCTACCTTGATGGTTTGTTGACGTCGTGAGGAGGGAATTATGGACTCAGGTTTGTCGTTGTTTATGACGTCCCACATTGGAGGATGTCACGGGGATGGGGCCGAAGTCATTAGGGAATGTTGATGTTCTTTGATGGAGAAGCGTACTTCACTAGAGCAGAATGATTCTTCCAATGTTCTCTCGCAATTCCCCTTGGCGAACAATTTCCACTATTCCCCAAAAAAATGAGTATCCAACATATTAAATTATGTTTCATTAATTAAAAATAGAGTTAGGAATTAATTATAATGGTGTTGGAATAATAATTTAGATGATACCAAATGTCACCTCCCTCATTAAAGAGGGAGTTCAAGTGTCGAGTGGTCCCCACCTTTAAGAATTCAAATTTGGTGTTTTAGTTCGGGTGGTCCCCACATCCAAGGATTTGAGTTGGGAGGATAAAAAATAAAATAATAGTTATTTCATATTCTTATTTTTATTCCACAAAAAACATAAAAACTAATATTCAACCTCAACCAACTGTTGTTGAGGTGAAAGTCTTCTTAAGAGAATATGGGCGATGCGAGTTCAATAGTGTCATCATATTTCAATTCCGGGCACCGGTTTAAAACATATGAAAACCTGCTCACACATTTACTGAATGTACCTTAAGAAAAGTTCATAAATTCATTCTTGTTACACCGGGCCTCAGAATCATGTGTCGTCAATTTTCGTGGACTCGTGAAATTCATATATAATTTAACAATATATACATGGAATTTATGGGTCATTACAAACTTCATTTTGAATATATGGAGTCATTATCTAAATAAGTTGAAGTGTGAAATATATATTGACCATAAGAGTCTAAAATATATATTCACATTGAAGAAGCTCAATATGATCTAGGAAATATGTTTAAATCTCACCAAGGATTATGATTTCTCAATCCCCTAGTATAATGGCAAGGAAAATAATGCAGTGTATTCTCAAATTATGTAGGATCTTTCTACATTATTAATGATGAAAATTTAGAAGGATCCAATATTTATAGATCTATAAAGGATGATACTCAGAGTCATTTTGGAAGAAAAATCATCAAATGTTTTCCAAATGCATCTCAACTATCATTTATTAGGAAAATAAAGGATGATCAATGAAATGATGAGAGAACTTATAAAAATGAGAAAACAAACAAAAATGGTAAATCCTTAGAGTTCAAAATGAATGATAAAGGAAATAAAAGATTTTAATAACGACTATAGGTACCATCCGATACAATGATATGGAATTTCTGAATGAGGATAACAAATCAACCTTCTCTATTCACATATAGATCACCAAGATTCATTGATATATCTTAGATAACATTTGGTGGGACAATATAAAGAATTATATCACAATATATACATCAAAGCTCTTGGATTTTTTGCAAGTTAAACTTGAAAGGAAAAAGTTTTAGTGGATGAATTACCCATTACCCATACCAATGTGGAAATAAAAATAACAGAATTTCCTTTTTCACTGGATATCTAAATAAATCTAGTGGAAACAGGGTTATATGGGTTGTTTCAGATCATTATATAAATACATCATACTTTATCACACATTGATATGACTTGTCACTTGATCAATAAGGATATATATATATCAGAGATGTGGTAGGGATATAGGCCATACCACTATTTATTTTATCTTATCAGGATATGAGGCTTACCTCAATGTTCTGGAAAAGTATCTAACATTCTCTAAACACTGATTTAAACCTTATTATATCTTATCATCCTCAAACAGATGACCAGTCTGAGAAGACTATTCAGACACTAGAATACATGTTAATTGAATATTCTAGGAAATTTAATGTAGGGTGTGACCAACATCTACCTCTATACAAATTCACAAAAATCATATTTTCCACTAAATCCCTTATACAGATCCATATGAACCACTTTATGGGAAAAGATACAATACATCAGGCCTCGAGAAAAAAAATTAGTGACTGTATGTTTCTTAGACATGAAATGGTCGATGAAATTGTAGAAAAGATGAAAAACATTCAGTAGCATATTATGGTATGCCAAAGTCAATAAAATAGTTATGAAAAAAATCATCAATAATGCATTTATTTTAAACCTAGAGACATGGTATTCCTCAACATATCTCAAAAGAATATGTTCTTGAGATTTGAGAAGAAAGAAAAGATGAGTTTTAGGTACAATGTTCCCTTCAAGATCATTAATCGTGCCAGTGATCATTAATATTGACTAGCACTTCCATATAGAATGTCTCTTGTATACAATTTATTTGTTATAAGCCTCTTGATAGTTTAAATGCTAGATCCTCACATATATTGAAATCAAAGGTTGTATAGTTGGTGAATGATATCTCTTATGAGGAGGAGAAGGTGAAGATATTAAATTATAGAGAAAAATTTCTATGAATCACTTCCAATTACCTATTTAAAACACTATGGAGGAACCATATTTATGAACAAGAAACTTGAGAAATGTAGGTTTTTGATGACGAAGAATGACCCTCAACTATTTTGACTATACAATGTAAAATGAAATCTTAAGGGATAAATTTCAAATAGCTGTGGAATTTAATGACTCAAAATGATTATAAATTAAATATCTCTTCTTATAATTAAGTCATAAATCACATATTGAACAAAATAAAACATTATAAATGATTTATAATGTAAATAAGTGGTTTTTATAGAAGTTAAGGAACATATCCCGATGAAAAGGTAACTTAACCTTTAGAATAGTAATTTGACCCTTATGAACTTTAAACCAGACAATAGAATAGTAACACCACCCATGAAGGTATAAATAAAATTTAACTATCTTATAAAGTAAAATATTATATAATTATATCATAATATATGTAAGTAATTGTTTTATAAATTATTAAATAATTCCTGACATTTTAATAACAAATAAGGGTTTATTTTCATTTTAAAAATTAATATAATATTATTATTTTTAAAAATTTATAAATAAATTAATATTTTATGTCTTATATTTGTAATATAATTTTGGGAAACCTTAATTAATTTTTGAAATTGTTATGAAATTTGTTAAAAATTTAACATATGAATTTTCCATGTAAAATATGATTTTAATTAATAATTTAATTTCTCATATTTAGATACATATTTTTTTTTAAAAATAGTTTCTATTTTTTAATTAAAATGTAGAAAATATTATGGTGAATTTTTTGGAGATATCTAAAATTGTGGAATTTTTCTGGAATAGTGAAATACATTAATTTATAGTATATGTAAATAAATGGAACTTATAATTTCTATTGAGTAATAAATGATGTATGTAACCATTAATATGAACTCAAAATCACTAATTGCTATATTTATTCATAATAATCCTCACTTCTTCATAATTTTTGAATAATAGTAATATAATGAATAAAACAAGAAGAAAACACAAATCTCTTCCCCTATAAATATCACCAATCACAACCTCATATATTTATCCATCTCAAACTTTGATAAACATCAAAATAATACTCATGTATCATCCCAATCCCATCCCTTACATCCAGTATCATTTTATTCTCAATAAAATACAAAAACCAATCCCATATGGTTTTTCTAATGTATATGGATTCAAGAGGTAAAATCGTATTTCTTTTCTTTTAATTTCTTTTCATTTTATTTTCTTCTATTATTCACTCCTCACCTACACATATCCAATTAGAATGGTAACTATTTTAAATTACATATAATTTAAATTATTTATTTTTATATTATAATTTATTATTAATTCATTCCCCTCCCATTTTTATTCTAAAAATTAAAACATCATATGTGATGTATATATTTATTGCGTTCAAGGATAATGAGTTATCTATTTCCAATAAAAAATTAATTGATGGTATTAAAGCAATTATAATTGTCTAAAAAGGGTTGAAACATTATATTATAATAGTATTTCTATTATGGAACAATCATATGTATATAATATTTAATGATAAAACAAAAGGATTTCATTGTGGTCGAAAACCGCATAAATATTTGAAACGACTATCACAAATGTCTTATTTAATTATTCTGTCTCCTCAAAAATTATTAGATTACTTATATATAAATTTATTTATTTTTCATTAGAATCATATAACTTCTATTCTAGAAATCAATCCTCATTTTTTACTGATTTTTCATACATTTACACATGTAACAGATCTAGCAAACCCAAGGAAACTGACACTCACAAATGATGAAATTGTATCTTATTACACACAAAAAAAGAATAAATGATCTTCATAAAATTATAATAAATAAAATACATGTAAAAAAATTTCATAATTAATTAAATTATTTATTTATTTAATTATCCATGACATTAAGATCAATTAATGAACACTTTCTTTCATAAGCTAAAGGTTTATATCCAAACCTCTATTTTTTGGCTTTGGGTTACTCATTATCTATATTAAACCAAATATAAATATATTTTATTTTTATATAATACGTATAAATTCTTTTTATATGTTCCAAATTCATCTATATAGATCATATAATCCTTCAGTATTAGAGAAATGCATATTTTAAAAATGTTCACTTCACAATTATTCTTGATAAGAAAACCTGATTCGTGGGAAAATACTGATTTCATACCTATTTTCAAGTGCTCCCCATTATTTCATTTAAATATTTATTATTTTTAAATAATCAATAATTTAATCGTCGAATACATTCTTGGTTAATTTTTGTTTTTTTAAACAAGTATTTGTTCTTCATTTTAAGGAATCATTAATATTTTTCTTAAACTGTACTGAAATGATTTATATCACAACATTAAAAAATACTCATTTTATATAAATTAAATATTATTTGACATAACTAAGGATGATCTATTCCTAGTTTCCTTTATTAATGTACATGTATGGTATAATGTTTTTATTAAATTGACACCATTATTATGTTTCCTTATGTGATTCATTTTGAGATGATTATTATACCCTATTGTTTCCATTGGTAACCCTTATTATTATGCATGATTCCATATGTATAATTCTTCAAGTTTCACACATGTTCATGAATGTTTTATGATGGTAGTTCCTATATATCTCTCTAATTCCATTGGTGATGTTTAGTCTAACGTGGCATCATGTTGGGATAAGGATTGAACATGGTTTATCTATTTTATTTTGTACGCCATGTCTTGGAATCTAGCCTTGACTCATGTTCATTTCATGTTATATATTAGTTCCAAATTCCCACAATGGTGTGATTATATATTACCATGTTATAAATGTAAAAAAATCTTATGTTTATTCATGTTCCATTCCTTCAATGTTATCGTTTTTTCTCTTATATCACATGTGTTATGCTTATTCCTATTCTTATTCCACTATTTGGAAATTAATCTCATCCCATTTGTTCATGTGGTCCTCAGGATTTCCTATGCAGATGTAAGGGATCAATGTAATATCATACCTCATTAAAGAGATTAAATAAAATAAATAAATATTTTATTTTGAATTACATGTTTTCAAATTCATTACCTTATATTCCAAATACACATGATATCATCATCATTAGTTGTATTTGATGGTAATTTATTTTTAAAATCTTGTAATAATATGTGTAAAAGGATAGGGCTACTATGAAGTGTGTTTAATACTCCATAATAGTCATCACATAATGTACTAGATGCATAAAATAAAAATAATGGTTAGTTCTTAGGGTCTCATGAATTAAATAATTGTAGAATCTAGATTGGAGGTCGTTCAAAACAATATCTCAAAGCCTATAGGCCTGGTTCATAACATCCCACCCACAATTAGATTCTCCTAATGGGTATATGTTTTGATCTTCACTCTCTTTACAGGAGGTGTCTTTATATGTGAAATTATATAAAAAATGGTTTGTAGCCATATCATAGAAACCAATGGACCTCCACCTCCATAAAATGTGGCTAGATACTACCATTGGACCCCACAAATTGTCTCTTCTATAGATGAAGCATGCTACGAAGGTACCTATATAGTCTATATGAATCATATGAAACCCTCTTGGAACTATGAATCTCTTCATGTATCTAGTAAACACATTGGATCCTCATTTAGTACTAATAGACGTTCTACTGTTACTATAGGGCCCCCACCTCCAAATCATTTTTGTCACTACCCACTGATCACATGACTAGTGGTCATCATGTTGTCATGCCTCTATAATTACAAACTCAAAGCTTAAAAAAATAAAATGTTATTATAATAGATAATATAATAGGATAGGTCAATTCCTTCCTATAAACTACACATACCACGCTTCCTACACTTAAATACATGTCTTGGAAATAAAAATATTAATATAAAACACTATAGAAACTGCCTACCACTAACTCTAAAATGGGATAAGTTCAAGTTATATTTTTCAAAAAATAAATTAAATTTTCATTCAATTCGATATTACCATTTTCTTTAAATAGTTGACAAAATTAATCACCACATCTGATCCATATGGTCCCATACACCTCATGAACTAAAATCCTGCATCCACGTAATCTATACCATAACATATTCCAGTCCATGAATCCAATGGTGCATGACTCCATATTCCAAATTTTATTCCTTAGGGTATCAACATTAGATAATGGAGGGAAACATTTTCTAGGTTATTTAAGGAACTCTATGTACTAGTCATGTTCATAAATTCTGAAATGAATCCATAACTGATAAAAATTATATAAAAAATTCCCACATAATAAATTTCACACAATAAATAAACCCATCTTAAAAAGAATAGCATAATTCATACCATGTGAGTTTTATAAGGTTCTAAAAATTATGAATGAGATGGAATACCCTCATCTCATCTAGAGACAACCAAATCCATAATCATAAATATTGTCAAACATGACGTTCATCACCCAATGGTGGAATCCAATAAAATATAATTGGAATTATCCAGAAAAAAAGTTTGTTTCTGGGAAATTTGGTTTCTTCATGCTTGTGGGTAATCTAATACCCAGCACAACACATTTAAAAAACCCAATTCTTTTATAATATCATATCTGTAGTCTCAAAATGGTAAAACAAGAGGAAAAATAGATATGATATCACTTTGTAACATCTTGATCTGGGTGCCATTAATGATTTCCTATTCTAGTGGGTCACATGGTCTTAAGAACACCTCCTCATAGGCTAAAGTAAGTCAACTAGTTGTGAAGACCTAGGGTGTTTCTGAGGAAGGAATATTCCATCATGATATAGTGTATCAAAATAGTTACAATCTTATTAGTCAATTGTAAAATAATAAAATAATCACAAATATGAAATTTAAAAAATCATCTAAAATATGGAGATAGTATATAACCCAAAACCAGCCATGTATAATATTATGATCATGTAATGTATCTAAAAAATATCATGTTATAAAGTAAATATATTAAAATATAAAAACCAAAAAAATATTATCTCCAAATAGCATTATGATCCTAGATCAATCATGTTCTACCATTCTAATAAAAAATGATCAAGTCAAGAATTGTATAGTGGGCTATTTCCATGATCCCAAACTATGTCCATTAGGTCAGTATGGGTACCCAATAGTGCCCCAAATAGGGAATTATGAAACACTCTACAGACCACCACAAACAGTGTCTATAACAAATACAATCTTCAGGATATAACACAGTGTGTAATATAAATAACAAGTATAGAATTATTAAAAGAACACATTCGAGACGATGATACCATATCTAGACAACATTTTACACTTGTGAATGGTAGTGATGTAACAATAATCAGAGGCTATTATACGTCATAAAATGACAAGTGATACTGTCCATTATAACAAAGGAGTCTAATACCAATACCAGGTATTAATGTAATCAATATAAAAAATATCCACAATTTCCACTCCGTGTAATAAATTGTTCACATCCAAAATGGCCACACAATGTTATTAATTATTTATCATCCAAAATGGCCAATTTCATGTAATCATGTGTTATACAATAATGGTGTCGATCCATGGTATATAAGGTCATCACATTCTCATTCAGTCCCAAGAGTATCTTGATGGAAACTCTGTAATGAATTGGGTGGAGTCCAATTATATTTTCAATATAGCATGTTCAACAAGAGTCGAGGAAAGATGGATCCAAGGAGTATAAAAGAAAATGGAATTCTACAAAATGTGTAACATCATGTTACAGTTTCCAGATCCCCCTCAACGCTCTTTTTTGTTTATAATTCTGTTGGGGAACATATCAATTTCCTACAAGATAAAATTTTAAAACCATTTTAATTACCAAAGGTGTGCAATATTCATTCATGCTTTGTAAAACGGTGCATACACCCATTATAAATCATACACCACATTATAGGGGCTCATAGTAAGGGTGCATGTTTTCAAAACCATGTATCCCTAAACAACAAACCACATGGAAGGTGTCATTTTAATTCTATAAAATATTTAAAAAATAAAAATTATCACTTTTTGGATAGAATTTACCATAAAAACTCATTACATGAATACATCAGTAATTGGTGATCCAAATTACCCATTCTTCTCATATAAACATATTCTATGAAAGATTAAATATTGAAGAACGTTGTTCAAGTCCTATCTGGTAACAGTGGTTCGGTCACTCTTTCTCTCAAACACACTCTCTCTATATCACTCAACCATAATTTTTGAATGATCATCTAGTTGTTGATGGATTAAAACTAATTTTATTGGATCTTGACTATATAGTTGATTCATTTATCTCTGATGCTAACATTATTTATGGGAAATATCTGTAGTAGATGTTTTTATAGGTGATCTATATGTTAAAGGATAGTGGTTTAGTTGAGACATTTCATTTAATAAACCATTTAATTCCATGATTGATATATATTTAATTTAGATAGATTATTAAAAAACACAATGCAGTGAAAATTGTATTATAGATAAGGATTTTTGGATAATACTCAGAAATTTTATTGGTATAGGAATTTGGTGTCTTTTTTGAATTTCATTGAATTTTAATACATATATATATATATATATGAATTTTTTTGGAGGAAAATGTATTATTTTTTTGATAATAAAAAATGAATGGTTTTATCATTAAAATATGAATGAATTCATTAAAAATAGAGATTATGTTTTTCAATGGAAATTTCCATATTTAACTGAAAATGGTGAAATTATGATTTAAACATTTTGAAAATAACTTTCCTGTAATGGATTTATTTATTGATAAAATGAAATATTTCGGTAGTTAGTGGTTTATATTGTAAAAAGACTCTTGAATGGTAATTCCATATCAATAGGATAACACATTAAAACAATAATAAAAACATAGTTTGGTTGATCTTATCCTTGATGGGATGTGGATGATACCACTTTGACTTGTGTCTGAGAGATGTGTTTATATATATTACCATGATCGGCGATATGAGATATGTGTAGATCAGATTACTTTGAAGTACCATACATCTTGGAATATGGCCATGATTTTTGTTGTTATTACATTGATATAAATTGTCCAATTTTTTTAAAACAACATCAAACATGCATGTTAATTTATATAAACATTTAAATATAAAAAAATTATATAAGAAATTATTTGACATGTTTCTGTCAATTTAATTGAAAAGGATGTTCTGTTTTGAATGTGAAATTTTACTTATATTTTTCTTTTATCTGAAATTCAAATCATGATTTTCTTATCTTTTTTATCTTCTTATTATGGAAAAATTGGTGACACCATACTAGGGTTTTTGAATACACCCTACATTTTCCTTGAGAAATTTGTAGATTTCATTCTTCTAGGTTTGAGAAATGAGAAACCCCACATAGAGGGGGTGGTTGTTAATATATTGGTATTGGTGTGATGTGTCCTTTGGGACTATTCATGTTTATATTCTCATTAAGGTACTACTATTGTGTATAATTTTTTATTTTTATACTAGATTAAACTTTTTGTAATGTTCTCCCTCATGATATTTTTTTAGAATACCAATTCATATTTGATTCATATGCTATTTATGTTGCAGAAAATGTTAAAACATTTTCTTATATGATTCCAGGTGATAGTCTATAACCGGTAGGGATTGGGAATTGCTTTCATGATAAGTTAGATCTATCCCGGTTATCAAAGTACCAGGGTATCTAGGATGGTGTGTGACAGAGGGTTATATGAGGTGTAGGATGTACATATTTCCTATATTTTAGTATTCAATTTTATATTTAGCCGGGATGTAGGATGTATTTATAAGTGCATGTCTAGCTAGATCTCATTGTAATGAGGCTTAATCCAATATGGATAGTTTGGTAAACATTTATTGACAATTACTTATAGTATTTTTATTTATTTAGATTTTGATTAGTTGAAAAAAATAATGTTTTATTATTTGAGGTGGTTAATTTACATATTTCTCTTATTTGAGTGTTTCACTAAGTAATCATGTCATATATTCAAATTTCATTAGTGTTGTTCTGTGTCATCATGCCTTTAATAGTTTTTCCAAATATGATCAAGGATGAATATTTGGATGAACTAAAAAAAGATTATCCTCTCATGGACCATAATACGATTGAGGATATTGTTTGTGTTTTCCAACATTGTCGTCAACCACCTGTAAAAATTATTACAAAGGCTTTAGTTGTGAATACTCAATGTAAATAGTCATGAAATGATGCTCTAAGGGACCTTACATAGAATCCACTAGTGTTATAGGTATCAAAATATTATCAAGAGGATGTGTGTTGGTTGAAATGAATTGAAATTTTAATTTTGTTCTTGGAGACACTTGATTTAACAATTGTGAAATGGCCCACCTTTGTGATGGAAGGACATAGAAAGAGATTGTGAGAAAATATTGTCATAAAAAATTTTCATGAGTGATTATAGTGGGGGAATTTAAATTTATTTTTGCAAACCAATTCTATTTATAGTTTATGGTGCTGGAATGGGAAATATGATTTTTCTAACTTGACTAGGGTGATAGAACCATAATAGTATATTCCTATCTCTTCACATGGAATATTCACTTTACACCAATGATTGTACCAAATTGGAACATAGATACATGACAGTTCTATTTTGCTATTCGATCTGATATTAATTCTTACATTTTCTTTTAGAATCTATATTCCTATGCTGATGAACTGGATAGAGCATTGATGGTTAAGCAAGAACAAGAAGGTAAGATAGGTTTGATGATAATTACTTTTTCTCCCAGTGGAATTTTTATGAGTTCCTTCAAAGGAAATTGAATGTGTGTTGTGTATCAAGCTAGATATTGATATTGGGTTTATTCTCAACCACCCCTAGTGTTTGGAATAACCCCTTATATTTTAAAACAACTTGGGAAGCATGGTCACTCAAAATGAGTTTTTGCTGAGGCACCCAAGAAATTTGGTCCATATAGATTCTGTGGTCCCTTTTATAAGTTATATCAAGTCTATTATACTCCATGTAGTGGATATGGAACATCATCAAATGAAATTACTATGGTAAAAAGAGATGCATCATGAACTAAGGGGTTCTAACTATAAGAATCCTTAATGAAGTATCATCACATAGTGGAAGATTCTATAGAAGATAAAGATATGGGTTTAGAGAATATAAGAGGTACCAACATATTGATTCATCTTTACTGAGTAATTTATTTGAAACTAGTGAATATCATTCATTCATTTTGACATGTATTTCAAACATTTTAAATCATACTATGGTGATATTGTCTTATGTGTTATATATTACTGCACACCACAAAATATAGATATTGAGCATTTTTTGTTGTTGTTCTTATGTCTTATCTTTTATCAATGATTGATGTTACATGGTATTTTCAAGCACCCGACATGATACATCTTGATCTCATATTTTCTATGAATTAAATCATTTATTATAAATCATGTATTTTTTTTATCTTCTACGGGTCTCCATTACCGCACCCAATGGGGTGTTTCGTATCTTTTAGGAAGATTGGTAACCATGGATAAATAGAGCCGAACCCAATTATCCAATGATGTGGAATATAATATTTGTGTCCGCTATTGATCTGATACAGAAATCCTTGAGTGATGTTATCCCTCTATTTTTCATTGAGTATCACATTTTTTTCTGACTATTATAGTATTCCTTCTGTAATAGAGGTATATATTTCTATTGTTTTAGTGAACATTAATAAAACATTATCTACTCCATAATATAGTACTGAACCAACTAAAATTAAAGAGATGCTAACTGAATTGGAGGATCATTAAGATAATGGTTTTATACGCCCCTGTTTGTCACCTTGGGAGGTGCGTGTTCTCATTATTAATGAAGGTGACAAAGCAATTCAATTTTGTTTTGATTACCAAAAACAGGGTTGGATAATTATAAAGAACCATTATTGGTTACAATATATTGATGATATATTTGATCTATTCTGAGGGGTGAAGTGATTCTTGATGATCAAACTTTGATATGGAAATCATCAGTTGATAATAAAAATATTATAGAATTCTAAAAACTGTCTGTCGGAGTTGGTATGGCCATTATAAGTACTTCATCATGCCATTTGGTCAATATAATGGGCATACTATTTTTATGGAATTAATGAATAAAATCATCCAGGAGTATCTTTCTACATTTATTGTGATCATTTTGTACAAATTTTTGGTTGGATAATGTCATAGGGGGATCATGTGCTTCATCGGAGAGCTATTATGTAATTATTGATAAATCACCAACAATATCCCAATATATCAAAATATAATTTCTTGATTCAATTATGGGTTTTATTAGGAAAATTGATGTCCTAAAATGGTATCTCAGTTGATACAAATAATGTGAAAGATGATAGGTCATGGGAGAAAGCACAATTTTTTTCAAGATTCTGAGTTTATTGGGTTTGGTTAGGTACTATAGAAATATCATAAATTATATCTTGAATTTTTATTCTCTAATGAATCCTCTAACTTTGAAGGGAGTAAAATTCATTAGCGATGAGAAATTTAATTGATCATTTTTTGAAATGAAATGCCTCTTGACAAATATAGGGATGTTGAATCTGCTATGGGTAAAGCAAGGCTATGTGGTCTTCTATAATGAATTTGGTTCAGGTTTGGGATTTGTTCTTATAAAGGGTGAAAAAAGAATTTTTATGGATATCAAATTCTTAGGACACACAAGATGAATTATCTCACCCATCACCATGAACATGCAGCTATGATGTATGTGATTATGATGGAGTAGAATTTCCATTTCAGTGAATGGTTTATAGTGTACTCTGACCATAAATTCTTGAGTGATATCTTCTCTCAAAAATATTTGAATCATAAAAAAGGGAATTTGGTGGTGTGCCAGAAATCAATTTATTTCAACATTTACAATACCATAGAGAAATTGAATTTCATACCTGATTCTTTGAGGAGTAAAATATCGACATTGGATATGAAAGAATCATCAGAAGAGTTGTATATGATTGATTATTTATCAAAGATTATTATTAGAGTTTTTTATATTGGGGCCAAATATTTCATGTATTGTGTTCATTTGACGTCCAATATTCATGAGTTGATTCTTTGTAAACCAATAATTTTTTATGAGTTCTATAGAATTAGATACTCTATTTTCTTCTTAGGATTGCAGTAATGTGTGGTCATTCTCCTCAAAGGATATTCCCTATTTTCAGAGATTCCATAATGTTCCATTACTGGTGATAAAGGTTATGATGGGATAATTCTATTATTCCCAATGGGTTTGAACCCAAAACCCACAAAGATTCTCAAGGATATTCAGAAAAGATTATGGTTTATATGAATTCTACATGGATTTAGTGATTTTTTTCTTATGATTATACATTATTGCACGTCAAGGTTAGGAATAAGGGATCTTTTGGTTTTCATTAGCCACTCGTGGTGCTGACATAGATTTGGGAAGAGATATTGATGTGATTTTTTGTTAGCATGTCTGGTACCTAGAAAAAGGAGAATGTGATACGGTTTGTGATCTATAGGCTGACAAAAGATTCAAATGGTTACCCATTTATAAATCTACAAAACTTGATCTGTTTGAATATATTTACATGAATGAGATTATTCATTTTCATGAAGATCCATATGATATAGTCTCTGATAGAGATACATATTATACATATATTTTTTAGAGCAGCCATCAGGGGGCACTAGGATCTCAGGTTTATTTGAGAACAACATACCATCTGTATATGGACTAACAAATTGAGAGAGCTATGTAGATTTTTGAGGATATGAATTATGATGGTGGTCATGAAATTTGTGAAAATTTTAATTATCATTCATGGATGGATGAGTTTCCTTATAAAAAGAGTTACATGTTCAATATCAGAATGGATCTTTCTTAGGCCTTTTATAGATGAAATTTTTGAATCATTGTTGTATTAGTTAGAGATAGATGAATGTTACATGATTAGTCCAACCTTGGTTCAAGAGACATAAAAAAATTATTTTATTATTCTATGAATGTTGATAAAATAGTGTGCGTATAAATAAAATGTTGATAGTCTCTATATATTGTTGGAATTTTCAATTGGTGATTAGGTGTTCTGAATGTGTCACCTTTTTTATGTCATCAAAGTGATTGGAGGAAAGGGAATATTCCTAGCTGTTTTGTGGGACCATTTGATGTTGTCAAGAACACGGGGAAGGTATATTATCATTTATAAAAGCCTCCATTTTTAAAAATAATATATCATGTGTCCCGTATAACACATTTGGGAAAATATATTTATGATCCATCCCATGTTCTGAGATAGAGTGATATTGATTTGATCATGATTTATCCGTGACTAAGAGTCAAGTCATGATAGTTGAATCTGAAACCAATGTAATTTGATGGAGAGCGATACCTTTGGTTCAAATCTATAGAATTAAGATTCTGATATTCATGATACTTGGCAGAGATAGTAACTAATTAGATATTTGTGACCTCATCTTTTTTGACATGGTGACCACTTGATATGATTTATTGGGATAAAATGTTTTTAAGGTGGGTAGGTTTTACCAAAATTTTATTATTTCCATGTACTCCATGACTGACTATTTTCCTACAGATTGGTTGAGGATAATCTCATGCTATTTCAGGATGAACATTGAATATTTTGTAATTTTATGGATTTTTTATAGTTTACACGTTGATTGAAAAATCGTGCACCCATCATGTAGAAATTGGGCACCCCATCAGAGAGGAGCATTGTTCGGGAATATTTTTTGATAAATTGTGTGGCCCATTCCAATAAACAATATGGAAAGTACTTATTTAATTCAAAAAATATATTTTAAAATTTACCAAACACCGTTTTTACATCAACCCAACCCCAACTTTCCATAACTCGATTTCATAGTTCCTTGTTTCTCCCAATAACCAATTCTTCCCCATAAAAACATATTATATCTTAGATCAATGCTTTTAAAATAACATTTGATTCCATTTTAATAAAAATTATTCATTTTATATTGCACTCATTATCTCTATATATCTCATCCATAGGGATTTTCAATCTTTTAGATGTTGATGAATATGATATTATTGTTTTTTTGATCTTGAGATTAGTTTTTAATACATGATATCCATTGTTAACATACTTGGTTGTATGTTTCTGTTATGGGTGTTTCTATACGTGATCATTGTATTAAACGTTGGTGGTTCTACTGTGACTTTTCTTTTAAGGAACCATTTAGTTTATTAATTGATTTTGATTTATTCCAACAAAATTAGGAAAAAAGTAATTTGATGAAAATTGTGGTTGGAGATTTTTGTTGTCATGAGTATTGTGCGGGAAAACCCGATTTCTAATCGAATTGGATTTTGTGGTGTGTTTGGAATTTTATGGAATTATTGAATATTTGACCTCTGATTTAATTTGGAGAAAAATTGATTAAATTTTTTTAGTGGCCCCTATGATTAGTTTTATCTAGGAAAAGGTATGAATTGATTACAAAAACCGGTTTTTGGTTTTTAAATAGAAATTTGCCTATTGAAACTGAAAATGGGGAAATTGTGTTTCGAATAGTTTTAAAATAACAAGCACATTATTGATTGATTTATTGAGAACATGCAATATTAGGAATATCTTGGGAAATTTCCAAGGAACAAACTATGATGGAAATGCCCAATAAATATATTGATGCATTACAAATCAAAAAAAACATAGTGTGGTGTATATCTTATGTGATGGGATATTGATGATCCCTCATTAACCATTTTTTTTTGGGATTTTTGTAAAATTATTATCATATTCAAATATATCATATGTGTGAGAATCCCAAAAACTTTTCCTATCGTACGTCTTGGAAGATATCAATGTTTCTTGTTTGGATTTTTTTGATATTTATTTACAAATAATTGTAAACTTTCACTACAAATTCATATTTACTTTTGTAAATTTTCTTTTATGAAATGTATAATTATGAAATTTTATGAAATACTTCCCCTAATTGGAATAAAAAACATGTGTTTTCCTTAAAAATTTAATTTCACTTCAATAGATATTTGATCTGAACATTAAAACATAATTTGGATTATTTATTTTCATAATATATTATGGAACAAATAGTGAAATAATAATGGGATTTTAACTCATACTCTACCTTTGATGTTGATAATTTGAATATTTCCTTCATCCAAGTTTTAGAAAGAGGAAAACTATAGATGAAGGTTGTAGTTTTTTTATATCTTCGCCTTGGAGGGTAGTGTCTTTTGAAATTCAGCTTGTTTATCTTCTCATTATGGTACTTTGATGATGTGCTATTTTGGTTTTGTTATACTTTTCTTAGTTTATATATTTTTCTCCCTTTGGACTTTTATTTTCAGCATAATAATTTTGGTCTATATATTCTACTTTTTTATTTCATAATAAACATACCCACTTCATCTTGTATGATGAAAGTCACTTGTACAAAACATGTGGGTATTGGGAATGCCCTTTGGGCCCTGTATATGTAGGCTCATGTATCATAGTACTATATTATCATAGTTAGATCTTGAATGAATGAGGATCCCTAGATTAAACAGTTCCAAGGTATCCACTACCATAATCATGATCTATATATTATAAAATTCATTTTGAATATAATTTAATTTTGATACATTGAGCTTATACAAGGATTCCACTATTATAATCAATCCCTCAATCAATTATTTAAACATTTTCAACAAATGAGATCCTCTGACCTATTCAAAATTTCTCATATAATACATTTATCTATCTTAATCATATGTTATAGCATTCAAATGAGGAAACTAGGTTGTCCAAAAAAATTAATTTATTTCATTTAAATTAATCAAGAATCCCAAAACATGTGGTGATCAAACAATAACCCTATAGGGAAGTGTAAATAGGTTAGATATATAGACACACCCCATGGGAAACCTTAGTTGGATCTAGAAACCTCTAACAATTGAAAAATTTCTAGTGGGAAACCTAAATAGTTCCCAAAAATATAATCAATGATTGTAGTTAATTTTAGAGGACACGTCAAAAGTTATTGCATGAAAAATTTGAAATAATTCATTTAAAAAACTAATACATATTATAAACATATATTTAACCTTGCATATACTCATGGTAGAACAGATATCTGGTATCATCTCCTAACATAACCTAGATCTGATTAAATTGGGAAATAGACGAACAACCTGAAAATATGTGGTAAGATCCTTAAAAGATAACTTTTTTGAGAATACTAGAAATAAATAGAAGTTAAAATTTAATATGTAACTCATCATTAGGGATCCCTCAAGATGAATGGAAGATTATAATAATCCTGGATTAGGGAGTTTTAATATAGTACATCATTAGTATTCCATGGGAGCTATTGCACATGGGAAAAGGGAGGAGTGAGATTATATTGAAATAAGGTGTCCCTTCCTATTATATTAAAAACTATTTCCCTATAGTTTACCATAATATAAATTATTTATACTTCAGGTAATGATCCTAATCTCCCCCACATAGAAAAATCACTTTACACTTCCTGAATTGGAATGGACATCCCTTTACTCTTCAGAAAATAACGTTATGTTTGTGTATTTGAATGTTTCCTTGTAATTAATATATATCCAACCATCATTCCACATATATCATCCTTTAAAAAAACAAACCATATATCTTATGGGCATGACATTAGTTTCTAATCTAAGAAATAGAACTTAAATAAAATTTTACCTATAAAAAAAGGATCCAAACAACATGAAAAAATTAATATATTACAGTTATTATAACTTAAACCTACTAATTCAAGGCGCATTGGATATAAGGAATTCAATCCTCATTAATAATCCTTGTACGTATTCAATTTTTTATCTATAATATAACATGTTTGTTTGATACATCATATTTAATTCATATATGTGGAAGAACACATCACACAAACCTCATCCTATTTTGTTACCACATTATATATAATTTCTATATGTATACCCATACACTCCTTCAAACAATATAAAGAATGATATAATATTTAATACAATTCATATGAGAGGATAAATACCATATTTAATCACATCCATCAGATGGCATTGTCAGGAATATTTTTGACATCCCTATGATTTGCTAAGACTCGAATATAGTATATGAAATATGTAATAATATAGTGGTTTAAATGTTATAAATATTAAATCCTATAGTAATTAGTAAATCTACATATTAAAAAATAACAACTGGTATTATAAATAAAATGTTTTTCATAGATAAAGATCTATAATTTCATGGTCTTGGGTAGCCCAGATCCTATTACATTCATCATAATCATATTTCTTATAAATTTTTTAACTACTACTCATTGAAGTGTTATCATTTCACCCAAAACTATAATATTCCCTGATGAAAGATAGTTATTGATAAAATAATTTAATACTTTTAGAGGTAAATTATCATTCCCTCTAATGAATATATATATTTCAAATATAAAGGTAGATATTTTAGAGATTTCCTTCTATATAATATGTTTTGTATCATATTCCTAAATTAATTAAAACAAAATAATATATAATATCCAATACAATCATATGTCGCGTGATACACCACCAGAATAGAATTATGTTTTTATCAAATATATGATATTACTATACTCATTTGATATATATATAATACATTCCACTTCACTATGTGGCCATGTAATAAAACGTCCCTGCTGAACACTTTACAATGTTACATCTGGGATGTAATTTAGCATTAATAAAGGTGATACTTTAGAATTATTTTTTAAAATATTCAAACCCTTAAACCTAGTTTTCAAACACCATAACTTCGTAAAATATATATTTGATAGAAGAGTAACATATATTTATTACTATTAACTGTTTATAAATTCATCATCACCTAATTTATTCAATATATATCATTAAATATTATTCTTAGGATCATTGCAATAACTATAACAACGTTTTACAATATTTTCTCCACTATAAAATAAGAGTTTGAATGATATAAAAAGATGTTAAATTTGAGTTTTTATTGTTAAAATCATTTTTTGTTGAGTTTCAAACCACTTAAAGTATAAACATCCACACAATTGACAATTATGAAGTATATTTTTGTTTTCAAAATATAGATTTAAGTAACACATATTGTTTTATGTTAGAAAAAAAATTTATTTATTATAATCGATATATTAAAAAACAAATAATTATATCAATATAATAAATAGTATTATTTGTTTATTGAAAATTTTAGTAATAGTTTTTATGTTTTTTAAAATATTTTACTAAATCATTTTGGGATCATATCCCTCCTATTTCTAAAAACATATTAACAAATACTTTAATCCAAAAAATAAATTTTTTCCATTTATTCAAATATATTATAGAATCCAATGCATGATTAACCATGTATAAAATATCACATTTTTATAAAAAATCTCTATAATGATACAATTTCTCATATCATATATGTGATACATAATGAAAATACACATCTATTATACATCCATTTGATTTTAATATTTTCCTTTATTTTTAACTACATGATTTAGTAAGGTCGTGATTCTTTCCTTGAGTACAGTCTATAGAATTTTTCAATCTTTATCTTGGTTATTTTTTTAAACGATACATAAAGTAAACATTCACTATCTAATTCATTTTAAAATTTAACATTTAATTCTATAACAATTATAACTGATATGGAATTTCCATGTATTTTTTATTATTATTTAGATATTTTACATAATATTCATTGAATAGAAACATTTTTCCACCATCATTACTCTACCATTTGGTTTCAATTATTTAGGGTAAATATTGGAAAATAATTTTTTAAAAATCTTAACCCTTTACTAATTAATGAAATCTAGAAAACATGGGAACCTATAAATCTCATGTAAATTTTATCTATGATAAAAACACAATGAAAATATGATAGGAATTACTTAAACTAATTCATATTGTTTAAATATCTAAAATAGTGATTATAAAATCAATTACTCAGCTTGAAAATACCTTTGAAGGAAATATTCAATATCTCCAAGACAGTTCACATACTCAAACATGTTGAATATTTGAGAATATATAAGTTCGTTCTCATCAGTATGCTTATAATGTTTTTGAAGCCTTATATGAATTAGTGTATGCTTTAATTTAGAACAAACCCCCACATATTTAATGAATCCAACAAAATTTCACTAAGAGATGATTTATTCAAACATATATAATTTATTCCATTGAATAAAAAAGTCCTATGTTTCTCATCAATATTTATAGTAATTCCACTAAACATATTTTTTATTAACTTATTCTCTAGACACTAACTCATTTGATGTTCAATAAATGTATATATTTTCTAATGGAACATTTTTCATTATTATTACTTCCACTAAATTGAAATGATTAAAACATATTGATGTGTAATTTTTTACATCACACATTGGTTGTGTTACTTACCAAAATTAATACCCAACTATATTTATGGACATGAAAATGAATCCAATGAATATGTTATACAAACCCATTACATTTTAAGTATTAGAATCATGTGAAATTACAAACCCCCGCAAGAGTATGCTTGGATTGATTGATAGCCAATACCTTCATTTTAATACAAGGAATAGAACTTATGTTCATTGAGTTGTTTGACCCAAAATCCCTCAACCACAGTATACCTTACCTTGGTGAGAACTCAATTATATCATAATTCCAATACGTAATATATAAAAATTATAATTAAATTCTTAATTAATATTCATAATAAAATACCAGCCAATGTTTTAGTAGAAGAAAACTAAATCCATTATCGTAACTATAATGTTACTATTTAAATCTATGTATATTTTTTTTTTAAATTTCGTAAGAGTGAAAACTAATGTAAAAAATTAGTCGAAAATAAATAATTATAAATTTCATTAAAAAATGAAATAAACTAAATAAATTAATTATTAAATTACTTAAACATAAAGAAAAAATATGAACAATTTATATATAAATAATCATAAATTTTTTAAAATTTTTGTATAATGTAGTGAAATTATAATATTAGATATATATATATATAAATTTAAAAACATTATATTTATTTTTTATTTTAAATCCTTCATATTAATTTTTTTAAAATGTTTTTTTTTCAAAATATATGATATTAAATGTAAGATAGAAATTTCTATGTTCTAGTTATATTTTGAATAAAATTTAAATAATTAAAATATCACATATTGAATATTATTTAAAATTAGATCATGTTAGTTATAAAATCAATTTTTTATATGGTCGACATAGTCCTTAATATAATGCCTTTAATTTAAAAATTTTAAATTAATTTTTATGGACAATTCATAATATTAAATATAAAATCATTTTTCCAAGAATATTATAATTTATAAGAACATTATACATTATAGATATATATTCACCCAAAAAATATATTTCAAAATTTTATGTTATGAAATATTATCTTAATATTTTTATTGATATTAAAAAATAATGCAATTCATTTTAATTTCATAAATTTTTCAAAACTTATTAATTAAAAAATTGTAAATTATTATATTTAATTACTCTGTAAATGCTTTATAAATTTTAAAAATATCCCAAAATACCTTTTTGTATAATTTATAATTAATTTAGAAAATATAAAATTAAATAAATAATTGAAAAAAAAACAAATTTTTCTGTAGATTACATATATTTTGAATCATTATAGTATAGACCATGATTGTTTCCATTATATATTATATTTTATTGTAGACAATTATTTGTTGTGATGTCATTCATTAGTGTATTGGTATTGTATCTTATGATATTATATATATCGTTATTACAAAAGATGCTCTTTATTATAAACATCAATCAACACCATCACCCCAAACACTATCCCCTCTCATAGGCAATGATACATGAGATGATGATTGAATTGGACTATGTATCCAAAAAATATCCCATATTGTATTTCATGAAAATATGATAGTTTACAATATAAAAAAATTGTGTTGCAAGTCACTAAACAAAATTTGATCATATTTGATGATTTGTAATAGGATAGCCAATCTATAAAAAATATCCATTTTTAAAACATTATTTCATGAATCATGAAGTATATTGAAGCTTTGAAACCACTATTGGGTTTCTTATGAATAAAAATCTAATTTTATAATAATTTCAAGTAAATACATATCATAAATACCAAATAGTAAAATTTATAAAACATGAAATTCTGACACATAAAATCAAAAAATGTTATGTTCCATATACATATGTTTTCCATTGAAAACATCTTCAACCACACATTTTATGAAGATAACTAGGAGGCATATGTTAGATTCCCTCCTACCCAGTGCATCCATCACTTTAACTAACTCACCCAATGCGTCGGTTGAATCGTTCTTTACTCCTATATATTATTGTCTATCACTTGGTAAATGTGGACGAAAAAGGGAGATTTCTGTATAATATAATTGATAATACCATGGTAACACAAAGATACATACCTTATCGATGTAGGGGCTCCATATATATCCCTCAGGGAATTCATTAGTGATTATTCATTCAATCATATGTAAAAAATGCATGATTAATGATGTATCCTTTTTATGCATTCATCATAATAAGGTATGATTGATCCTCAAAATAATTTATGCTTTTTAAAAATTAATAATTATGATAACTAATGTTGAATAATACTCATGTGATAAAAAATATCATTTTGGTTCGAATTGGTCATATACTATTAGAGTGAATCATATAATCCATTATACACACATCACTACTATATGATATAACATAACAATAAATATTTTTGGGTTATTGTTGGGAAAAAATACCTCAATGTGTTTCTTAGTATTTTTTGGGGGTCATGGTGTTTATTGAAAAAACTAGATAACCTTTGTACAGTATGGTTGGGAAATTTTGTTTTTAAATGTAAGGATTTATTCATATGATTGAATGGTGTTATGATCAGTAAATATAATCATACAAGGATGAGAAACGTGGATCCTAGGACATGGATCACATACTCTGTTCGGGAAGAGTATGTGGCCACATACTTTGCCACAATAATGATGCACGTGAGAGGTTTGTGAAAATGAAACTTTTCAGGGAGTAAGGCGGAGTTGTATGATGATGAATTGAAATTAGGGGAAGAGATCAACCTCATTAGAGCCAAGGAGGTGCACATAATGCATATGAAAAATGTGTCACAAAAAGGCTTGAAGTTCGCAGCCAGAGGAGAATCGGTATGCGGTGGAAGCTACACCGAATCAATGATTTTATAAATAATGGATTAGATGATATTGTGTATATCTATTACTATATAATAGTCACTAATCCCACAATTTTAATGTGAGACCAAATATAATTAGAGAAAATATTTTTCTCTGGGATTTCATTACTGTATGAAAGAAGTTCATGAGGGAGAATTCTGTGAATGTTGAAGTGGATCAGGTAGAAGAAATTAAAACAATGGTTTTTGCAGAGAACTATACCCCACATAGGACGTGGTACCTGGAAGAAGAAGATTGGTTTCATAGGTGGTTTGGGAAGGTAGACCGTGAATAGAGAACATTTCATGGGCAGCCAGTGATTCGTATAGGTGGTTCGTGGAGTCAGTATACAGAGGTGGTACATGATAGCATAAGAATAGTCAGTTCATGGATGAAAGGAGGTTCGCCAAAAGGGAATCATTACATGATGGAGGTGTTCTACATATTGAACCTGGTACTCAGAACGCAAGATAATAACATGGTACACAATTTACAAAATGAGGCATGTGAAAGCCTCAAATCAGATTACAAACGTATTTTACTGTATTTAACTGTACTCAGGATAGTGGACTTCATCTATGGGTAAAAAAAGAAATTCAATAGATTATCTACCAATATTTGAGGAAGCATGATTTCATAAAAATTAAGGGACCTATGTATCTACACATTTTTATTTTCCAACAAGTCTATAAACTATGTGTGGATTCCTTTCCAAGAGAAGTGAGCATGGGAAGAGTAAGATGATTATCATTTCCCACAGTAGTGAGCAAAAGATATAAGCATAAGGAGTGACCCTTGGGAATTCTGTGAAAATAAAATTAACATTGTAAAGGTAGTAATCCTTGGAATAGATGATCTAGCCCGAACATTTCACTCATCATTGGAAATGAGATTGATTGAATTTTGTACATCAACACACAATCGTTGAATGCTCCTTGGATATAACCTAGTGAGGGTGAACCTATTCAAAATTGTTAGGTCCCATGCATGATTACATATTTGATCATTAATTACTATGGGAGGAAGAGAGAATTCAGATTTTTTTTATCAATGAAACAAGATCTGAAATTTAAAGAGTTTTAATCTATCATCCACTGGTTCTCCCGCTCATAGTTTATTCGACCTAGTGGATGTCACAATTGGGATAAGAGTGACATGTTAAAAGTCAGTGGATTTATCTCTTGAAGACGAAATGGATGTGGTAAATCATGAACGATTTCTTATCTTTAAGGGAAATAATTTTCAACTATTGATGAATTGAATGTCGCACTAATTCCGAACAGTAGGGATGTATGTCTTCATAACAGTTATCAATGGAATATCAGCTAACATTAAAATTGGTGCTTTATCAGAAGCTGGAAGAAGATAATTGGATGATTATGCTAAATGGTTCAATGATATAGGGGGGTCTATATCAAATGAAATTTATACAATGGTGAGGTACTGTAAAACATCCCATGAAATGTGGGAAAACTGTGGAATATTTATGAGGGTGACACTACAGTCCCTAAAGTGAAGTATCTTTTTCAATATAACAAGTATGAGGACCTAAGAATGAATCCCAATGAGACATTTGATTTATTACATGATAAGAAAAATATTATTGTAGAGGACATGCAGGGTCTTAGAGAACTCATTGAAGATATGACCATTTTGAAACATATCTTGAGAAAGCTTCCACCATAGTTCAATCTGTATCATTCAGCGTTGGAATAAAATGACCCAAAGAGATGGCACTAGATAGAATACACAGTACCATTTTAGCATATGAAATGTGAAACGATGATAATGATGCAGTAGAAAAGGGGATTTCTAAGGATGTGGCATTCAAGGCCATAAAGAATCGCTCTATTAAAGAATGTCCTATGGGGAAGAATATAGATGATGTCATGTCATTTATCTCCTCCAATCTACAAAGGATAAAAGGGAAGATCAAAGGTAAACGTCTATTTTCATACTTTTAATGTTGAATTATGGGGAATTTTTCAACAATGTATCCTGAAATGATTGATAATAAAACTAAATGAAATGATGAAATTACACAAAAGAAGTATACATCAAATGAAAAAAGGGGGAGAATTACTAGGAGAAAGATCCTCAAAAAGAATAATCTTCTTTAAAAAGAGGATGAATGTAGAAAAGAATATATGGCAGAAGAGTTAAAGGAATGCAAGGATCTCAAAATAAATGATTTGGTGACATTTGTCAAAAATTCAATAACTATAGAAGAAAGTGACAATAAAAAAGGAGAAATTTATGGAATAGTTGATATTTAGGATGAATTATAAGATTCTGTTGGAGAGGTTGACTATTTAAGAGCCAAAACAGTATATCCAATGAGGTTTTTTGTGATGCCACAATATATAGACAGCTACATATAGAATATAATTCTAAGCTGAATTCAGAAATTGAAATGATGAGGTCTTCAAAGAATGAATGTTTGGAAATGGTGGTTGTGTATAAAATCAAAATTGAGGAACATAAAAAAGAAATTGATTGTTTGATTGAAATTAGAGAAGAAAAAATCAATCCTATAGAACAACTAGAAGAGGATGTTTTCAGTCTATAATGAACAATTGAATATCAGGATAAACTGCTATCTATTGGTTCGACACAGGGGCATAAAATCATACATGCAATACATAAGATGAGATTAGAGAAGAATGGTCCATCATAATTGAATAAAGAATCAATAGTGAATGGTAATGAAGGTATGCATATTGATCTAAAATAGAAATTAGTCATGGTTCATGTCAGACCATAGGCACCACTCAAAGATTGAACAATTATTTAAATACAAAACTAAATCAGATGATCTAGAGAACATAAGGCACAACAAATGGGGAATCACTTCCACATAACAATGAACCTCACCTAAGATGCTATTGTTTTGGTAATATGAAAGACTCTCAAAACGTATGTTCCTTATTAAAGAGGCACCCAATGGAACTAGACCAAAAAAATGTGGTCCTACAGAGTTCAGAAATCTAGGTTATAATTTGATTTTCATTATTTTAGGTGTAACGTACTAGAACATAATGAAATATATTGCACATCAACAATTCCGAGGAATGTGCTGAGGCAGGTGGAATTTTCTCATAAGAAGCATCCAAATGTATTATCAAGAGTGCTGAAAATTAAAAATTTATTTTTAGCTCTATATGATGAAGATGGATCATTATATACATAGAAAGTTCAATATTATATTTCCATGTTAGATATGAATTCATATAATTGTGTCAAAAAGAGAAGGGAAGAGAAGGAAGTGGTTACAGAAATTGCATTCATGCAATTAGAATATACTTGAATATAGATCCTTGATAGTGGATGAACTTCCCATATGACGGGTAAAAAGGACCATGTTATGAAAATATGTTATGATAAACAAGGTATCGTAAGATTTGGTAATGATTATGAGTTGAATTTTTTTGGTTAAGTAATATCCATGTTTGGAAGAAAATACTTGAGATGAGAAGATGTCTTTGTGTTTGAGGGTCTTATTTAGAACATCCTTAGAGTTAGTAAATTGTGTTACTTAGGACATTTCATATGATTTTCTAATAAAGTATGTATCATTAAATAATGGTATGTTTTTGTTGTGTTTCAAGGAAAGCATACAAAAAGGAATCTCTTCCTCATGATTGGAGAAGAATATATGTGATTTTGTCCAAGGATGAATAGAAAAAGTTATAGAATAAGCATCTTGACCATATAATTCAAGAATATTTTGAAGATTTGGTAAAATATGATGCTTCTCTATATCTCCATAGATTATCATGTTATTGTACTCTTACATCAGATGCCTACCAACAAGGAAAGTTCATTCTAAAGACATATAATCCAACAGAGAAAAATACAACAATATTTATTGAGTTGGTGTATTTTGATGTTTTTGTCCCAATATAAAAATGTAACATTGTTGGAGGATATATTTTGTATTCTTAATTAATGAATATTGAAAAATGTCATGAGTCTTAATAATCACCATGAAATCTAACATGTTCAGTTTCATTAAAAGATATTGACGGGAATTTGAAAATATACTATCTCAGAAAATCAGTATGATTTGAATAGATAATGGAATAAAGTTCACAAATACCGAAGTAGAGGATTATATCGAGAAACATGGGTATGATATCATATTTTAGCAGTAATAACTCTATCGAAAAATGGAGTAGTTGATAAAAGGAATCCAATTGTGAACAACATGGCTAGAACAATTCTCAATGAAAATTATCTTCCAGACAATTTTTGGAAAGAGGAATTGATGACAATAGTCTACACATCAAATAGAGCCATATTGTTCTCAAAAGAAGAGAATAATATATATTAGCTATGGTATGGAGGGAATTCATCATTGATATACTTTCATGTTTTCATAAGTAAGTGTTTCATTACTAATATGGGGAAACATTGGATATTTGAATCTATTGGAGATGAAGGAATATTTGTTGGATACTAAATCAACATAAAATCATATAAATACTTCAAAAAGTGTCTGTGAAAGATTGATGAATGTCATGATGTGACTATAGTGGATAATGGAAAGAATATTTATAAAATATATGATTAGAATCAGAAATACATTGATGAATAAATTATTAGGTCAAGAGATGCTCCAACTCTAGTTGTTGATTTATAAAGAGACTTCGATGATGAAAATAAATCATTGTATTCCCAAAGATCAGTGAGAAAAGATGAAATTGATTGTCATATCATAATTGGTGATCAGACAGCACCAGTGCAGACAAAGATGAAGAATTATCTACATCCAACATCATACTTATCCCAATATTATCATAAATTATATGATGAAGCAGTTTGATATGATAATGGGGTTCAGGAAATGAAAGATGAAATTGACCAAATTGTGAACAATAAGACAAGAGATGTTTATTTAGGGCCAGAAGACAAGAATGTTATAGAATCAAAATGGTTCATTCGGAACACAATGATAGATGATTGTTTTTTATTTGAATTAAAGAACTCTTAGTTTGAAAAGGGTACTATCAGATAGAATTTCTTGATGTCGATGATACATTTTCACCTTTTTCAATTCTGGAGAAAATGGGATTATTCTGAGCCATATCTTTTCAAATAATGTTTAATCATTTCCAGATGTATTTCAAGTCCTCATTACTAAAAATAGTTCTTGAAAAATTAGTCTAAATTCGGAAACCAAATAGTTTTCTCATTCATGACGATGATAACAGAATTTTTCGGCTGAATAAATCATTATGTGGTTTGACGCAAGCACCATGAGTAGGGTATTCAATACTTGATCAAAATCTAATGAATATAGGTTTTCATTATATTTGAGTTGATCAAAATATATATTTTAACAATTATAGTAGTCAATGGATGACAGTGTTTGTTTATATAGATGACATAATATTTGGTGGATCAAATGAGGATCAATGCATAAAGTTTTCTGAATACATGAAAATTGAGTTTTAAATGTTAATGATTGGTGAGATGACATTTTTTCTTTGGCTTACAGGTGATACAAGGAAGAAATAGAAAATTTAGTTCTCAATATAAATATGCCCAGGGGGTTTTGATAGGGTTTGGAATGGATAATTCCCATGATATGACGAACCTGGCTGATAACTGGCTGAAATTGTCATGGGATAATGAAGGCAAGGTAATTAATAGTACAGAATATAAGAAATTAATTGGATGTCTGTTGTACCTGAGTGTTATAAGGCATGATATTGTATTTTCCACATGCATGAATTAGGGTATCAATGAAATATCAAGGAGATCTACATGATTGCATTCAAAAAATTGGTATATCTAGTGAATATTGGATTTTGGCATATTGTATGTTGACAAATCTCATCTAGTGTTATTGGGATATATAGATGTAGACTGGGTCAGTTTAGCAGATGATATGAAATAAACATAAGGAGGTACCTTTTACCTTATAGGGTTGTGTATTTATTGGATAATCCCAAAACATGATTGGATTTAATTGGGAACCAAAATATCTGAATACATTACAACTACACAAGGTTTCCCACAAATATTGTTAATGAAGAGGCAACTTGAAGATATGAGAATTGAAGTGAAATATCTTATCAGAATTCATTTTGATATTTCAGGTTCTATGAATCGTAGAAAAAAACCATTATATCATTCATAGAAAAAGCACCCTAAAATAAAATATAATTTTATGAAGGATAAGGTGGATAAATTGCATCTGAAGTTGTAATATGTTTTTATAGAATAATAGGTTGCAGACATTTTGACAAAGGTCCTACCCAAAGAACATTTGAAAGGCATCGACTGGTTCTAGGAGTCTAGTAGTCTTCACGCACTTGAAAAAGTGTTAATGTGGTTCACCCTATCCCTAAGGTATGATGTTTTTTCCCTTAATGTACTTATATGTGTTCATTACCATTTTTTAGAAAACCATGACATACCCTTCAGGTTCGTTGACAAAAGGTGGGGAGATTCGGACAACTCATGTGGAGGAAAGACACAGTGAGAAACTATTTAGTGGAGCAGTGAGATATGGGGATTTGAAGCTAGGATTAGGATGTTTAGTGGATCTATAATATTCGTTTTCATTAAATATGATGATGTATAAGGTGATCGATCAATAATTAGTTTCATAAAAGATGATTTTTGTGATGAAATTTGATTATTGGTATCAGTATGGTATCAACAATTAGTGATTAGCAATAAAGTGATTCATTGATGAAATTTTTATTATACTCATGTTTCTCACATTGACGATAGACCATTTGGGACATATAGTATGTGTTATAAAAATCCTTGATCGTTTTCTTAATCACTTAAAGTGAATGGTTATTAATGATATAAGGAGATCTAATAAGGTTTTAAAATGTGACTAATTATTATGAGAAAAGTTTTCAACAATCCCAAAGGGGAGAAATTGTTGGTAAAAAATCCCCCAAGGTGTCGTACATGTATTTTTTGTGTGTGGTTTTGTTTTTTAACAATGCCATATGACTGTAAATATGTATGGTTGGTATTTTCCAAAAATAGGTTTTCAGGTGGCGTAGTTTTTCATATTTTTCCATATTTTTGGGCCTAAAACTAAGGAATTTGTGTTTAGAAATGTAAGGATTACATCATATGATAGAATGGTGTGAAGAGAGGTGAATGAAATAGGAAAAGGACGAGAAACATGGGGCCTATGACATGGATTGCGTACCATGATCGAGAAGAGTACGCGACCGTGTACCAGGCATCGAGAATGGTACGCGGGAGCGGTTCGCAAAACCGAAAATTGTTCATGGTGAATGGAGTTGTGGTATGCAGACAGATTTCCATTTGCGGTGGAGGTTGACTGTGTTGGAGTAAAGTTATTATGCAGACCACATATGAAAAATGGATCGCATGAAGGCTTGGGGTTAGCAGTTGTACGAGGATCACTATACAGTAGAGGTTTTACCAAACTAATGATTTTATAAATCAGGAACTATCATATATTGAAGATATTTTTCCCATATAAAAATATCTAATCACATGGATTATAATTGAGTCTAAATATTATTAGAGAACATATTTTTCATTGGGATTTTCAGATAGACTGAAGGATGTTCATGGGGGAGAATTCTACGAAAGCTTACGTGGTTCATACGGAAGTTATTCTGCCGAGGATTTTTGCAGAGAACTATAAATCGCATAGGATGTGGTATGCTGGGGAAAATGTGTTATATTCTGGTGGTTAATGATGGTAGTCAATGAATAGAGAACAGTTCAGGGAAAGAGGGTGATTCGAAGAGGAGGTTTGCGGAGTCGGTACACAGAGGTTTTATGTGATTTTGATGGAAGAGGCACTCTGTGTATGTAGGGAGGTTCATGTAAGCGAAAACTATATACTGTGGAGGTGTTCCACTTACCAAAAATAGTTATTTTGTATGTTGGAGAGGAAGGTACTTCTCCATTGACACAAAAAGGCTTCTGAAATCTTCAAATAATTCTGTGAATGTATTTTTTGGTATATAGCAGTACTCGCGAAGGTTGACTTCATCAGTGAGTGAAAAAAAAATCAATAAAAAATCTAACTATATTTGAGGATGAAAAGTTTTAGAAAATGAAGGTACCAACATGTCTATAAACATTGATTGACCTACAAGTCTATATAATTTGTTTGGATTCCTTTCTAAGAGTAGTGAGAGCGGGAAAATGAAGACGGTAACCCATTTTACCTGTAGTGAGCTAGACAGAAAGGCATAGAGATTGACAATTGGGAATGTACTGAGAAGTCTCTTATCATTATA
The DNA here is from genome assembly GCA_963277665.1 of Viscum album. Lineage (NCBI taxonomy): Eukaryota > Viridiplantae > Streptophyta > Magnoliopsida > Santalales > Viscaceae > Viscum > Viscum album. The sequence continues at coordinate 585,374,366 of OY728126.1, read as the reverse complement.
AATGCAGTGATACTCGGCATAGAAGACCTAGCTTAGACATTGTAATCATTATTGTCATTGAGCCTTAATGAATTTGGTACATTGGCACATCATCGTTCTATGGTCATTAAATGTAGCACAGTGAGGGTGAACAAAGTAAAAATTGGTGTGACCCATGCATGATTACATATATGATCATATATTTCTATGATAAGAAGAGAAAATTGGTTTATTTCTAACAACAAAATAAGATCCAAAGATATAAAATTTTAATCTGTCAAACCCTGATTCACTCCCCCTCCCACATAGGGTGATCGACCTAGTGAGTGTAACAATTATGAATATGTAATGATTAATCTAAATCAATCGATTCAATATGAAAAATAAAATTCATATATATATATACATAGATTTAGATAATATCTCCATCAAAATATCAATAGAAAAAAAACCACAAGACCATGGAAGAACATTTTTAGGTAAACTAGTATTTTTCGTAAATACATTTATCATATGACAAAATATTTTCAATGTTTATCATCATAAATATAATATTTCATATATTTACCAGAAATGATAAAACATAGCACATATAATAATCCATATATATGAAAACAAACCTCTATTTCTACCCAAAAAACATTGGAAACAATATTTCACTATAAAAATGTCATATTGTAATTTTTATTTGTATATTTTGATTTCCATCCATACTTTTCCTGACATATATTGGACATCACATGTCATAACATAAAAAAATTGGGCTCTGATAATATTATTAACACCCTAGCTCAGAGGCATGGATCACAATACCATATCCAAGAAGTCACATAATCTCATTAATTCCTATTAATATCTATTGTAATTCAAAATACTATAATTTAAAACATTAAGAATTTGGGTAATGATTTTCCCTCAAAAATAAAAACCATAAATGACACCTATTAATTTTATATATCTTAAAATATCAATAATTAATTTAAAAACATACATCACATGGAATCTATGTTTAAAAAAAATTTAAATTCAAATGAATAAACTATTTAATATGAAATTAAAAAATGAAAACCCCAAGATATGAAATCCATTTTTATATTAAAAATGTTGGTATGCTAGTCAATATTTTTTAATAAAAAAATTCACTTCATGAAATTAGTAATCTACATGTTTCCATAGAATTGAATATGTAATGGTCAGGTATATACTCTGTAGGATTTTTTTAATGAATTCAATCTATTTACGTAAAAAAAGATAAAATATTAAATCGTAATCAAAATATATTTCTCCATACAAATTTTCAAAATACAAACAAAATTATGGTCATGGTATTTCATGAATCCATGCATTGTTTTCTCCTATGTTTTGTTGGAGTACGTGGGATATACAAAGAATTTTTGAGGCTTGGAGGGGTAGGAGACATGTCATGATGGTATTTTCATCTTGAAATACAAATATACATCATTAAAATATAATCTAAAATTTATTAAATCAATGTTAAATTTTCATAAAATTATAAATATCCTTTATGTTTTAATTATCATTTTTGAATCTACCCTTACGATTACGATACTTATAGTTATTAAAAATATATAATATTTATATATTATAAATTTTATATTATTCCACTAAAATTATGGGTGTTATTTCATAATTCAATGGGTCATTTCATCACTTAACACTGAAAATGTAATAATCATATAAGAAATATTAGAGTAATTTTGCCAATCTATGAATCATTTGTTATAATGTAATAACCAATACGTTTTAAATGATACATTTTTCCTAATTAAATGTTTTTTCATAATATATAATATTATACATGAAAAATATAATTATAAAAAACAAAATATTTTCTCATTGACAATTATCATTACATTAAACCAATTAATATTTCAAACCCTTCAACTAGAAAAAAATATAAAATATAATAGCTAAAATGGGAATGTATTGATCACCCCAATTTAATAGAATCATCTCCCCAATATAAGACATTATAGAAATAAACTAAAATATTACTATATCAGTGAAAGTATTATGAAAATTAAAATATAACTTTAATAAAAAATTTATAAAATTTTGGCTAAATTAATGAAGTTATATTTATATGGTATAATGAGAAATGCGATCATTTGGATTCAACTATTTTATGATTTATTTTCAAATAAAAATTTTAAATTATACCACTGGTTGAATACTTTACCAACACAATTAGTGTTTTTAAGTAGTAAGGGAAAAGGATAATTTCTACAGAATGGAGAATGGATATCCTCAACTAGTATAATCATCTCATTTGAAGCTGATTTTTTCAGAAACATTGATGGATGTATCATCATTTGGGTTATACCTTATCCATGCTCAATATGAGATTCAACAAGTGATGCATGGATGAAATATTATATGGGGAAGTTTATGTTAATGAAGATTCCCACTTGGTCAATGTTAGTAGAGGAATCCCATTAAACTACTACCATCAAACACATCATCCTTTGGAAATATTTTTCTATATTGAGGGGTTACATTTCCAAACCCTACTATTAATTCCTTACATTAAGTTAATGGGTTATTTACTAATAACCTCTTAATTTTTTTTATTAACTCAATATATGGTTAACTAAGAATAAATTTGAGAATTTATATGGATGAAAATAAAACATAATTGTATTTTTCAACAAAATATATACAGTTTTTTAAAATAGACCATTTTATTCTGAACAATATGTGTTCTGATAAATTATTATTTATAAAAACTCTTATTTACTTAATAAATGATAAAATATTATTACATCATAGGGAATTTATTTATAAGTGTTAGAAATTATATTTTATCTAAAATATATATATTTCAAATTTAATAAGAATTTTATATCTAAAATATTATATTATAATATATATATATACATATTAATAAAATAAACACCTTCTTTGAAATCATGGTGTATAATTTAGTTTAGGATGAATTTATGAGTCATTTTTAATATAATTTATTTTTTCATGAATTGTATGAAGTACAATTTTACAATTTGGGATTATTTTATGACATCATATTCTGTCATAATGTGACCCACATTTACAAACCCATGAAAAAAGATATATTAAATAAGGGTGTTCAATTATCGGGGATTATATTATAGTATAATGTGACCCAAATTTAAAAACCCATGACAAAAAAAATATGTGTAATGCATTTGTTATAAATTTTACACAACCTATTTTTCCATGATCTAATTTTCGATATTTTAAAAAATTTTCCTCCATTTGTTCAATAAATTATAGCACATTTCCCCATTCGAATTAACATATGATATGTCCTCCATGATGTTATGGTGATTCTTCCTCTAATTTATTTCCACCATGGTTTCCTCAATTCCAACGGTTGTTTCCTCATGTTTGAGGAATAGGTGTTCATGGTATGAGAAATCCTCGCTTTTCATTCCATTCAACTTCCAATTTTATGGTATGCCTTCTAAATACCAAAATAAGTTATTTTGTAATCATTTCATTTTTACATTATTGAATGAAGAATTTTTTAATGAGATACTATTTTCCCATCTAATTGTTCAATTTTCTTAAACCATGTTTTATACACTTCATTATTCTAAATTTACTTTTCAAAATTTCACTCTTATCCTTAACAAAATATTTTTTATTTTCTTTGTGCATATTTCAAAGAATTTTTATTTTTCATGGGTTCTCACCTAAATGAAAAAATTATTTATTTTATTTGTGGATTTACAAATAATAACCCACATTACATGTTCATGTAATAAAATTGTCATACTGATCTTGTCGTTAAGCTTTTTTGAATGCGGGGGTGTTAATTAGAAAACCCCTCTTTATTTTCCTTGAGTTATCAATGAAGTGATTTATTCAGACTTATGTGGTTCATATGAAATTGATTAATACGAAGGGTGCACCCTAATTGCACTCCAATGAATTGGTTTAATAGTTTAATTAATATGTAATTCATGTATTATGATACCGTGGTGAATAAACATGGTAATTCGTTTATGACACCTTGGGGATTAAACATGGTGATAAAATTATGAATGTGTCATTTAAATCTTCTATCCAAATTTATATTTTATGACTCATGTTCTTTTTATTATTTTTGTCTCTTTCACAATACTTATTATTATTCCACCTACTCTTAATGATATGTCTCAGGATCACATGCTATATGAATTTTTTTCTCATTCCCTTACTAGGTTTCATTCTCAACCCCTTTTATTTGATGTGTGTCCCCATGATATGGAATAAAGTAAAAGTAACATACATTGAATCCATTAAAATGTTTTTAAAATGTTTCTTGAATAATGTTTTATTTTTCACGTATTATATACCTTATTTTCAAGAGTTAAATCATGAAAATATCTTCACTTTTTACCATGAAATGAGAAGTTATGCATTAAAAATATGAGATGATATAGTTGGTGACAATGCATGGTTTTGTAATTTGTGGAAAATAGGACGTGAAAACATCTATAAGAAACCAAAAAAGTCATAAATGTTTGAAAATATCTTAGTATTTTGGTGAGTTATTATGTAAGTGGTTTATAATAAATTATATACCTAACTGGGTACAAACTAGTGGATGTGGCTCTTGCATAGATGTTCTTAAGGGTAATACTTGTACACACCATTTTGAGGTAGACATGAATAGGAACAGGTGCTAGACAATATAAATTGTTGTACTCCAAGTTTTCCCCTAATGGGGGATATGTTCCATTAATCAAAATCATTATATAAATCATTATGAATCATATATAGAAATTGTAATTATCACAGAATGAAATTAAAAAAATATTTAATAATCATTTTTTGATACATAAAATCCATTTATAATTATAAGATTTAAAAAAGTAACATGTTTCTCACTTTGTTTCTCATCTTTTAGAAAAATGGTGGGAAATAGGAGGAATAGTGTACATGATGATTGAAATAGATGATTGACGGATGGCATTCTGATTGAAATTCGATGGGAAGCCATCGGGAGGATGAAGAATCATCCAAATTAGGTTATAAAAAATATCTTCAATCTTGCTGAGAGACCCAATTCACCTATATGGGAAGAAAATTCATTCAAATCCTTCATGAATCAATGAGCTCCTCCATTCAGTGGATATAATGAAACATTGATTTTTGTAAAATGGATTACCTCTATAGAAAAGATGTTTTATGTATTTCATTGTACAAAGAATGTGAATGTAACCCTGGCAGTATACCTCTTAAAATAGAAGGTTATGAATGGTGTAATCTTATTAAAATGATAAATCTATTAAGGGAGATTTATGTTATAGTGTGGGAAGAGTATAAGGGAATAATTTTCAATAAATATTTCCCCTTTTTGATGTGAAAAAATGGAGTAGGAATTCCATGAAGTAAAGAATAATGAAAATGGCTCTGTGGGACACTGTAGAGACCATGACATGTACTTTCACACCCCAACATGGAGGGAAAGGCACTTGCGCTCCCCAATTTGGTGTGAAAGTCAATTTCTCACCCAACACATTTCACCCAAAGTCATTTATTTGCATATAAAAAGACCCTTTGGGCCACCATTTGAATGGAGAAAATTCCTCGACTCCCAATTGCTGCTCTGGATTCCCTAGTACTACTTCCCAATCTTTTGAAACATTCAAATTTGTTTTTAAAAACCTTGATTATAGTATTTAATGGAGGATCATTGGATATAATCCCTTTTAGTGTTTGAAAACCATAACACTTGTGAAACTGAAGCGCCCAACCTCTCTTTGTTAGAAATACTTGTACGCCTCCCACTCCTCTCACATGAACATGAGAACCCCACTACTTTGATCGCCTGTGAATAATTTTGATGTCCTAAGAAAGGTCTCACCCAGGTAATACCATACAGGTTTTTCATCACTTATGTGAACATCAGGTCACCCAAGTTTACATGTGTGACCAAACATGTGTGCACTTCTCTACTTTGGTGGCCCTCTTTGATCCCTATATTCCCTTCACTCTCTTTATTCTAAAATCCAGTAATCCTTCGTTATCCATTAATGGAAATGATTCTTCTTCATTAGATCACTTGTACGAAAATGATTCTGTTGAGACTTCCACCAAAACATCTTGACTTATCAAACCTTTGGGAAAGGCACATCACTCTGTCTCCTATTTGGGTTTGTATTTATACAGTCAGATGTTTCCCACATTTGTTTCAAAATGGGGATTGGATTCATGGATTGTCTATGGGTTTTTATATCTGCATTAAAAAGGGCATTCCTCCTAGAAACAATGTTGGGAAGATCCTCGTTTGGAGGAGGTTTGGGTCTTAGCCTCTCTTTTTTCAAAGAGGTGACCTGAAACCTCATGTTTATTGTAGGGAAGGTATAGTTCACAATTATTTTTCTGTGCAAGAAAATGATAAGTCTCCTTTTTCTACTAGGATCAATTTTTGGACAGCCATCCTAGTGTAATCCCCCTCACCATCATCCCATCCTTTTTACATTGGAGCCTTGTCCAATGTAAAGAGAATAGAGGGGAGGCTCATTACCTCTCCCTCTTCCACGATCGATGCGCCTTCTTCTATTAGCAGAGGAGAAAATGTTTGATGTGTCATTGTTTAATATTTCACATCCTCTTGCTTCTCACACTGAATATGACTTACGTGGGCTTAGAGATACATGATGGTTACAAAATATCCACAAACACACATTGGATGGAACTATGAGAACTCTGATTCCAACCATAACTGGGATACATAGGATGTCTTCTCAAGGCTTTAGCTCATTTGGAATCCTCATTAAAAATAATCCCAAAATAAAACACCAAATCATCAAGGCATCCTCTTCATGAAGTAAGACCTAAATCAAATATCTCAATGAACCGTGCTCTCCTATGAGATATATCAAACTATGCGGGATTTGATTCCCATTTTTATGGGATACATAAGAAGCCTATCTGAGGTTCAAACCCAACACTTCAAATAAACCCTATTCTCCTTGGGTCACATTCCCAAATAGCGTCTGATCCTACTTGGAAAACCATATCCTTTCTAAGTTCCATAGGCTGCTTCAACATAAGTCTCACCCTATATTTTGACCAAGAATCTTTTTCTTAGTGGTCCTTACCAAATAACCTTAATAGGTATGATGTGTCCTATTAAGAGGAACTGAACTATGAGGGTTATGATTATTTTCAGAAGGATATTTAGGTAGCTAATTTTATGGGCACGATCCCAAGATCAAAACAAACCTTCGTCTCCCTAGATAAAAATAAAATTTAGAGTGCCCCACTAAGTGGCTTAAAAACGAGTATCATCACAATGAAGATTAAAAGAATCTATAATCAGTATATCAGAGGATACCATTGATGGAATAACTAGAATGCACATAGATTATTCCATTAATGAAGAACCTTGAATGCATAATGACGATTATAAATTTTACCCATTTAAATATGTGATTTTAAATTCCATGGGATACTTATGATATACTTGGTGAATTAATAAGGATTCACAAAAATATCTTAAATTTACAAAGAGAGTCCCAGAGTAGACAATTATTCCCCCCCAAAAAGGGTGTGATGATTCCTACCTCGTATCCTATCGACCAATGCATGTTCTTATGTGTAGTAATGTTCAAACATAATGAACGCCTGCCTTTGGAATGAATGTCCCATTTGGATAGAGAACTTTTGGATGTTTTTGGTTTCATAAATAAATCCAATGGAAACCACCTAGAAATAGTGATTCTTAAAACTAGAACACATGCTTCAAGAATCAACGAAAGAGACATTATGGGATGATAATTACAAATAATTCTCGAGACACCTCTATATTTTTGTGGATCCTAAAGGAAATGTGTATGGATTATTTGGTGTATAGGGACCCTGTTTGTAGAGGAATATATTAAATCATGACTATGAATGCTAAGAATTGAAAATGTTGAAATCTATTAAGGTTGAATTATAGTTTGGATAGACAAGTTAGTAATATATTTAAAATGAATTGAATATATAAATACATCCTAAATCAAGGAGGATCACAGATCATGAAAGACGGGGAAAGAATGTGAAAATTCCCACATAAAACAAATGTAAGAATAAGCATCCGAGGAACTCATTAAATGAAAGTGTAAATTGCTCATGTTGCGAAGTGGTGTCTATGTATCCGGAAACTATTATAGTTAGGTGAAGAATCAACATATCAACACTAATTACAAGGGGAATATGGTGTTAGACCAGTTGGATGATCAATGCTTCATGTGTGGAAAACTAGGGTATATTTAAATCAATTTCCAATAAGATTATTGTATAGGAAACTACCACCAACCTCATTATAGGAAAATTGAGATATGAAATTAATTTTCTATCATGATGGATAAATTGGAGGACCTAAATTATGTGGTTATAGGTACAATAATTTTTCTCTCAAAGTTATTAAGTTCATTACTTAATTCCTGGTCGACGCCTTCCTTTATTTCATTAATATTGAGAATGAATTTAGAATCAATCCCTTAACTGATAAAATTAGTGTTATAATTCAATAATCCTAGATGAGTGATCATTTAATCAATAGTTTATAGAGACTATAGAATTTTATTTGGTGAGAAATATATAGTTTCAAATGTAGTAGTCATCCCTGTTGTTGAATTTGACACTATACAAGGGATGGAATTTATCTCATTGTATAATTCTATGATCAACTATAGAAGCATTTAAATTTCAATAATAATGAATGTCAATCCTATTTTCATTTACAATGTAGAGATATATATGCCTAGGTGTTGTCTAGAAGCACATCCCATAGCCTTACTTGTAAATATTATCTGTAAAGAGGGGGATGAAAATTAAATTATGAAGATATATAATATCATATCATTCAATATTATGTTGATTTACTTCCTAATGTGTTACCTAGAACACCACCATAATGTGTTGTAGATATATCCATCGAATTCATACATGGATATCCTATATAGAATAGAAAATTTGTTGCTAGTGGAATTAAATAAATAAAATCAAGATTTTATATATAATGGATTTATATGACCAACTATGTCTCCAAGGGGACAATATTTTATCATTGTGAAGAAGAAGGACGGGCCCTGTGGCTATAAATATATTATAGATTACATAATGCGATCATAGTGAACATTGCATACCTTCTATGAAGGATCAATGATTTATTATAAAAGCTTTTTGGGGGTTAATTATTCTCTAATATTGATCTTTGATATGGTTATATCAATGAGGGTGAAGAACGAATATATTCCAAATACTACCTTTCGATCAAAATATGGGCATTATAATTTTATTGTTATTCCCTTACACTTGACTAATGCTTGTGCTATATTTATGGATTTGATTAATAGAGCCCTTAAAAAATACCATGGTAAATTCAAGGTAGTTCTAATTGATGAAATTTTTATATACCCCAAAATTTGTGAGGATCATGACCATTATATGATCGTTATCATAGGAATAATGACGAAAGAAGTTATTTCTAGAATATTCAGCAAATGTGATTTCTGGTAACAAAATGTTGCATTCTTGGGGAACACTATAACAATTGAAGGAATCTCGGTAAACCATGTAAAGAAAGTGGCAATATAAGAGTAGCCTCATCTAACCACAGTAACTGAGATTCATAGTTTCATGGTTTTTGATAGATATTATAGGAGGCTTGTGAAATACTTTTCATGACATTATTATCCAAAAAATAAGTTCAATTGAATGGTGGATAAGTTCATCTTCCAAAATGGTGAGTGAAGAATATATCTGGGAATTGAATAATAGATTTTCTACTACACTTGTGTTTACATTACCTTCCATTAGAGAAGGATTTGTTATTTATAGAGATGCATCTCTGTATTGGATTGGGTGCATCTACATGGAAAATGAAAATTTTATTGGATATACATCTCAAAAGTAAAATCCTCATGAGAAGAAGTATCATATAAATGATCTAGAGCTAGCTACAGTTATTTTCCTCTAAAAACATCATGGAACTTTTTCATGTGTATAAATGTTATATAAACATAGACCACCAATGATTGAATTATATTTTCACAAAAAACTAATTAAAAACAAGAAAAATGATATATTTTAACTTTTTAAAGATTATGGCTGGTTATTTAATTATCACTATGTATGAGAAAACAAATTTGTTGATTCATTATGTCGGAAAGTCACTGTTCTGATGGAAATGAGGTGAATTAAAGGAGATCCATGATCCAGGACTTAGTTAAATTATACTTTCAAAATGTAAGGGATAGAAAATAAGAAACTATATCCCAATTTTTTTAAAACCATACATACTTGAAAAGATAAATTAATCTCAAAAATATTATAATTTTTTATAGAATAAGATATAGGCGATGAAGTATGGGATGTTTCCAAAGTTAAATATTGATCAAGAAGGTGTAATGTTATTTCAAAAAAGGCTATGTGCATTATCTATCCAATAGATAATGAATGAGTTAAAGGATGAATCTCATAGCTCTATATTATTTATAAATCCCAGAGACACTAAAATGTATAGGGACCTTCATGTCCATTTTTTGGTGGGATAAAAACAAATTGGAGATTTCCAAATAGATTACAAGGTTCTTTGTGTGTTAGCAGGTGAACATGGAGTGACTATAGCCTAAAGGGGTTCTTCAAACACTACCCATACTAACATGGAAGTGGGATAATAACACTATAGATATTTTCATTTGTATTCTAAGAACATCTAATGGAATTAATGTGATACGGGTTAGAGTGGATCGTGTCACTAAGACTACCCATTTCATTGATATTTTTGAAGATTTATTAGTTAAAAAACAATATATATATATATAATGTTTTTATGTAACATGGGGTTCAAAATTATATAATTTTTTATCATGATTCGATGTTCACATCTAAATTATATAGAATCCTCCATCATGATTTGAATACAAAATTGAATATTAGTATATCCTATCATCTCCAATCTTATGGCTAATATAAAAGGTCTATTAAAACTCAAGAATATATGTTGAGCACATGATCATTGGTGTTTTATGATGGATTCTACAAACTAATACCATAAGTTTAATTCCTATAAAATAATAGCTTCAACTGTAGTATTCATATGGAATCATATGATCCCCTATATGGATAGAAATGTAGAACTCCTACTGTTGGGATGATTTTGGTGAATGAATATTTATTAGGCCTAATCCTTTGAAAGAGATGACTAAAAAGGTTTGTTCTATCCAAAACCATATAATGTCTATTTAGATTCATCATATGATATATGATTACAATCATCGAATGGACATAGAGTTTGATATTGGGGATAAATGTTTCCATAAAATATCCCCATGATAGACTGTTATACGGGATGGGATAAATTGGAAGCATAGCCTCAGGTACATTGACCCTTATGAAATGAATGATTGCATAGGAGTAGTGGATATTCAGCTAGAACTTCCACCGAATCTATCTCAAGTTCATGATTTATTCCATTTATCTCACTTGAGGAAGTATATACATAATCCCTCACAGGTATTTAATTCATAATTGGTACAACTAGTAGATGACCAATCATAAGCGGAGTAACCAGTATAGATCATAGACCATAGGGACAAGGTTCAACAAAAAAAGTCTACTCACTCTATAAATGTTTTATGTAGGAACCAAAAATTTGAAACAAAGACATGGGAACTAGAGGTTTCACTCAGACAAAAGAACTGTCACCATTTATGAACGGATGGAATGAGGTGAAATTTTATGGATGAAATATAATTATGGGGGTTGGATTTAATGATAAAAAATTTTAAATAAAATTATTTTCTAGAATAAATTTTAATTATATGATCTTAAAATTTTGCGGCTCTGAAACCAATTATAAATCCATAAATTATAACTAATAAAATATAAATTAAAATATATTAAATGGGAATGTATGGATTGACTTAATATACAAGATTCATTACTCCCATTGAAATCGTTTTAGTAATAAAAAATACTATGAATCCAAAAAACATATTATGAAAAGGAAAATATAACATTAAGGGAGATAGTAATGAATATTGAATAAAATAATAAAGTAGTATTTGTATGTTATAATGTGAAATGTGGCCATTGGTATTCAACTGTTATATCACTATTTTTAAATATGTCTATTGGACACTACACCCTTTAATAATAATTTTTGCAATTATAATTAGTTTTTATAAGTATAATGAAATGGGTAATTGATACATAATGGAGAATCAATAGACTCAACTAGTACAATTATGCAGTTTGAAATACATTTTCCATATATTATCCAAGACACCCCATCAAACTACAAACCTCGCACACCTTACCACTAGGATATATGCAGGTGTAATAAGAGGTATCATTGGTAGAATATAGTTCAAATTCCTTTGTATAAATAAATTCTTTCTTCAATACCGCTTCTGAATATTATTTCATATTAAATTATATGATTAGTCAAAAAAAATTTGATAAATATTTTTGATAAAAAATAATACAAAATTTTATTTGTCTAGATATTATATACAATTTATATAATAATCCATGGTATTTTGAATAGTTATTCTCATAATTATATAGACTTTAAAAATACTTTAATTTAAAAAATAAATGATAAAATAAATATATAATTTCCAATGGAATATTTCATATGTGTCATAAAGTAAATAGTGTCATAAAAATATATTTTTAAATAAAATAGGTTTTAATATTTAATATTTATAACTATCATATTTTGATGTTTTTTATAATAAAAAATTTTCAATTTTGAAATCATCATGTCTAATTAATGTTAGGGAGATTTTATGATAATTTATAAAATTCATCATATTTGTGAATAATAAAAAATATTTTCTTATGGTATTGGTATATTTTATGACATCATATTTAATTCATAATGATATAAAACTAATTAAAAAAATACACAACCTAGAATATGTTTTTATCAACATTAATTACTATAATAATTTTTCTTCAATATTTAAATTTATATTTAATTTAAAAATTCAATAATGTGAAAATTTATATTAAAAACATTATTTAGTGTAATATTTAAATTTCCATGGAGAATGATTTTCAAAATAATGTTTTCTGATTATAGGGTATTTAATTGTCATTAAATTTTTCCCAAATGTCCAAAACCATGAGAGAAAACCACAAGTAAGCCAATGGTATTTCATATTCCAAGTCATTGTCTTCTAAGACCTATATTTAGAAATTATTAATCAATTACTCAAGTTTTTTTATAAACAACCACTCATTTAACCATTCTCATTCACATACAATTATTCCTCTACTAACTTGTGATGATCGTTTCTCCCATGGATTCCCCCCAATGTGTTGTTAATCCCTTGTGGATCCATCCACCTATTATAGGAAAAACTGTTCAAGGTATAAGAAATCTCCACTTCTCTTTACATTCATGTTCCCAATTTTTTGTATATATTCTAAATACTAAAAATTGTTATTTTTCACACTTTATATTATTCCATTAAAATATTATGATTATTTTATTAATGGGAGACAATTTTCCTTATCATTTTCCACTTTTCTAAAACCTTGTTTTATACGTTTCATGCTACCAAATTTAATTGTCAAAATTTTTATATTCTCCCAAAGAAATTATATATTATTTTAAACATGTGGATGACCAACCAATTTCTTTTTTAAGGGATATTATCCTATACATAAAAATTAGTTATCTTATTTGGTTACTTACATGTATGAAACTCACATTCCATTTCCATGGGAAAAAATGATGTAATGATCATGAATTTAAGCATTTTTCTATGCTAATATTTTTATAGGATACATGTTATTTAATCTACATGAGTTAGTAATAATATTATTTGAGATTATCTATGTGGTCACATGAAATTATGAAATATATAGGGTGTATATTAATAGACCTCCAAATCAATTATTAATGAATTTAATATCTAGATATAGCATTTATTATGATACAATGGTGAATATCCTTGGTAATTTTTATCTTTGGAACTTTGGTTATTACACATGGATATATGAGTATGAATATCCCATTTAAATGTTATCGAAACACCTCTACATCATTATTCATGTTATTATTATTTGTTCATGTATATTTCTGTTGATATATCGTTATTCCTTCTATTATTATTGTTATTTCCTAGGAACACATGTTATATATTTTTCTTGAATATTACCATAATCTGATTAATAATCAATACTTTCCTCTAATGTGTGTCCCTATGATATGATATATAGTAAATGTAACACAGTTTAAACCCACGAATTTGGCATTCAAGTGGTATTGAATAATGTTTCATATTTTTTGATATTATTTAACATAATTATATGACACTAATCTTGAAAAGTTATTATATTTTACACCATTTAATGAAAATTTATCTAATAACAATGAAATATGGCATAGATAATGTATGATAAAATTTCTTGATTTAATAATATTCCTTCATTTTTTCTCTATAAATAACACTTATGTTTCCCCGGATGACACTTGTTAATTCGTTGTCCATTTCAAAAAATTTAACAAATATTCTTATAAAAACTCTTACACTTTTCATGAGAGTTATCCCATAGTAAATTTTATCAGTTTCAATGAATGTTTTGGATTTTATTTAATTTTAGAAAATATATAATATTAATTAAAAACAGTTGGTAATTTAAAATCAATTTCAAGATATAAACACCTTGCAACCATTAAAATTTATATAAAAATTTTCAAAGGATAAAATATTATACTATATTGATAAATAAAAAACTATATTTAATGAAATTATTGGACTGAGTTGCACAATGGTGGTTGTGGTGTATGGTTCTATGTTGTGGGATTTTTTTATATATTCATGGTGGTATAGAAAATGATGGAATAAATAAATGAGTAGTGGGATATAATTTAATAATAGTTAATTAGTTTTAAGGATACAGATATCAAAAAGGGATAATTATTGGTTGAAACAAAATATGTGATGTCTAAGGAATGATTGATTATTAATGATGGTTATTGAATGAAACGATGAATTTATCAAAACTAATATATTATAATAATTTAAATGTTAAAAAAATTTTAAATGGATGTTTTTTATTATTTTAGTGATAATTTTTATGGTAATATTTTTTCTAATAGATCTTGGGGATGTAGTAGCAATTGTTAGACAATATTTTTATCAGTGTGGTGATAGTTGAGGTTTTTGATACTTCGGTTATATAAAACCCCTTTATTTTTTATTCTTTGTTTACTTATCATATATATTTTAATATATATATATATATAATCCATGTGATTTTTTACAAACTATACTTTATTTGAAAAATTATAATTACTCACAATTTTTTATGTATTAGGTTTCTTTTCTAAACATCATGTTTGTTGAGGGGAAGGATCAATGAATACTCTATATATTCCACTTTATCTTATAGGTTTATAATTTTATTAATGGAAAATGGTTTATCCATAGTAGAATGGGGGTACATGGTTTATTTCCTTTATGATCATGATACTGTACTATGATTTAAATGTGATGTTCTATTGAGATATATATATATATATAGAATGTTTCTATGGATGTATGGTTTTTTCCTTATTAGTTAATTATGCGGCATGTAGATATATAGATATTTTTATGATTATATATAAGGGATGGGATAATAAAGATACATGTAATTGGGAAGTAATAGAATAAACCTTGTGGGGAAAAAGTGTGAGGTAACTTTTTTATATATATTTGAATTATTTTATTAAATTTTTTTGTGATGTTTAGTGAATGAGCTTGGGCAAGGTAGGATGAGAGTTAGACCAGTTAGGTATATATTGTTTTACTTATTTATTCACTAAGGAATTAGTATGCATTTTACATATTTAAATTATAGTTCTTGATGTCGATAATAATTATTAATCGTATATATTCACTTTATTATATAAAAAATTAATATATTTCTAGGTTGAATTTAGAGATTAAGTTCAACATTACTAACTCAATGTGGGGTTTTGAGGTTAGATTTTCATCATTATGAGTTTTTTATTTCATCATGATTTCATTAATTTTTATGAAATTTACATACATTGTGTTCTATTATAGGATATTACTTTTATTTTTATTAAATAATTAATTGGTGGTTTACATTATATATTCATGGGATTTGTGAGGTTAATGTTCCCCTTTAGTGTGATTTATTCCCTAAATGTTATTATCTGACTGATGGCCCAGTAGAAGTCATCATAGAAAGTTAATCCCTTATTTATGTATAGTAATATTGTCTTCCCAATTATGGAAGGACATAAAAACATGATAAAAATAAAAATGATTAAGGATAAGATAGATTTTGTAGTTAGTCACTCATAAAGATTACATTCATTATGTTGGAAAATATTGTTCATAAAATATAGTTTGTGATGTATGAATATATGTCATCATAGATATACACTATTATTTAACCATATTATAAAATGTAATGACCATAATCCTTCTGAGCAGTATATGTGTGAGATTATTAATTATAGTGTAGATCCATATTAAGGTTACATGCATCATCTTTTTTGGCCTGTGTTGGAATTTGGGTGATTTGGTGGAAATTAACATGAATATATTTAAATGAGTTTCAAATCAAACCCATGATATATGGAATAATAATTATTAAATTATTTATTAAAAATATATATAGTAATCATTTTCCACATTTGGATCATATTGTAAAGTATCTTTTGCATGATCTGGATAATATTAGAAAGATTAATACAATAACGGGTGGTATATCATTATGGAGGAAGTTCAATGACATATAGTACCAATTTATGGTGAATATAGAGGGTATTATCATATAATTAGATATGATTTATATTTTAGGGGATATAGATATTACATAAAGATTCATTCAGACAAGGATTGAGTATTGTGTTTTTTGGTAGTTGTCTAGTTACCTCGATCGACATACTATTAGTGGTTTCTTTTCTATAAATTTTTGAAGT
Organism: Viscum album; assembly: GCA_963277665.1. Classification (NCBI taxonomy): domain Eukaryota; kingdom Viridiplantae; phylum Streptophyta; class Magnoliopsida; order Santalales; family Viscaceae; genus Viscum; species Viscum album. Next base: position 585,357,445 of record OY728126.1, on the reverse strand, counting down.
AGGAAACAGTTTTTGGGATAATCTTTATATAGATATTCATATATTTTTTTAAATAAATAATTTGGAAAATTAATAAGTGGTATTTCCTCTACCATAAATTGGGGATCCAGTGAAAATGTGCACTTAGGATTTTATTTCCGGACCACCATCACTCTACCCATATAGGTATTCATAACTAGTAGTCTAGAGAATTTTGCCAAAAAGAGGATTTATGGTATTCTATTATATAATTATTGACTCTATTTAAATTTATTATATATTTATATTTGTAAATGATGGTGGATATTATAATATCAATTCATTCAAAGTAAAAAATATTTTTATATTGGAATCATTATATCATCCTGAGCAGTGTTCCATAATATAATTGAACACAGATGTCTAGAATATTGAGCTCTATAATAGTAGGTACATATTATAATCAATATTATACTGAATTTTCATGAACATACATTTTTATTTCTTCTACTGGGACCACTAAACCTGTGTGTTTTAATTTTTGAGGTTATAGAAATATGTGACATCAACTCCTATATATTTATAGGTTTGAACATGGTATAAGAAATCAGATTCTATATCATCCCCAGCAGTAATGGGGTATATATACATATCAATGTTATAGAATACCGGACAATGTTGTATTGAGTGGAGATAAATCAAGAAAAATTCAGCCTCATTATGTGGATCACCTATAATTATATAAGGATGAGTATGGCTATTGAGGTGTTCATTACCCGGGTCGGTAGGGTAGAAAACTTGGACATGGATAGTTTCATATATTAAAAATTTTAGTTCCATGTGAACCAAAATATATTTTTTGTAACATATTCTATTGTTCTAATCCTTATTTAACCTTTTTTTTGATTCTAAATAATCACATTGTTTTATCTCTACCCCCATGATCAGTACATTACGATTCATTATAGAGAGGCTTCATGTTCCAATGGTGTTTAATATTAATCATATAGGATAGTCTTGATTTCTTTTATCAGATTAAATCGTTTTTATATTATTATTGGTATCCCTAAATCATTTGGGGATTTTTTTATCCTTTGATACAACCATAGATGGTCATTCATTATATGGATTTGTTGTATTTTTTTCATGTGATCATCAATTTATTATAATATAAAGTGGATTATTTAATTTTTTTGTGGATGAAATGTGGTATTAGTTAGTGGTCTGGAATATTAGATAGTTTTTATGAATTCATGTATCATTTTTTCATGGTTATTGGATATTTCATTAGGTTTGGTTGAGGTTTTGGTCATGTAATTTTCTAAACTCATTGAGGAGTTACAAACTAATTTCCAAAAATATGTTGTGATGTTACACCATTGACGTGATGTTAAGATCATGATAATGTTACAAAAAGGGGCCTAAATTATTCAAATGGATCCTTATAGGATGATATATTCTTATATATTGTAGTTAAGGATTCAGATTTACGATTTGACAGAAAATGGAATCATCCAACCAATTGTATTTCTATGATGGGGGTTAATGTTTTCCATAAAAAATGTGTAAATAATTTATATATATATATAAAATATCAATTATTAAACCATTTGATGGTAAAAAACTATTATCTTCTTCTATAGGGGAATATGTTCTGATCAGTTTAATGGAGAAATCTAGATTTTTATTATTTACATGTAGTCTAAGTATCAGTAAATGAGGTTTATGGATTATAACAACCAAAATATTACATTTAGACAACATTATGGTAATTTCATGATTGTTTTAAAGTCATAGACATCATAAAATCCCCTATAAATTTGTATTGGATGTATAAACACTATTTATTATGTGTTCATCGATAATTTTTTGGAAGTTTCTATTATTGAAACACAAAATATTTGAAGTCATATATGGATATTTATGAGAATATTTGGGTAATATTACATGTATTTCAACACCATTATCTAAATTTAAGTGGAAGTATTAAATGGGTGAGGTACATTTTATCAGGCATGAGGTATCCTAGTGGGGATTAGTAGTTTATATATCGAGTATAATATAAATTATTTCCTTTGTAACACCCATGAATATAGTAGAGGACCAAAGTTTATTTGTTATCTTATGATATTATTTGATGTTCATGTCTAATTTCTTATAGGCTTCAACACCATTGCATGTATTAACCATAAAGAAATTTGATTTCATGCAGAATGATCACTATTAAGAATATTTTGACTATATGAACAACTATGTAATTTCAACTGTGGCTATTTAGTTTCTAGAGGAGGGAATAATGTATAATATTTTATGCAATGATTCTAGTATTGGTTTGGGTTATAAAATGATATATAATAGGGAACTGATCTTGTATTTGTTTATGTAGTTGTTTCCCTATGATTTTAACTATACCACCCATGAACTAATATTGGAAGCTGTATTAATTTTTATGAATCTATAGTGACATTAACTCATCAAAAAGGTATTAATGGTCTTAAAATATCATAAAATCTAGATTTATACATAATATTAGTAGGTTCTATTTCTAAGACAATGTATATTTATGGAGTTATTATAGGATTATTAATATAGAATCTATTTTACCTTGGAGATGGGGAATGAGGTTATTGATGTGATGATTAAAGGGTTTCAAAGAGATGTCAATATAGATTCCATATATTAATAATGAGTGATAGTAACGACCCTACCAATAGACCTTTTTGGGGGTGGGTTTAGAGGTAGGAGTATAATGCACTAGATGAAAATTTAATCATCATTGATGAAGTATGTGGAGGATTCTAGGTGGGTATACTCTATGTTTGTGGTGGTGTTGGATCATATATCCCATGGTTACTATACAGAGGGATGGTTGGAGTAAGAATGACTTCAGATCTTAATTCAGTATTGGTATGTGTTTCTATTAGTGATGTGGTAAGAGGTTACTCATGGGTACCACATCTGGACCAAAAAATTATATATTTATATATAAATTATGTAAGAGGCCATAGAGTGTCTGATTAGGTAGCTTGAGTCGAATCTATTTGTATAATTGTTTTCTACACAATGTTTGGTCTGTAATTGTCTAAAATCAAAGGATCATGTCCCTAATAATTTTTTTAATCATAATATGTCTATGTGGGGAGCTGGTATGACATATTAATGGATATGATAACATTTTTAACAAGATCTTAATTAGTTATAATAGTTTTTGTGTGATTTTAGATCAATTGATCATGTCAAATCATTTTTTATCAATAAAGTAGTCTATAATTATAATCTCTCTTGTGAGATGATATATGGAAGAGATTTTGTTGATTAATGAGGTACAATGGATCATAATATCTTGATAATAATCTCTTTTAACATATAATTATTTGAAAGATGTTCTAAAAAAATTTAAATCAGTTATACATTATCATTACTTTCCAGTCTCAAACAATGAGTTAGATGGAGAAAACAATTCAAATATATTCGGACATGTTTTTTACATCATTTATTTTGATGAATAAAGGGTGAATAACATTCCTTTGGTTGAGTTTTATTATAGTACAAACTATTACTCATCCTTCGACATCGATCTATTTGGTGGAATTATGTTAGTTTCCTTTCAAATCACTTTTATGTTGGAATGAATTTAGAGAGTCAATGCTCCATTACCTCAATATAATTTATATAATTAATAAGAATATCAATATAATTTAACTGTGAATGTTGGTGGTTACGAACCTCCAGAATTCTAATGTTGATTGGATAAGGAGGCATATGAAGTTTGATATAGGGGGTTATGTTTTTATGATGGTTTCATTACATCCTGAGAAATTTTATTTTGGACATAGGATTAATATTTTTATTGATATACTTGTACCCTTTGTTATAATGATAAAATTTGGGGAGGTTTTATATTTGTTTGTGTATATTCTATAGATAGACGAGAACACCAATGTTTTCAACATGATGTATATTTGTCGTCAAATTCACACTAATTCCCATGTCATTTATTTGGTAGAGATTTATATATAGGATGAAATAATATTCATCAAGAATCAATTTAAAATTTAGGAATTTTTAAAGAATGATTTTTGTAGATTTATAAGTCCTTTTGTTTAAAATTTTTTCAAGTTATAGTTTATTCGATGAATGTGCATATGAGAATGAATCAGAAATTTATGCTTAATATTGTGTGTACTTTATTTATTTATAATTTATTGTTATATGAATTAAATTTTCATAATTTCAAATAATGTAGTCTGATATAAATTTTATATTTATTCAGTTGTTGAGTTTATCGTGATCTTTTATAGAATAATCTTAAATTTATAGGAATCATGTGTTTTTTATTTATAAAATATCACATTTTCTTGTTTTCTTCTTGTTATTGTGCTTTATTTTCATCAAAAGGAATAAATTTATTTGTATCTATTATATGTTCTAATGATTTATTTGAGCATCCATATTATTATTTTATAATTTCATTGAGTTTTGGGGGTTTTCCCCAAGTATATTTACAGATTTAGAAGAGATAGTGAAAAATTAATTTATGATTTCCAAATAGAAATTGTAATATAACGATTTATATTTTAATTAGTAATTTTTTCACATCAGATTTAAATTTTTTACAGGACATGAATGGTGATTATTTTTTTGATATAAATTTTTTAAATTAACCTTATGATGATGGGGTTTCTAGTTTTTTAATAATACTTTTCTATTGAAAATGATTTAGCCATCCATTAAAAATAGTTTAGTTACTAATTATGGAATAGTGAACATTCAATTAGCTAAATTTTAATGATTTATGAGTCATTTGTGACTCGTAAGTGTAATTTTCAATGAAATAGGAGCCTTTTATGAAAATAACTATACTTTAATGATATATAAAATTAATTTCCTATTTTATATAAAGTAACAATAAATTATCCTTGAGGATCCTTTTGAAATAGTAATCCATTAATATAATTTTCATTTATCTACTTAATGTTTATCTTATTCATCAATATATTGTTTTTAATGAGTGAAATGTTTTTCTGGAATACCGAGGAATGTTTTTTTGATTAAAATTAGGTGAATTTATTTACAAACCCAAAGTAAAGTAATGTTTATTTTTATATGGGAATTTTATTAAACCTATATGACTAATTCCATGATTATTTAATGTTTTAATATTATGGTTTAGTAAAAAATTGACAGACATAAGAAATTAAATAACAGGTTTGAGAAATTATGATAAAAGATGGATTCTGGGGAGAACATCCATTATATTATTTTTTCAATTTTTTTATAATTTAATTGGTTTAACCACTTTTGTTCATCCTTGTTCAGTCAGTCCCACAACTCCATACGATCTCAAATAAGGTCTTGTGAGTTCCCTTTTATCAATTTGATCATCCTTTATGAGTTTTATTTCTATGAAGATTCCTTCATCCAAATGTACTAATGTACTATATCACATAATCATCAGTTGGGGTAGAAAATTGCAGAATTCTATTCTTAATTTGTGAAAATTATGTAATTACTACAATATTAAATTCATTTAAATAAATTATTTTAATTTAAATATGAAATAAAATTATGAGAATGTTGAAATGATGGTTGATATATTATAACATGTGATTTGTATTCATCTAAATTATATCATGCATTAAATTGATACTAGTATCGATATTATGTATTTTATAAATTGTTGTGATTTAATAAACCTGATTTATGATAAAAAGAAACAATCACTCCGTATATATTGAAAATAATTTAAATCTCATAATAGATGTGCATTTTTTTTTGTAATCTAGGAACAGTAATGATTCTCATGTCTTCCAAAAAATATTTTATCTAGAGAAATGAAAGGAAATTTTTTTCCTGAATTTATTTTTTTAGTAATTTATTATGGTACATTTTTGGGATAAAATATTTTACAATTATAGAAATTTTCATGGAATGATAAGATGAAAATATTTTTTGGGGGGTGGGGGTAATCGGTTTTTGGAAATTTAAGTGGTTATTGAAATTAGTTGATGATGGAGGTTTAGTCTTATATTGTTGGGTTAAGAGGTGGAATTTATTGATGTCTTCTGCTATGTAACAAGATGGAAGATGAATATATGTAGTGGGATGGAATTGAATAGTAACAGTTTTTTATAACGATGTTAATACATGAAATGAATGGTTAATGGTTGAAATAAAACATGGGAGCAGTCATATGAATGGTTATTCATTTTTTATAGTTATTTAATGTGATGAATAATTTAATATTGATACTAAATAGATAGTCTATATATAGATAATTTCTATAAATAAAGATATTTTTTAAATTTTTGCCGAGAAATAAATGTGCAAGACAATGTTGTTTATGTAAAAAAACCTGGAATATGATGTTTGTGATAAAGTGGTGATGGTTATGGGTTGTTGTAGAATTATTTGTTAATAAATCATTATCTGGTATTGATTGTGTAGTTGTGATGTATATATATATATAGAAATATATATTAAATTATGATTTCATATACACTAGAACCTAGTTAAATTAAATAGTAAACTGTCAAATATATTTTGTTCCAAGTGTATTCCTTAAACATATTAGTTTATGATGGAATTGGTGGTTGACTACTACCAATACCTTACTCTCTCTCTCTTTCAGTTGTGGAATAGATCCGATGACCTTTTTTTATATGCATATTTTGTGTTGGGTAGTTTTCAAAATAGTAATTGATGTTGTGATGATGGGAGGATGATGTTGTATATAGTGGGTGATATGTGTGGTAAGAGGAGGGAAAGAGTTTGAGGTTATTTATGTTCATGTTACCTTACAATGATATAAATATGATCTGTGGTTTATATGTGCATATATAGTTTTTTTTATTGTGATCTTATGTGATTATGATATGGTTATGTGAAATGTAAATTTATTGACATATTTATAATAATATTGAGATAATGGTATCATTGGAACATATCTAATTTTTGAATCTGAGTGTCTACATGATAAATCAAATATTTATAAGGAACACAAAATTTCCATTAGTCAAGCGGTTAAATTTCAAATCAGACATTAGAATAATGTTTCTATATCCCAATCACCTCCAATCAGGCCTTTAGGGCATGAAATAGAGAGAGAAGTGTTTAAATAAAGATTGAAAGAGTAGCAAGAAATAATTAGGAGATTATAGGCCTGTCAGTGTCATGGTCTATAACCATTGTCCAACCAGTGGCCTAGAAAATTACATATATGATATCTGAAGGGGGATATAGTATGTTGGTAGACTTGTATCAATTGTTCAATTGTATCTTGTATTGTATCCACTTCCCTGATGCATGAGTTGTCTAGTGGATTCATGAGTGATTATTAAGTGGGTGACCTCATAATATCACATAGGCCTCCCCATCTTCTTCTTACTATGTGTTTTTTCAAATTTGGGATACTAACACGACTCCCTCGTATTTTTCTCTATATTCTTTTCATATTGTTGAAATATCTTGATCCTTGATGTTTTTATCCTATTTTGGATGTGATCAAAAACATAAAGTGTATCTATAAGTTGTTTAGATCCATTACATCATTTATTTTAGGGGATAATTTTATCTCTCTTTGTTTATCTAATATTTCGTATTAGCATGGAAATTTTAACATTATCATTTTTTTTTCTGATTATGGCTTCCTTAATAATATATATTTTATATTTATTCTTTTAAAAGTATGTTGTGGGTGGTTCCAAATTGTAACCCATATTATTGATTATGTTTTTGTATCATGTATTGTCTAGTCTGTTCAAATTTCTGGTTAATAATCATGGATACTATTTAACACTCCAAATTAAATTTTTCCACAGTTAAAATCCTCTAATTTTAGATAATTGGATTTTTTAGTTAAAATTTTAAAGGGTAAATGCATATTAAAAATGTTTCAAATTTTGATTATGTTTTTGAGTCGATGATTTTGAAATTGAATTTCAAAATCACTAGTTCAATAGGATGGAATTAAATTTTCTAATTAGGCCTATTGATTTTAATGTTTTTTGTATTATTATAACAATTTATTTTTTACATGCGGTGAAATTCTTTGAGAATTTTTTTTGAGACTATACCCTTTTGATAGAGTTACAATACCTATCTTAGTAATACTAATAGCATAACCATGAAAAATAACCAACATAAAATAGATCGGTAAAGTTAATATATTATAAACCTAGACCATAATACTATTAAAAATGTACTATTACACACATGTATCAATGAATTCCCTTGAGTGACATCATATAAAGTATTAATAAAAATCAAAAATTATCTATAACTATAACACAACTCCAACCAGTACTGATTCTATCTCAGTAGCATCATTAATACTAAAATATACCACATCTACAAAAACCTTATATAATGATCCCCTTTCCTAAAACTATATAATTTTATCAAATAATAATATCTACTTGGGTACCCTAGTTCCATTGTGGATTGAGTAGGGTGTGATTGTAGTTAAGTAGTCCTCCATAAATGAAATCCCAAAAATAACTATTCTGATTTAATATTTGAAATAATGAGGAATAAATATAATGATATATATCGAATAAAAATTGTTTTAAAAATAATTCAAAAAAGATTCTGAAGCCTCTGATTCATAGTGACACATGAGGAAGGTTAATTTTTTTGACCCTTATATTTGTAACCCCTATTGACTTTATAGGCTTGATCATGTTCTTCTATGTCTCTATGATATTCATGATGTTTATGTCTCACAATATAATATATTCTTCTCATCATTGTAGATATTAAAAAGTAACACAATCCATCACTAGGGAAATTTTCTCATCCTTTGGAATAATACAAAAATTAAAATAGACCACCCCAATGGGAGACTTCTCATACAATGTAATAAGAAAATAAGTTACAAAAACATCCCATCGATGTTTTTTTAGAATTTGGAATAGTTAAATAAGTAATACGGACCTCCAATGTGAGTATTTTGGTTTAAAAATGTCAGGAACACCCATAATGGTTAGTTTCTAAATAAAACCATGATAACCCAAATGGGAGATTTCCATTCCCTTGAAATATAACCACCCCAAAGGATGTTTTACATTCTATTAAAACCAACCCCCCAAGATAAATTTTCATTATATTTAAAACAAGACCACCAAAAAAGAATCTTTTAATAAAACATTGAAACAAGTCCACAACAATGGATGAATTTATTTAATTTAAATAAAATTAAACATACTAATTTAATTATATAAAATTTATACATATGGATTTCATTCTAATTTAGAACCAATGATATATTTCAAAGTCCCATTTCCAACCACCTTTTATAACAACATAACCAATTTATGAGGTTAATTCCCATTTTGTTAAACAATCCTTATCAAAATATATAATTAACTTCCTCCCAAAATTTAGTATTAGATTTATAAAAACATTATATTCCCACAATTTTTTTTTGGAAACCAATTTATTTTCATGACACAAAAAAAATTCTAATAAAATCAATTCAAATTCATAAATTCTTATCTCATGATTCAATTTCATATATTTAATCCCAGAAAAATCCATAATCCTACAATAAACATTTCAATTTTAATTGTCATAGATTAAGATTAAATTTCATTAAATTAAAATGATAATTATCAAAGTCTTTTTCAGAGTCAACAACTACATATTGTAATACACCTTTGTAATTTATTAATTATTTTTTAACCATTTATAAATATTTACGTGAAATAATCCCAATTATTTAAAATATGGGGTTTATAACCTTGAAATCCTTAATTTGAAACACTAAATTAACTCTATGATAAACACATTCAAAACCATCATGATCAAGAAATACATGAACCAAACAACATATAAATGAATATGGGTCAAATAAACGGTCCACCTACCTCAAGAATAGATAATCCTACTCAACCAATATAGTTTTTTGGATCAAATTTTTTTTGAACAAAATGCCATATCCTAAAAATTGTATTAAAATATATCATTTTAGATAAATAAGTTCAATTGTCATTATAAACTACAATAATCTAATAAATTCAGATAGTGGTCTTATATACTCACCTTAGTATCTCAATCTCACTACATAGACAATGAAAAATACAAAGATCAATAGATTTATTTCGTTCTAGAATGTGATAGAGAAATGGTCATTAAAGAGATGTTATTGACCAAGAATGGGCCAAAATACTGAGTTAAAATAACAAGGGGTGTACTATTTGAAATGATAGAGTTGTGTAATGCTTAATTAATACCCAAAAAAGCCACCATCATGCCATTTAATGAAACTAGATATCCATTTACACCTAAAAGTGGGTTTTACCACATCTAACCATTTTTTTCTAGTCGATACATGACCACCATCTCTCCTTTGGCCACCTACGTATTTTGTTCCAATGTATAGGCCACCGTCTAACTAGTGTTTATAAATAGTATACCTAGAAATCCCAAACATTGCTAAATTTTCCCGCATCTCTTTAAACACCTCAATAAAAAACCTGAGCTCCATTATATTTAGAAAGAGACCCTTTTGAGATGTTAAAACTCATAAAATTTCATTATTAATTAATTTTTACAATATTTATCCTCTAATAATTTTGAATTCAAGTTCCCTATCAAATTTCAAATGTTATTTGGAACATTGGTCATTACATCATTATAGTGTGATCGAAAAGAATGTAGCTTGGGTGTGGTACATGTTACTCTTTTTCATTATTCTTGATATTATTTTAGTGTACTTGGATGAGATGTTGGGAGATCCATAGTGAGTATGGGTAGTTTATTATTTGGTTTAGTGCTTGCCGAAATTTTTATTTACTCACATGATCATTTGTATTCTCTTTCCATATTTTAACAATAGGGATTGAGGAGGATCAAACTGAGCATACATGTACTCCCTCCGCAATTTATATAAATATATTTTATAGGATACCTATAAGGATTTGTAGAATAAATTTGAATATACATTTTCAGAGTAGGGAGATATTTTTTGAGTTTTTTTCCTTGGAATATTATTTTTAAATTTATTCATGGATATGTAAATCTATTTCTAATTCATGTAATTATGTATTATTATCGGTTGCGATTTTTATCGTACTATTATGTTCATTTTGGTTTCCATCATAAGTGGTTAGTATTTATGTGGGTATTTCCTCACATTTTGGTGAATTTGAAAATCAATGATAGTCAGTATCCATATGGCCTATTGGAGTTCAGATTCAAGAGTCACTATTGTCATTACTGAAATCCTTGGAATAATTTCCTAACGAGATTGAGTCTTGAATGATTTGAAAAGAAATTTTAAAAACTATATTATCAAAACCAATCATAAATACGCATTATAAAATTCCATATTTTTCTATAATATTAAAAATAAAAACCCAGTTTGTTTATATTTTATAAACAATTTTTTATATTTAAAAATAACATTTCAAAATCATATCATTTATTAAACATTCTTATTAATATAACTGTTTAAAAAACAAAGGGAAACTCACCCTTTTCCCAATCCTATAAAAACATCATGTTTCCCTATAACCATGTTAAAATCCACTTTTTTTATAACCATTGGAAACTAACCATTTTAGAAAAATCCTCATGATACTTATATTCCAGGAATAAATGAATATGACAAAGATATTTATGTACTCACAATGTTAATTCACTATGCTAGACAAAATCAAAATATTATTCTATAAGAATATGATTCTAAACCATGTTTCCAACCATTCTAATAAACTCATTTTTTAATATATTACACTTAAAGGAGAGGGGTGACACATTACATATCTAGTCTCCAAAACCATTTGTCTACATAATCCATATTATCTATGTCTTAAAAATACCATGTATTAAGATTATTGGTTCTGAAAATAATTCTCAACAAAAATTTCACTGACTCAAACTCTAATGAATGAATTATCAATTATCACATCAAAATAGTTCATTCTAAATTTGGAACCTTCACAAGGGACCTTTCATAAAAATTTATTTAAAAATAATTTTTTTTATAAATTATCTTAAATATATTTTAAAATATTTATATCATAATTTATTCAATAAATAAAAAAAATTCATTATAAAAATCTAATTTTAACTTAAAATATCTCAGAGGGAGAACATAATCAATTCTGAGTAAAAATTTAATATATATATAAATATATATAATTTTTATAAAAAAACGACTTCACCCAAATTATATAATATTGAATGATAAATAATTAGAGTATATCAATAAGGAACACAAGATTATCCAATACCCTAAAAGGTGTTAGATACACCTACCATGATGTTATTTTTAGATCAATGATCTGATATTAACACGAAGGGATGAATGATCAAATACATATCATTATGAACTATTTATCACTTTCCACACACACACACACAAATAAAAACACAAACATAAACACACACACACACATGCCTATATATATTTATATTTGTTTGATTGTGTGAATCCATCATCCATATGTCCATATCTGAGTTAAAAAATAATCAAAAATCAATAATGGGAGACACAGAGAATCTAGATCTAGATCATATTTGAGAGGAATTATAAAACGTTTGACCCATCATCCTAATTCATCAAAGAGATAATGAATGCTCTCAAAAATACCCTAAAATATCTTGATAAACACAATAATCCTATATAGAATAATGGGGTGATTAATAAAATTATTTTTTTAATGTTAATATACATAACATTCCCTAATATATATTGTATTATAGCATGGTCATCATTACTATAGTGAATATTGTGAACTATATAATACCACAAGTCCTAGATTACATTAATATTATGAATGGTCACCCGAGTTAGAAAAATGAACATGTAATAAATATTCGTAAAATCAATGTTCCACAGTTTCATTTCATAACCTTCTAGACTATTGTTCTGGAAATGATACCCTGGTAAAATTTGTACTAACATCTCCCTAAAATATATATTATAAAATTTTATAAAGCACTGTAAAATTCACATTACTAGTATAATAAGAAAACCATATTTCAAATATTAATTCATATATCAATAAATTTGAAAAAAATTATCCAATCTATATAACTCAAGTACATTACATGGGTTGCAATACAAAATAAGAAAAAAACTACCACTTTTCCAAAAATGGGGGTGTCATATTAATAATAACACCATGTACACTAAGAGAATGAAATTTAATGTAATGTAAAACCAATCAAACAATGTAATTTAGAAATATTTAAATATAATAGATTCATCTATAGAAATAACAAATGTACTATCATATGTTCGGTAAGATCCTCCACTCTTTTTGATAAACAAGACTAACATAAATTACAACTTAAACAATTTTTTTAATTAACTGATGGAACATATATTTATAAAACACCATAAATATTGATATTGAATTGGAAACTACAAATAATTTCCCAATTAAATAAATATTTCTATTATAATATTTCTTATGGTTGTCTATGTATATTAACATCATCTTATAATCTCTTAATTTCAATTAAATCATTTGAAACATGTTTTCTCCCTTCTATTGGTAAAATAAATTCATTATAAATTTCAATTCTAACCAATTCATCATCATTATCTAATTTATTCGGTTGTTTCTAATAAAAAAATGGATGAAACAATACATCATTCATAGTAAGCCTAATTAGATAATTCTAAAAGGATATTAAATTATTCATTATACCCCTATAAAATATATAATCTTTTTATATCAATTACATCTTATTCTCTAATGGTTCCTTATGACACTCCTTTTCCAAAATTGAATATTTTAAAAAATAGTAATTCTATACAACACTTAGTTTTGAACATTGGATGTAAATTCAAAATTTCATACAAAAAATCGTCTACATAGTCATTTATCAGCATAGAAAAACAATCTTATAAATCAATTTCATAGAGAATTGGACATTCTATAAAAAAACAAATTCCTTGTGGATATATACATAACAACCTAATATTTTATTCATTTTTTCTAAGGAAAAAAATTATTCACCTAATAAATATAAGTGTAATACTACTTAAAATAATATCTTAAATAATCCCCTGAATATATGAAATATATGAAAACACTATAATCATATGATTAAATTCTTAACTATTATGGATCTAATTATACTTGATCGTTTAGTATAAGTAAATTTTAATTGAATAAATCTTCTAAAATTACAATATGAACCTCTATATTAGTATAAATATAATATCACTTTTCATTGTTTTCTATAATAAATTTTAATCCCTTTACAAGGGTAATAGTGAATTATTGTATAAGAAGATATAATATAAAAAACATATATAGGTTCCAAGATGATATATATTTTCCCCTTGTACTAACCCTTGCTCTTTTACCTATTCATACTTTCTAATATAGGATTTTAATGATTTAATTCCGTTCAATATCACCCTTTACAGTTGAATTCTCATAACAATTGATCAAATAATAGTCCATTAAGATAATGAAATTTTTTATGTTGACCCCTATTATATCAACCATTTTTTGATGTCCTAAAGGGCCATATATTTTGAAATTGGTTGTGGCTGATATAGAAATTAATGACGTGGTCCATCAACAACCGTGTTCTTCTATCATAGATTATTTCCACATTAGTAATAAGTTAATGAAATATAAAATTAACCATTATCACTTAATATATAAGAATTTTCATCTTCAGATTTAAACAATGAGAAAAAAATTTACTCTTCAAAAAAATTATAATATATATTATGTATTTTTATGTCAAAACTGCAACAATCTTGACATTTGTTTCCCCTCATGGACATATAATTATCCTAATTCCCATGAAATCTCATCAATTTTTGTTATTGTAAATAAAATTACGCTTATTTATTACCAATACATATATACTTAAATTGAAATATATAATATGTCACTAAATCAATATGGTCAAACTAATTTTAAAATGATAATTTTTTCACATGTTTTTATATTTTGAATGAAAATAATAATATAATAGGCCCATGGTATTCCTTGCATACACAATTACACATGAAGTTTCTTTCATTTTCGAAAAAAATCATGTGGGAACTTCTATCATGTAATATATGATAGAAACTATTATGTAAAATTGTGTTTAAACAAACATTATCAAATTATGGATACCTATAACCAATAAAGAAAATATCAAACCATTAACATTTGTTTATTCATAGAAATAAAAATGCTATCAGAATTCTATGTTCTTTTTCCATTATAATTAGATGAAAATATACCTTAACCCCCTTTGAATATCATCAATATAATTTTCACAAATTGAATCCACATACAATGGTAATTTATATTTTTAATCTATTTCAATTTTATAGTTCAATCCACCCATGTTTTGGGTATAACTTAGGATAAATATTTTTTTATCATCATGTACTACCCCAAATTCTGTCTCTTGATTATAATAAATGAGATATAGAAAAATAATCCAAATGAATATTTAAACCCATGGATATATATACATATATAATTGAATAAGTATGTTGCAACAATATTATCTCTTATTTCACCATATAATAATAATCTTTCATTGTTCAGATCACATAATTTTAATGACTGTATACTACATTTTTCATGAAATAAATCCATAATAGATTTCCAAAAGTCAATAAAATATTCCATAAAATGTAACATAGTTGATCAGAAACATTATGTTGAATCATATGGAACCTCTTTGTCAATTTCTAGTTTTTTTATTACATTACACACTCTCTACAAATAATATATTTTCCATACCAAATAAATAAAATCAACAATATTAATATAGATAATAAATATTTAGTCCCAAAATTAAATAAAATTTATGAATTATAAGTATTTTATGAGTTTCATATTCATCATTTTTTTATAAATTTCTTTTAATTATTTTGAAATAAAAAATGATTAGTGTTCTGTTACTAAGTTATTTTTCAATTTATTACATGTTTTTATTTAAAAGATTAATTCAATATTTTAATAATTTAAAAATGATAAACATTAATTTTTTTGTTAAATAATTATGTAGAAATATGATAAATATGAATTTTTATGATTTTTCTACAGAAGTTATTTTTTAGCTGATTATTGAAAAATATTGTTTTCCAAATGTTGTATCTTTTTATGTTTCAATAATGATTTATGAATGAATTGAATGTTTATGAAAAAAAATTTATAGATAGAATTTATAATTATTAATTAATATAATATATTGATAATTTTTTTGGAGTATATAAATTTATGTGGTTCATTTTATAATTCTATGTAATGTTTTTATTTAAAAAAACTACATTACATTCTTCATAACAAATAATGTATTCATAGGGTTCCTTTATAGTTTTTGTATTGAAATTAGAATAATACTTATTTATTAAAAATAGTTAAAATAATTATTTGTGACTCATTATTATACAAATTATGTAATGAAATAAACATCAGGATTAAAATGGGAGTTTTTTAAGTACTCTTTTTATTATTTCATGGGAAGTTATTTTAAAATTGCATTTTATGACCTATGCAAAGGAATTTTTATAATTTTTAATCATTTTTCAATGTAAGAGGTTTAACTTAATTAATAATTTCACTCAAATTTTGGTTCATATAAATATATTACCATTGTAAAAAGTTTTCATAATGGTAATAGTTTAAGGGGATAATAAGAAGGTAATAATTAATGGATAAGGAATAAAAAATTTCAAATTACTATTAGAAATTAAACTATTTAGGTAATTTTTTTTAAGATACAATATAATAAATATATGAATAAATTTTATCATTATTCCATAAGAAATTCATCTCATACATTTTTATTATTCTTAATATTTTGATAGGTGGAACTCCTCTGAGATACAAAATGACACATATTCTTGCCAATTATTAACACCCAATGGTATCTTCATATCGAATAAAATTTTATCAATTTCCTCACCATTTATGCTACATATTTCTTTTTTGTGATAATCTAACACAAATTCTAATCCTAGAACACATAAAGTGTATGAAAAAGGAAGATATCCAAGTATAAGTTTACAGTTTTATAAAATTCTTTGATGTTTAATTATTATTCTACCTCATTCAAAAAAATTATAATAATTTATATATAAATTTTCACCATTTTAGTAATATTTAATTATATTTTTGGGAAAAATAATTTATACCATATTTTTATCCTATGTCAAATGAAGATGTTTCCTGTTTTTACATACAGACTATTGCCTCCGCAAAGAGATCTAATATTTTATTCAACAGTGCTTCACATAGATAGTGTAAAATAAATATACAATTGAAGTATATGATATATAAAAAAAATAATATTCTTTAAATATAAATTATTATCAATCATCATATCCTCTAATATATTATAAAAATTAATAATTAATTTATTTGTATTTTTGGACAAGCACTGCAATGAATAACGTAATTCATTTTTTCTAACTGAAAATAATTTATGGTTATATATATATTTTTATCTTATATAAAAATTACAATGACATTATTTTGTTTCTAAAACCTTTCCCCCTTTGTATTCGGTCATCTTAACTAAGAATTATTATTGGATAATGAAAAAAACTTTAAAAAAATTATATGTAAAAATATTTTGTTTAGAATCAAAAGTAAAACATCATAATAAATAAAATAAAAGTAATAATTATAAGAAAATGAACGTGGAAAATTTGTTTGAGGAAATTAAGTTGTTAATAATATTTTCTTATTCTTGTGTTAGAGAATTTGTGATGTGAAACTGAATCAAGGTAAGTTATTTTTCATTAAAACCATGTTTTAATGTTTTCTATTATGAAAATTTATCTTTCATGTCCATGTTATTTTAAATGAAATTATTTATAAAAATGGTTATGGATAATTTAAAATAACAATAAAATTATTTGAAATGATTTAAAATGTGATATATATTTTATTTTTATGGATCATTGTTTTTATAATTTTTTGAAAAGTTTGAAAAGAATGTTTTATATAAATTTACCTCTTGATTTCATTTTATCACCATTGTAGAAATTATTCACTATCATGATTCATATACATATTTTCATTAATTTACGAATAATTTCCCATTCCAATTATTTTATGAATTTTATATTATTTATATTTCTAAAAAATGATGATCACATTTATTTATATATATAAATAGAAACAAAATTTTCTTATTTAAAATGATATTTTCATGTTTTTTATAATGAATAAGATGTATAATATAAATGTCTTGTGGTGATAGCGTATATGTAACTCCTTGAAATTTTAAAAGAGGAACACAATAGTCAAAAACATATATGAATTTTGATGTAATATTATTCGTGGGGACAAAGATTCAAAAGAAACCATTGGTAGTATGGTTTTTCACAATCATATAATTATTTGGGATTTTTTATATTTAAGTCTCACCTGATGAATACTTCTCTTCCATGTTCAGGTTTTCAAGAAAATTATTTTGAAAAAAATACCACTATTCTCTAATTATTTTTCGGTTAATATATAATATTGTTCAATATTTTATTAAAAAATGTTTTAAATGAATATTCGTATCATTTTTAGAACATTTTAGTTTATAATTTTTCATACAGATGTGTTAAAGGAATTTTTTAACATATATGTCATGATTATCATTTCCCACCACCATAAACCCTCATTTATTTTATGATTCCATTACTTATTGTCAATGTTAGTTCTAATGAAATTACATCTTTATTACATAGTTTTTATATATTAAAAATCATTTTAAATTAAATAAGGTTTTTAAAAAAATAAATATTCCAATTGACACTTTACTATGTTTTTCCCATGTAAACATTATTTTTCTAATAATATGTTAAAAAATTACTATAATAATACCATTCTTCATATTCCTTTGGGAGATTTATGATCTTTTTTATTGTAAAAATTGTGATATTCAATATAACATGTTTTGTCAATGTGGACAGTTATTGATTTTTTTGAAGATCAGTTCTGTTAGTTATTCATGGGAGGAATTAATTGGATTTTTTAATCGAAGGTTTGAAAATTAAATAGCCCCATGATGCATGAATAGGTATCCTGAAAAATATAACTTTAGTTTTGAAGAGTCTATACTCATTTATTTAGATTTCATGGAAAAATGCATTGATGATACATTTAGATGTGTTGGATGAGTCCAAGATAGTTTTTTTATGATGTTCATAAGTATGCATTCCATCATTATGAAATTATTAATTTATTTCCATGTAATTATTTGATTAGTTATAATATATATGAAAAAGATTCCAAATCATTTGATTTTTTAAAATTCATTATTTGATCATCATTTATTCGTACATATTATTCCTTTTGTTCAATTTATTTTTTAAAATGAATGTCTTTTTGTTAGTTAAACCTACATATTGATTACTCTATATTTATTCATTATAAATTCCATTGTACATAAACCCTTACTGGCCATTAGATCTCATCACTTTCTTATGTTTCATTTTTCTTTAGATTCCAAAATGTGTTTTCTAATTGGGGAGAAAGTATATGATGTGAATAACTATGGAATTACCAATGATAACATTATTTATCGTACATATAGTCAATTTTAAGGTGAAATTCTTGTATTTTTATAATTTAACAATACTAATAAACTATTATACTATTAGGTATATTATTCCTTGTTTGTAGTTCGAATTTAATAATGTAACCACTTACTATTGGCTACTGGGATTGGGGTCCTTATAGTTGGTATCATATGATCTTTATAAAAAACAATGGGAGATAGATTAAGGAAAACATATATTAGTGAACAGACCTATATGATAGACATTGAGTATTAGAATATAATAACATCATATTATATTCTAATAAGGATATTATGTATTTATTTATGTAAATAAATCCCTATATTGATACTATAATTGGATATGCTTTTGTAACAGATGTACATAGGGGTAAAAAAATACAGAACATACATCTCTGGTTTCAATTTAGTGTTACCTCGAAAATGAAAATTGTCCTTACAATTATCTTGATATGACAATAATAGTTAATATTGATTCAATAATTTAATTTATCTATATGAACTATCTTGAAGGATTTCTATAGATGATAACCATGAATAACATATGTTAAAACTAAAGTGATATAGATTGAAAAAAAAAATCGTGATATAGAAATTATAGAAATTATTTTTGATGGATATTAGATTACCCAATATGATAAGTGTTTCTAATAAGGTAAATTTTTATTTGTAAATATTTTTAAGTAGATTTTACTCAGTTAACATTGAATGCGATAGAATTTTTTCTGATGAGAATCAAAATGGGGTAATGATTAATGTAAATATCATGTGATTTTCCTTAATAAGATCTCAATAATAAATGATCAAAAACATGCACCTCAACTTACTCATACTATCAGCAAATAATAAAATTAGGAATTCCACTAAAGATATTTAATAGCGGAGTCCATGAACGAAAGAAGAAAAAATTTCCTTCTTATTAGAAATTTAGAAATAAACACCCAGAATAATTCGTCAATAGATGAGAACATTGATTTATGTGTGGGATATATTAATCAAAATCATGTCATTTCAAAGGAAAAAAATTAAAATTTTAGTTTACGTATTATATATGATTAATTGTCCCCCTAAGTTATTATTAATGTATAGATGTTTAAAATTAACAAATTATAGGAATTATGTAAATTTATTTCATAGGGGAAAATATTGTGAAGAAAATTAAACTAGTTTTATGTGTAATACTCATTTTATTTATGATGTTGAGACTAAAAATGGAAAATTAATGGAATGAGGTATTAATAAAAAATATGATGAATCCTGATAAATGGTTTAAAAATTATGTGGAATGATTAGCGTTATTCTGATTGTACTCCCAAATTCTGTTATCAAAGCATTTATCAAAAATATTAAGGTTATATGAATTATAAAATGTATAATAAATTTACTACATTATAATTTCTTTATGGATTTGATAGTATATTCAAAATGGTACAAGCGGTGTGGCCCGAGAGTGCAATGGATATGTGGTGCTGGCATTCGCGTCCAGCTATAGTCAATGTGATTCTCTTTTTGTGGGGGCCTGGGATCATCTTAGTGGTCTGGAAATCATTATAATGAGAGATCTGAATTTATAGGCGGAAGATATGGATTCATTAATCATATATAATTCTATTCATGGGAGAGTATCCGTACATTGGAGAATTAGCTCTTTATTTTAGAAAAGTATCACACTCTTGGGGGATCAAATGCATATTACTCACACATGGCATGAAGAAAATAATGTTTCTGATTTTCTTGCTTCAATTCATAATCAGAACTAGAATATTAGCATATATTCTAGTATGGGTTTGCTACCCCCCCATCTTCATCGGTATTGTATGAGAAGATGCTCTAAGTCTTTATTATTATTGTCCACCCTGATTGTTTTTCTTGTATTTTTGCCACTATTTTTAGCAAAAGTCATACATTTCATCATCATTTAATTTTATATGATATATTTATTGTAGTTTACTACATGTTTGGATTTACGTAAAATACTTGACATCTTATATTATATTTTAAAAATCCTTAATTTTTTCAGTAATGTTTATTGAAGATCAAGGTATTTTCATATTTGATATTTGAAATTATGTGATACATAAGATTGTTTTTCTGAATCTAATGTTCAGTTGATTTTGAAAATTTAGATTCCTTCGTTTTAAAATTTAGGAAATTGTATTTGGGTAGATGTATTTTAGATGAGTCTTAAAGTTAATTATTTATGTAATGGATTGTGAAATTTTTTTGGAGTTGTTAGATAAATTGTGTCAACAATTATGGATGTGGAATATATATATATACAGACATTAATAATGATTTTTCATTATTTTATTTTTCCAATGACCTATAAGATATTAATTTTAGTGATTTTGATCGAAAAATTACAATGGTATTTTATTTTCATAGATTAACTAATGTTTTAGGAGTTGATCTAAGTACATACAAAAGATGATATTATGCTTAAATTTTTTAAATATATTGACTCACAATATTAATTTATATTTTTACTCTAAATGGAAAATGAATTCATAAAATATATTAAAAGGGTATTGAAACCAAAATGTTACCATATTGCCTTCATATATGATGAATCAATGGTCTTTTGAATCATCATAGATTAATGGTTTTGTGGCTGTTAAATTTATACTGCTTATTAACATTATTATGATTAATGACATCTATCTCCTTCTATAATTATTTGGGCATTACGCTTTTGTTCTATGTCCATATCTTCACTTACCACCTATTTTCACCTAATTGGAATCATAGTTTTTATATTATATTAGATAAAATTTTCACTTACCTTTCTATATTAACAAGTGGTTGTATTACTAAACCATATCATGATGTGTGACTTTATGAAGGTTGTCATAAAATTTCAAACCTGTTATTGTTAAAATCATAAATAAATTGGGATGATGAAATTTATTTAAGGGGGTAGAGTGCAACACCCTGAAATTTTAGAAGAGGAACATCATATTCAAAAGCGTATATAAAATGTAACACAAACATATTAGAGAATATAACCACCCAAGATTTTAGAAAAAAATTTAAAAAATAATCTATTCGATAACATGTGGTGACTGCATTAAATTTTTTTTGAAAGAAAACTGTCTTTGATAGTGTATTTTACACACAAAATTGAGCTTCATAGAACCAAAAAATACTATATAAATATAACCATTATGACCTATATATTAAATTAGGGGTTATAAATATTATAAAATAACGTATGAAATATATAATTTACCTACTCATTTTGATGTATTAATTTATAAATTTTGAATAATATCATTGTTTTCAGTTAGCTCATTTAATTCCCCTAAAGTAACTTTTCTTCAAAAATGAGTTTTTTATTTCTATTATTTAATGTAATTATTACTTTTCAAAATTTAAAAAAAATAAATGTAATCCAAATATTTCAATTTTGAAATTATCATATTCCACTTATATTACAGATAATTTTTTTTGATCATTATGAAAATATTAATTGTACCATGAATAGAGAAAATACGTATTTTATAAAACATCAATTTTGTTTATATCTAAAAGTCACTTTATGACTTTAATATGATCTCATAGTAAAATAAATAATATTTAATAATATAAAAAATAATTATCTACATTTTAATAATAATTATATCTTATTTTGGTATATGTTTTTTTCTCATAACAACACAATTTTCAAGAAAACTATTTTTGATTGTGTTTTTCATGATTAATTATGAATTTAACTTTTCTACATATATGTGTTAAAAGTAGAAAAACTTATTCCATATGCGGAATCAGTGTTTTTGAATTTTTTAGATAGTTCCCATCTATATTTGGTTTTCATGAATAGTAACTATAGTAATTTTATTTCCACGGTAGTTGTAAATGAATTAATTTATGTTAACAGAAAAATATGATCTATAAAATGACCAAAACAAGTTAAATGATTTTATTTTTATGTTTCATGTAAATATCTTCTCATTCAATATTTAGTAATAAGGTATTTTCTCTCCAGTTTTTATTGGAATATGATCTTTATAGTATATTATTTAATGAAGGGTCAAACATGTCACACTCTTACTATTAATAAATATAAAATATTTATAATATGAATCATTAAATGATATATTTTAATATAAAAATTATTTTAAAATATACAAGATTTATCTATATCATTATAATTTTTATATTATTTATAATGAAGAAAATATAGCTTTGAAATCTTACACAAATATAATGCAGTAATTATTCAAATAATCAAAAATTAATAAAATGAAAATAAAAATATTAAATGTATTATTATTTAATTAAATTAATATTATAAATGAGCCTTATATAATACAATGAAATTATTGATATGTATTAAAATATTTTGTTTGAATTTCTATTATTTTTTTGGTGTTATGAATTTCATAGTAATAAATATTGTAGAAATTGATAATAATGATATTTTTAAGAAATTATTATTTCCTAAAATTATTTAAAAATAAAAAAAATTAAATAAGGTCAATGTGGATAATATATGGTCTATAATGTAATTACATGTTCATTTATATTCCAGTTAGGAGATTTTTTCTCAATAATAGTATTATTGTATTTTAATAACATGAGAAATTCCCCTAGTGCCCCTCACTTTAATTATAGTACAACATATCATCACATAATTATTTACACTATAGTGAAACCTCTATCTCGAAAAAATCCATCCAATTACTCTTTTATAAATTTTTTTCCCTGTTATTGTGTTTTCCCTTACGTGATAGCAACCATATGTTACTTAAGAGGAGATATAATGGTAGTCCGTATAAGAATATATAATCGTCTTTAACGACTCTTTCATGATCATTTATACATATACTTCCTCTTCATTTGTTATAATCATCCTAATATTACAACATAGTTATCATGAATATACTAACATATTATAATTAATTTTTTATAATTTTATTATATCTATTTTTTATCCTACAATAAGCAAAAAACATCACTCGTGCAAACATAAAACATACCATATCCACATAATAGTGTTTTTTAGTTTTCATCACCAAATAAATTAGTGGTTATAAGGATAGAAATAATGAATATAAATTAGTTTTATGAAATAAATATGATTCATAATAGATTAATAATCATTAATATTCCTTTCTTTTCATCCGTTGAAAATTGAAAACACTGCTCATGTATATGTATGACCTACTCATCTTTATGAATGGTGCATTTCATTTTTGTATCTCTATCATTATAGGTGGATCTAAAAAATAAATATTTTTTTAATACATTTGATAGTTTTTCAATAAATAATATTCTATATATGATGTAACCATGATAAAAACCTAATGATAGGAACTACATAATCAACACTTATATGTAAAATTAAGCGATTATCACCCAGAAAAGTGACTTTACCAAAATATAGTTAATAAAAGGTTGAATACATGTTACTTAATTTATTATAATTATGTGTATGGTGCTATAAAAACATCATGTTAAAAAAATATATATTATATATAAAGTATGACCACATTTTATAGAATTTTAACATAAGGTAAATGTTTCTCCTCTCACTTTTACTTCTGTGAGACATATTCCATATTCACCACTTATTTATTTTTTGCGTTTAATATACATACCATATTTTGTATTATTTCATGAATATCATTGTCTTTTTTATATTTAAATTTTAATTTGATTTTATTTCTTTTATTGGGATTATTATAGAAAACAAACCCATGTGGTAAGTATTTATTTCATAATATTTTCATTATTCAGGATTTTTAATTTTTATGTCTTTACAATGGATTATTTATCTTCCATTCAAATTTTTTAAAAATGTCTTAAAAATTTTAGATTACAATTTTTTTTAAAATATCTTATACCATTTTTTATTGAAAAAAAAACAAAATAAATCTTCATATCATTTTCTAAACAAAGTACTTTTTAAATATTCATATAAATTTGTGAAATGAAAGTTTTTTAACTTATAAAAAACATGAAATATGATAATTAATTTCCTCAATAATTAGAATATTCCATTATTTGTTTTAAATTATATGTTCGATGAAAATGACTTCATTTTTACATATTCTTTTTTTATTTTGAAATTTATCATTGATATAAAAATTTTATTTTCATCAATAAATATTCTAATAATATATTTAAATTATTTTCAACCTTGACAACATCATTTGTTGATGATGTTTTTGAGTATTTCATATAATGATACCATTAATCATAATTCTTTGGATATATTTTATTCACTCTTATTTGGAAAAGAATGGTTATTATGTATGACAAGTACTTCCAATATGAAATGTTATTGATTTTCTTAATGAATACTGATTCAGTAGTCTTATTTATTCACGTGATCAATACATTGGTCATAGTAAGGGAAACTTGGGTGCCTCTGTATCCCATTGATTCATACTTAGGTCTAATGATATACAATATCTTAGGTTTTGGATGAACACATTCCCATTTAATGAGATTTTATGCCACAAGGCCTTGAGAGTTTTTTCATATATCTGGATTGAGTCCTCGATGTTACATTTTAGATTTACATATTAATACATTCTTTCAGTATTCAATTATATAATTATTTCTGTAAGAATATTATACTAGTTATAATATCCATATAAAATATTCAATATCATGTGCTTATTTATATATTATTATTTGTTCCTCATTTATTCTAACCATGTTATTCTTCATGTTGATGTAATTGACTAAATTGAATGTGTTTTATTTTATTATCTTTCCATGTTGACTATTTCAAATTTTTTCATGATATTTTCCATTGTATTCATACCCTTACTAAGAATTAAAGATCACCACTTTTATATGGTTCATTTTTTTAGGACACCAGGAAGTGTGTTGTGATTGATGTACATGGATATGCTAAAGAGAACTATGTAATTTTCAAATATTAGACTCTTTTTTTAGGATTTAAATTCTAATGTTCATATTAAATATTAATTTATTTGACATAAAATAATAAACTATTTGGTCCTAGGTGATGTGATTCCTCGGATCAAAACCCATTAAATAATGAAACCACCAACTATGGGAAACAAGGGTCAAGGTATATATAGTACATGTTTATTATAGATGATGATAGGTGAGGTCTAAATATATATCATTAAAAAATTGTATAGTGACAATGTATTTGGAAACCAAGTTCATGATAGAAGTAGTTATATTACTTTTTTTGAAAGGGTTCTATGAAATAATATGTACATGTTATGAATATGAAACCTCTTGAATCCTTCATGGATTATCTATTATTGTTAGGGGTTTTAAATGTGTTATTTTGGAAATTTTTGGGATTGACATGTTATTATTGATTATTTTAAATTTTAATTGTTTATTATGAAAAATCCAAACAATTTTAGGTGTTTTCTTGTTTTTTATTTGAGAAAGAGGATTAATTAATATTTTTTCATAGTACATTATTTAGAGTCATACAATATTTTAATTGTTTTCTAAATGATATGAGGATATGTAGGAACTATATAATGGTAAGTATTTACAATGTGGTGACATATAATAAATTTATAAAAAGAGTCTCTAATGAATAAGTGGTGTAAATGTATGATCTTTTTTAAATAACCCAATATGTAATTTTCCATTTTTTATGTAATATATTATCTATTTCACTAAGACCCTAAACCTAAAATCTAATAAGAATTTAGGGGTGTGAAAACCTAAAAAATATAATCATAGTTATGGTTTTTATATAATGGGTTCATTAAAACATACTTCATACACAACCATAAAATAGTCAATCTAATACCATTCATTCATGAGTTTGTGACAACGGAATCCCACCTCGGTGACAAATGAAAAATATTTCTTCCCAAATTAGTATCTCGAATAGAACATGGGTGGGTGAAATATACCATGAGTATGATCACAAAATAATTTATGGAATTTCATTTAAAATAAATATAAACCATAAAATCATTTTCCCTAAAATATATAGCTATAAATCTACTTATTTTGAACAACCATCATGAGAATAAAATCAATGAAAATTTCACACAATGTCACATATGAGAAATATATTGATATATAAACCACCAATATAAATATCAAAAACTCAATGAACAAGATTTAATTAAAATAAAATTACCCCAAATAGAGCACAATGTGCTCATGATTGTGTTATATTGAACCCTCTCAAGATGCAATGATTTATCTGAATATATGTATATTTATAAATTAAAAGTTGTTAAGCATCTAAATATAATTAATTTTTAAACACTTTGTCTCATTTTTTTACTAGGATATAGTGTAAATTCATTTTTAAATGATGAAATATTATGATCATACATCAAATAATGTTAAAAATGATATATCTATATATATCTCACATCGAATAGTTTTTTGTGATTTAAAGGAATATATATATTTTTCTCATTTCATTAGACTCTCATTAATCATTATTATACATTCACTTCTACATCATTCATCGCCATGGATGAATAATAATATAGGTAAAAACATATATTTATATGAAAAACCACCTCAAAATAACTATGAATTTCATACACTCCCCACAATCCCTATAATGTCCTCTGTGTCAGTTTCATTCATAACATTTATTTAATTTCGATATCTATTTCCCACTCAAAGTTTTTATAATATAATTAAAAAACATATATAAAAATTATAAAATATCCAAATATTAATAAAATTATCATAACCATATTCCAATATTACAACTATAACCACACAAATATTAAAATAGTTACATTTATAATGTACCACAACTCTAAAACATAACATGAGGAAACCCCAAAATGATTATCAAATGTGACATCTTCATCATCAATCTTCTGATAAACTCATATTTTTTTATTTTGGAATTATTATTATTCTTTAATATCATACAGTAATATTTAAAATATTCTTTAAATCATGATATATCAGTAAATTTTTTAGTATATTCAAAATAAAAATTTTAATAACACATCTAATTAACATTCTTAATGAAAAAATTATTATAAAAATAAATAATTTTCATGATTTAACCAAATACATTTTTCCACATCACGTCATAAGGATATATAAATTAAAACCATATCCACATATAAAATTATATCATATGAAATATATATAACTATATTATTATGGAAAACAAATATCTAGTCATCATTGTCATCGTTATTGATTAACACATGTCAAAACCAAAAAAAATATCATTTCATTTCATATTATATCTGAAAAATACACTATATCTAAATAAATTTTATAATATCATTATACATATATCAAACTAATCTCATCATATCCAAATAGTTTATTCGATTTTCATATAACATTAAATTTAATTATTTATAAATTTAAAAGTAATTTAATTATCACAACTATATAGCAATACATTATTCATATAGAATCATAAGATGTGATTTAAAATCACATATCTCTGATATTTGTGTGTTTTTTTTAATTTAGTGGATATATAATTATAAAATTTAATTTGAATGATGATTTTTAGGTCCTTGTATTTACTTACCCTAATATCCCCATCATGAAAATAATGATCATAGAAAAAATATTTCAATAAAAGAAGAAAAATAATGAAATATTGTTAAATAAAAATATTGTTTAATAAATACACAAAATGAATGACATGTTTTAATAAATGTAAGGTATATCCAAATAATCCTTTCCATTGATCATGCATTTAATTCATCACCAGGATTAATGATAAATAATATTTCATAAGAGGGCCTCCAATTCTACCCTAAAATAGAATTACAAAATTAATTATATGATTATGGGTTATTAAAGATGATAATTTGAGTATAAATATATGAAAAATTTCTTAAAAAATATTTTAATTCACATGATTGGTTGTCCTTCACTATTATTCATGTCACGAACCAGCCCGAGTCGACCCTAAACCAGTCTCAAGTTCCATCCCATGACAAGTCACGAGAGGTGTTCCTGATCCTCCAAGGATGGTGACAAACACCAAGTGCATCTATAGAGTACACCAGGGAAATATTTCTCCCATATATAAATAATCAAATAAACAGCAGAATGAAATGGACTTCCCAAACTACATTTATAAAAAAACTGAATGAAACATTATTTATACAATAAACTGAAAGTACTACTAAACCAATAACTCAAATGACCAAAAACGATAACCAACTAACTCCATTTGACCTACTGGCCACTATCCAACATAATGATCACGCATCTCCCAAGGTAATATAACTCAAGCAGAAACCTTCAGATGGGCTAAAAAGAGAAGAAGACTATAGGACTGAGTATTAAAACATAGTAGGTTGGCCTGCTATTCTATTCCAAATGCACATCCTTTAAAATGAAAGAAACATCAATTTCAAATTTTAAATAAAAATGTAAAGTTATGTTTTCTAAATGATGTCCCATGCAATAAATAATATTAATAGATAAAAAATAGCAAGTTTTATAAATAAGAATGCTATTAACAATTTTCAAAGAGGTGCAACTTCAAAATTAAAATAGTTTTCAAGTGGGATACTTTAACAAATTTACCATTTTAAATAAATCATTCAAACAACTGAATTTATTAACGAAACACAAAATATTCCAATGATGTGTACAAAATATCCAATGAGCACAATCCATTGAACACCCCAAGGTAATAGTTAGTTGTGAGCCCAAAGTACCTCACATCTCGGTGAAAGTAGCCATAATAAATATCTATTATCATGCACACGATCAAGTAGTTAAGAGAATACCCCAAACCTAGGAGTCCCCAAACATAATCATCATCATAGTTTAGTTAGTGTTTAAATCGTCAAACTCTCTACGTGGAACATGGGCCAAACCCCGTGGGATCACTAGGATACTAGTACACATCCACCCACCAAGATAACTGGTATTCTCTTTACTGCTCAATAAAGTTACACATATTATCAAATACACATTTCACATAAAAATTCCATTCCCAAACCATAAACACTAAAAAATCCCAAAAACTTTCTTCACATTTCATTAACAAATCAATAAACCACAAATAAAATTCGTAATACAATTTCAAGTATTGTATTGAGGCTTTTCCTATAAAATTCATTCAAAAACACTCTTTTAAGTATAAACACACAACAAAATCATGCCCAGAAATATATTCCATCCCAAAAAAACATTTAATAAATTCATTTCATTGACCATAAAACAATCCCAATTGACACAACATTGTATATACATGTAAAAAACTCAATCTTTATTTTTAGGAAATGCCAAACGGTCCATTAAATATTTTCTCAAAACTAATATTTGACAAAGTGATGCATTTAAATCTTATTAAGGAGGTGTATATAAACTATTAATAGAATAATAACTCATTCAAAATCCCTTGAAACACTAAGGTTACAAATCCAAAACACAATAATTTTCATAAGGATGTGAAACTGGCCATTTTCTGGAAACCCGACCAAAACATGTTGAAAACCAAAACCCATTTGTTTGTAAAACCAAATTGAAATTATAAAGCCATAAAATTATCTCAAAATAGTATTTTTGATGTTGCCACTGTATTTATAAATCCATACAAATAATTTGAAATTTCACTAGACACATAAATGTCAACCGCGCAATTTACCGAACACATGACATGCACACATTTACAAAACATCTTATTTTGTGCACTTATAAAGGGTTACAATACAATTTTGATTCCATTAATATATTTAATATACTGAAATATATTCAAAATACTATAGACCAACTGAAAAAGCTGATGGAATAATTTATCAAACAAGAGGAGTGCACATTTATACCAAAACGACTTTATTTTTAACAAAATAATGCATAAAACATCATTTACAGACAAAACAATTAAAACCAAGGTTTTATAGAAGAAAATTAAATATAAATAAGGTTATAACCACATGAGAATGATGAAACATAAATAATAAGGTATTTTTCAAGGGATATCCTACCTCAAATCCTTGGCATAATCGAAATGCACACCCAATATCACCATCCGATATAAACCATAAACCGGTGACGACAAGCCCCAAACAAACAAAAACCCATCAAAAATCACAGGATAAAATAACCCTATTTCTATCAAGACTATTATAGATTATAAAACCAATAAATAATGAATGTAGGAAGAAGAGGGAGGAGAAAGGAAAAGGAATCTCACCTTTTCAACAAGAAAACTCTTCATCTTCCATTAGATCTCCACCCTTAGAGACATGTGAAAGGCTGGAAACATCTTGGAGAGTCTCCTAAGGTTTGGATGAACCAGGGAAATAAGATATCGGGAAAATAGGGTATTAATGGAATGATTTATGGATGAAGGAATTTATATTCAATATTCTGTATAATTTTAGGAAAACTGATATATTTTGTTGAAATATACGATTCAAATGAGCAACATAAACTTAAAATCGATAATGGAAGTAAGGATACCTATTTGGGGTTAGAGTGGGAGGTCTAATCCCCAAAAAACATTAATAAATGTAAAATATATTAAAATTTCATTTATTTTTTTTAACTGGAAATGAGCTCACAACATAGCCCAATGCCTAAATTAGTAACCCAAATTCACCATGCTTATGAATTTCTAAGAGGGAAAAAAGGATATGGTAGTTTTAATATGTAAGTGGAGGACATGTCTAAAGTTTAATTAATAATAAATTTTGAAAAATGAAGGATTTATAATAGAAACAAATTTGGTGTTTAAATTTGGAAATGTGCTCACAGTTGGCCCAAATCATGAAATAACCACCCTTTCTCCGAAAACATCTAAACAAGCAATGGGGAACCAAAATTATGGGGATTATACATATATGGTAGTTCAAAAATCAATATTATTCTCACCCAATACCGATTTAATGGAATGATATTTTCAATGGACCGGATCAAAACCATGACATGAAAAAAACAGGGTGTGACAACTCTCCCCACCATTAAAACTTTCTTCCCTTGGAAAGACATAGGACTTTCCAACATAAAGATCTAAACCTATGTTTTTTTATCAATATGGTCTATCCTCCTAATAAAATGTCACACCATTAACCATTAATGGAACTTAATCTTCTGACTTCAACTAAAACACCAACTCTCATCAAATTCCTGAGAATCAACTAAAGGATCGAGTCATTACCTTCACAACCAAACCACGAATCCAATTGGTAGGTCTACTACCAATGAACCCAACAATCACCCAAACCATAGTTAACTCGTGAAAACAAATTATTCAATTAGATTATATAATGGAATACCAATCATTAAGAATCAACTTGCATAGGATAATTTCATAGGAGGAAAAAATCAATGTGACCCATGGTGGGTCTCCCCACCGTTAGAACCCAACTTGCAACAAACAAATAAAAATCCAACATTAACTAGAATTGGTAATCTCTTATAAAAAACCACTAAAACACTACCACAAAAACTTAAAACTCATTTTAATAGGTTTACAACATGAACATTTATACCACCCACTACCGAACGGAGGGGACAAGAACTGAGAAACACTTTCTGCACTGATCCGGACCCACACACCACTCAGAGAGGGGATGGAAGGGGACCCAATAATTAGGCCACTGAAACCAGAAAAGAAAAAAATTACTACCCAACACTCTCCACCTATAAACATCTAACACAAAGACCGCACATTATTTTCGTAGGAGGTCCACATGGGGACATTGATCAAAAACCCCCATCCATGAAGCCATAACCATTGACAGTGTGTAAGGGGTAAGTCCACCATGCTTTTTGCAAAAAAGGGAAATTCACTTAAACGAGGAACCATAATATAGACATAGAATCGACCACACCACAGTAGTGGATGAAAGTGCTTTTTCATTCTCTCCACACCTCTAGTGATTTCCCGACTTCGTGAAAAGCTTCACTCTGAGGCATATTGTTGGAGCCTTGATTCATGATGCATCTAGTGCACCACTGTCAGGATGCTAAGGAACACACCACACAAAAAAACTCACTTGATAAAAAACACCTTCATAAAAATAAAAAATACTAGATAAATATCAAAATTCAGTCTCACTCCGAAATATGGGAATAATGGACAAGGAAGAAATTGAAACACATCAACATCACTCAACACAACTGCTATGTGCAAAAGATTTATCACAACCTGGATTCACTTTAAATCGATTCCAAACAGCTCTCTATTCCAATAATCAGTCTAAGGCATCATCCAAAGAAGTGGATTTAACATTTTAGATGAATCCTTAGGCTGAATAACAGTAAATATTTCCAGCGATGAACTATTCATGGCCACATCACAACATCAAACACATATTTTGAAACCCAATTAACATTACACAAAAACCGAGCAACAAACAAGATATCATCTCAAGATACAACAAGATTATGAATTCTAGATCAAAAGAAAGATTACTGAATAAAAACCTCTTCTATGTCATAGAATCAATTACGCGCATAACTATTTTTTTATAAATAAAGGCCACAATTTTTCAGCTCAAAACACTTTTGAAAAAAAAAACTAAATTCATGGGATTCCACATTCATCAATGGTGTTTCATTATTTTAACCCACATTCACATTTTCATGCTTCCCTAGGCACCAAAACACCATTCTATATAGGCCATCCTTCTTGATATCAATAAAACCATGCATGTGAGCACCCATGATAATACCAAAGGGTAAAAAAACATCATCATTCCAAAAATCATGTATTTTCAAAAGGAACACCAACCACCATGTCAAAACCCCTTTATCATATTTCACAAAAAAACACATCATGAAGAAAAATTTTATTAAAAACAAACCCCTTATAATTTTTAATAACTTTTAAAAAACCAAGATACTTCAAAGAACCCCTTCCCATTTTCTAAAATTCAGAAATGTGTTTTTTCATAATCTGATGGTCACTGAGACCAATACCATTTCTAGGAAAACACCAAGGGATCAATGCCAATTTCAAACACCAATTAATCATATTCAAACACATTTCCACATCCCAAAACACCCCATTTAAAACAAATATTCAGAATCACCTTAAAATTATTCACACATTCAAATCATTTTATGTCATCAAACAACAAGTTCAGATTAGGGAAAATTGAATCCCGTTAAATCATTTCCACTTCCTCCCAAAACATTGTTCCATAAAAATTACAACCATCCAAAAGAAATCTAATATTTAATTTTTTAAAACCCCTTCTCCACTTTTCAAAGACAATCCACTCCTTTAAAACTCTTTTTTACAATTCTCACACAAGGATTTTTAAAACAAAAATTCAGATTTCGATAAAGGTCCAAGAGGCCCCAAAAAAGGAACTAGTGGTGGTGGGTGACTTGACCACATGGTTGGTGGCCCTATATAAAAAACAACACTAACACTAAGAGAATTATGAAGACCATTATCAAGCTCTACATGGCTTTCCAGGCCCTATGATCTCAAAATGGCCATTATTAAGACTCCCCTTGTCATATCCCAACACCAAACAGTCAACAAGAACCAAAGACATTAATAAAACCAGACATCTCATTGAAACCTGAGGATAATATCGAGAAAGGGTTCATGACGCACTTCCCACACATATCCCTCAAGTCCAAAAATTCATAATCCATCTACCATTACAACCCCTCAAATAACAAGCTCACTCTTAAAAAAAGGTCTTCTAAAAGCCAGCCTCCTTTGATATAATTTTGTCACGAACCAGCCCGAGTCGACACTAAACCGGTCACAAGGGCCATCCCGTGACATGTCCCGAAAGGCATTACTAATCCTTTTCGGTTGTAGAAAATCAACAAAGGGCATCAATTGAGTACAAAAGAGAACAATTTCTCTCATATACAAATATTCTAAAAAACAGCGAAAAGAAATTGAGAGCCTAAAATACATTTATATAAAAACTGAACTGAGCATTATTTATACAAGAAAATAAAAGTAAAACTAAACCCACAACTCAATTGACCAAAACTAATAGCCAACTAACTCAATGTGACCATCTGGACAGTCTCCAACATAATGATCACATGTCTCCCATGGTGATCGAACTCAAGCAGAAACAAGCACCAGGGCTAAAACTAGAAGAAGACTATATGTGTGAGTATTAAAACTAAGTAGATTATCCTGATATTCTATTCCCAATGCACATCATTATAAATATAAGAAACCTCAATTTCAATTTTAATATACAAATATAAATGTATTTTTTCAAAATAAGGTCCCATGCTATATAAATTTTACCAGAATAAAACACTAATGTTTTATAAACAAGAATGATAGTAACAATTTTTAAAGAGGTGCAACTTCAAAATGAAAATATTTTTCAAGAGGTAGTCTTTAATTAATTTACACTTTTAAATAAATCACACACACAACTGAATTTAAAAACCATACACATCGTATGCCGATGGTGAGTTCAAAATTGAAAAATAGCACAGGTCACTGGAACACCCCTATGCACTAGTTATTTGTAAGCCCTAGGTACCTCGTATATTAGTGTAAGTAACCATAATATATATCTATTTTTGTGAAGATGAGTCCATAGTAGGGAGGATACACATAAACTAGTGGTCCCCCAATATAATAATCATCATATTTTAGTTAGTGTTGTAATCATAAAACTTGCTACGTGAAAGAGAGGCCAAACCCTATGGGATTACAAGGAAACTAGTACACGTCGGGCCGCCTAGATACCTGGGATTTCCTTTAGTTCTTAATAAAGTTATAAATATTATCAAAAAATTATTACACATCAAAATTACATTCCAAAAACACAAACCCACAAACATACCACAAAAATTCTTCACATTTCATTCACGAATCAATAAACCATTATAATTTTTGTAAAACAATTTCAAAGAGTGTATTGAGGCTTTGCACATAAAACATTTTCAAAAACACTATTTCAAGTACAACCACACAACATAACCATACACAACCATATCTGGAAGCCCTAACAATAGTTAATAAAATCATCTCATAGACTAAACAACAATCCCAATTGACACAAAATTTTATATACAGGTAAAACACTCAATGTTCATTTTTAGCAAAGGCCAAACAAGCCTTTAAACATTTTCTCAAAACTAATATTTCAGAAAGTTAGTAATTTAAATTTTATTAAGGAGGTGTATACACACAATTTAAAGTATAAAAAAACATTCATAAATCCCTTGAAACACTCAGGTTACATATTTAAAACACAACCATTTTCATAAGGATGGGAAACTGGCCATTTTCCAGAAACTCGGGCCAGAACATGTTGAAAATGTATACTCATTTGTCTGTAAAACCAAATACAAATTAGAATGCAACAATGTATCCCAAAATAAGTTTTTTCATGCTTACTCTATATTTATAAATCCAAAAAAATAATTTTATATTTCACTAGACACATATATGTCAACCAGACAATTTACCAAACACATGGGATGCACTCTTTAAAAAAACAACTTATTTTAAGAACAAGAAAAGGTTTAAAATATCATTTTCATTCCATATATTTATTAATGAAACAGAAACATATTCAAAATACCATAATCCATGTTCTAATGCTCATGGAATAATCCATCAAACAATAGGAGTTCACATTTATACCAGAAAAACTATATTTTTAACAAAATAAGGCATAAAACATCATTTATACACACAAAAATTAAAACTACTATTTAAAACACGCACATATAATATAAATAAGGTAATAAAATCATGGAACTATTGAAACTAAAATGAAAAAGGCTTTTGTAATGGATATCCTACCTCAAATACTTGGGGTAATGGAAACGCACACCCAATATCACCACCTGAGGGTTTATAAACCCTAACCCTATGACGACCATCCCCAAATGAATAAAACCCCATAAAAATCATATCATAACATAACCTTAGGTCTATCATTACTAGTGGAGATTATAAAACCATGATATAATAAATTGAGGAAGAAGAGGGAGGAGAAAGGAGAAAGAATCTCACATTTTGAACAGTAAAATTCTTCATCTTCCATTAGATCTGCAACTGTAGAGATAATTGAATGTCTTGAAACATCATGATGAGTCTCCCACGGTCTGGAATAACTAGGGAAAGAATATTTTTGGGAAAAAGTGTTTGAATGGAATGATTTATGGATGAACAAATTTACCTTCTCAATTCTGGACAATTAGAGGAAACCTGAAAACTTTCACCAAAAGGTGCGATTCAATTGAGCTGAAAAAGGTAAAATCGATAATGGGGATGAGGATAGGTATTTTTTATTATATTTTGAGGTAGAATCACCAAAAAATATTAATAAACTAAAAATATATAAAATAAACAAATTATTTTTTTGAAATTGGAAATGGTCCCACGGCCTGGCCCAATGCCTAAATAAGTTACCCAAATTCACCATGCTTATAAATTTCTAAGAGTTCCAATAAGATATGGAAGTTTTAATATGTCAGTTCCAGACTAGTAATAAGTGGAATAAATGAAAAAACATGACCAATGAAGGAGAAATAGTAGAAACAAATTTGGCGTTTAAATTTGGAATTGGGATCACAGTTGGCCCAAATAATTAAATAACAACCATTTCTCCAAAAACTCCAAAACAAGAAATGGGGAACCCAAATTACGGTGAGTAGACATATATATTAGTTAAAATCTAAAAATTATTCTCACCCAACACCCATGTAAAGGATCAGGATATTCAATGAATCATATCAAAACCATGACATGAAAAGAAAAAAATGGGCCTGAAAATTCAACTATAGACATAATAATAAAATAATTAATTTTCAAAAAGATATATCATGTATGTTTAATCTACTTATTTTTTAACCATGTGTCAAGCCATTAAAAAATTTCCATCTCATATTTTCTAAAATTGATGAGAAAAGAATGATTATTTAACCATGACGGTAAAACAAAAAAATTTATCAATTACCTACAATCATTTATAATGAGCTATATAATATCTAAATGAGAACCCTACGTTAAAAATATTTTTCGAATAAATAGATCAATTCAATCTAAATTTCTAATCTATAAATATTAAATTTTACTCGTACCAAAATAATTTATAATTCCTTTAAAAACCCACAAATTGAGTCAATAAAATTAATTTGTCTTTATAATAGTTAACATTTTCAATGATAGTTTAAGTATATTTCTCACATTAATTTTTATCCAATCATTCATAGTATACCATATATTCTATCATATTATTCAACAAAAATTTCATTTCAATTAATTATAGAAACCATTTTCCTTATTATAGAAATAGTTTTTCCCTATTAAATACATTTTAATTCCTCTTTCAAATATTTATTCCTTATTTGTACTCATTGTTTTCATTTTTTATCATTATATATTTATTATGAAACTTATAAAACAAATAAATTTGATAATTTCAATTTTATTTTTTTAAAGTAGTTTTACATTTTTTTAGAAACATTTTAGAGAAAAAATGTAATATCATTTTGAATTTTATATCCTGACCCTTTTCATATATTTAACAAAATATTCCTCTGTATTTTTTTCGTATAAAAACTCTTTATAACTTAAAAATATATTTAATTATCATTATTTTTATTTTTATTTTTTAAAAAAAATTCTCATTTCATAGAATTTTAATATATTATCTAAGTCATATGGATAAAATATATTTAAATAAATATATTAATGGGTAGATAGTTTAATGAATAAAAAATCATAATTATACATAATATCAACAAATAAATGGTTGAGTTTCTATAATTTCTCATAAGACCTTAAATAAATTTCAATTTTAGTAAAATTATTACAAAATCATCGTACATATCAAATATTATATATATACATCCTTCGACATATAATGGGAAGAAAATTCCCTTATTTAACTTTCTTGTCATTATTGTATTCATTCTTCAGTTTTTTCATTACCACCTAATATTCAGCATAATAATAATATAGTAATATTTATTTTAAAGAGTTTTATAAATAACCACAAAATTTAATGTATCATTTTAAATATTATTATTATCATACATTATTGTAATATATCCTTCTACCATTGGAATAAATTAATTTTTCAAAACATCATGAACAAAATAACTAATTAATAATAAACAATTAATATTATGGATTTTCATAACATAATAATTCATACCATATAGTGTACTAATCCATGGTATACAACTAGGTATTGAATTTAATTTTCAAAAACAATACAATGAATAATTATTCATAGCTAAATAATAAAACAATTACATATTTAAACCATGACTCACCATTTTAATGATTCTAGGATACTATAGGGATCAATTTTCGACATCCAAGGAATGTTTTAGATTAATGTATTGATGTATGCTGTCTCAAATTTTTTATGTGGTGTGCATTGGTTACTTTTTGATATACACTAATTTTATAATCAAAATATGGTAAAATTTTAATTGAAATGATTTTTCAAATGTTATATAATATATATTAATTTTAAGATGATGTTAATAATGATTATGGATGAGGCTGATGATTGGAGGTTATAAATAATATCACATCGTAACAACATATATTAGATAATGGTTTTTATATGAAACTATATAGATGGTAGTTCATCTTATCAATACATTGTATTTTGAATCGAAATTAATTTTTTGAATGATGTGATTTGATTGTGTTAATAATTTTCATCATAATGATGCCATCATTTCATTAATAACTTTTATGGTTTTGAAATTTTGGATTCATGTTGACCTAATATAGATGACATGTAATGGTATATTTCATTTTACAGAAGTGATTTTTGGATAGATAAAATGATTTTGTTAAATCCCATGATCTCTTTAATGATGAAAGAATAACTTCTTATTGAATAAAATAATGAAGGTAAAAAAGATTTATTTTATTGAAATGAGTAATTATTTTTATACATTTGAGTTTTAACAAATTTGACCAAGTATAAATATTTCATATTTATGTTAAAACATCTACAATTTTTCAAAAAACAATTTATATAAACATTTTTTCAAATAATCAATATTGATATGTTTTTGTTAGTGATATGAGATAAAGAAGCATTCTTTATTTCTCAAGGGGAAAAGAGAACATCTAATATTATTACTTATCGTGTAACTTCTATTAATCATTTCATGGAAGATGAAAACCTATATTTGAGAACTAATTGTATATATTAAATAATGATAAATATTTCATAGTTGTTTAAGGTTGTTTATGAGTTATTCTTGTTATTTCATTTCTATATCAAGATAGATTATAGTTAATGTTATATGACTATTGAGTTGTGATGGGAAGGTTATACTCATGTAAATATGAAAACATTTACTGGTAAATAAATTATTCTGATAAAGAATAAATTTTCAGTCGACTTCATCATATTTATGAACATTTCATTAGAACTACCAAACATGGGAGATTTACTTGTAATGATTATATGAATATACTATACTTTTTTAAATTTATTGTAGTTTTGTATGGATAATAATAAAATATGTTGTTTTCGTTTATTCCAAAGATGTTTCCCTTTTTTTGATCATCGAATAAGGAACATTTTTATGTCCTAATATGTTATTTTATAATTTCTTGTCAATTAGGAATGTTCATAACACCTATCACTTCCTCTAATCCATTAATAAAATTTGAAATAGGGTTCATGATAATATTATTGGGGAAATTCACTTAATAATTCCCATATTAGTTAATATTACTATGAAAAAATTTAATTGTGGATAAATTTATTATTATCAAATTGAGGATTCCATTGAAGGTTGTGTTATTTTTTTCATTAAAAATTGAATTATAATAATGATATGAATTATGAATTTCATCATATAAGCGTGTTATATAAATTATGTGATTAGAAAAGCGATTATCAAATTTGAATAACATAGTTATTATATATATAAGCATACTTTTTTATATCATGTAAAACTATAGTTTTTAAAATTGGATTCAAGCCAAAAAACTATTCATGTTCGATATTTGGGGGAAATTTGAATAAATATTTCAGTTTATATAAGTGTCTATTTTGAATTTTTGGAGGTTTAGAATAATATTTTTTGGATGTGTAACAATTTAAAAATGGGTATTGATGATTATTAAGGTATCTTTTAAATATATAGTGAAAATAGAATTTTAAAATGATACAAAATAGTCACATTGG
This sequence comes from Viscum album, assembly GCA_963277665.1. Classification (NCBI taxonomy): domain Eukaryota; kingdom Viridiplantae; phylum Streptophyta; class Magnoliopsida; order Santalales; family Viscaceae; genus Viscum; species Viscum album. The sequence continues at coordinate 585,315,938 of OY728126.1, read as the reverse complement.
GATCACACCATAACTCCATTGGAAAGGGTAGTGAAAAGGTGTATTTCCCCAAGTCTTAAGAAGTATGTGTAAGGACAATAGAATCTCAATGGGACTCAATTAGTTTTTTTCCTCTTGTATTTTATTAAATAATTTTATAATATAGAATTTCTCATTCAAAACACTATATCTTCCCATCACCATCTAACACTTCTTGTTATATAACCATTGTCCCCTCTTAAAATATTCCATCCTTATGAATATACATTATCTTATATATGGGATCACCATATTCTACACTATCATTTGTCTCCCAGGGGTAGTCAACCACTTAAGAAAATAATTAGGTAAATCCTATATTTAATTTTTCTATTTTTTTTGTTTTCCACTACTAAATAACAAATCCCTTTTCAAGATTGTTTTGTATTGTTAACTGATTTTAGGAAAACATGGGCGAATCAAGATAACATTTGGGCTGAATTATTTATAAAAATTTATATCATTATATTCCTATTAATATTAAGAAATATAAATGATTATTTGTTCTAATATCTGTGATTCCATTAGTTTTGGATTTTTGTATCCTGAACTAAGATCATAATAGTATAAAATCGTAAAATAGATGGGTTCAATCTACCAATGAAAATAGATATTTTTTACCGGATTTTTTTATTTCATAACAACCTAGTTACAATGTATCTTATTCTACAAGACATTAGATATATTAAAAAATCATGAAAGGATCTTATAATGGGAAATAAATTAAAATATAGTTTATGATTATCCATAGTTGGTTGCTTGATGGAATCCCAATAATGTATGCCCTAATGAAGTTTGTCCAGTTAAATGTTTCTCTTGTGAATTGTTTTAATGAGGAAGAGATTATTGTTTATAGATGATGACGCTCCACAAAAGTGGGTGAATTAATGTTTATATAGAATTAAAGAATAAATATCCACTTATGGTTGAATTTATCCACAAACTGTGTTGACTAATTCGATCCAAATGAGTAATTGTAGATCATAGTTGTGTATTGTGGCACTAGATAAGAGAAATATTGGTGGGATGATTTCTCTTGATCATGAACTAAATTTGAAATGAAATTTGATGTATTTAAAGGTATAGAACATTATAACGTAGAATTGTGATACATATCAAGTACCAGTGAGTATATTACATGTGTTTAGATTGATATATGGGTTATTTTATTCCTATATATAATTAGATCATATGTAGCTATTCAGAAGGGACATAAAAAATCCTAATCACCTCAATGTTATTTTACTAATATCAAAAATTTAATAGATAACTATTGTAACACCCATACTCTAGTAAATCAGATATGGTGTGTATTTTATTAAGTTTTCATAAAATACATGGATAATATCCTAAAGGATCAATTATTGTAATTGGTTTGATATACTATACATATTTTTTCCTCTCACATTACATTTGAAAACATGACAAACAACCAAAAAATTCTTGAGGAAAAATTATTATCGTGCCCGGTAAATCCTAAAAATAATTATTAGATATCGTCTTGTTAACTTGATAAAGGAAAACATAACAATGAGTGAACTCAATTTCTTAGTAAGTGAAAGTGTAAAAGTAATGCCATTATATTATAAATAATACACCAATAATATTATAATGACAAACAAATCAAATATGTAATATAACTAATATCATGAAATTTTGAACAAATCCTTTGATTTCTTATGGATAAGAACTATAATGTCCCAATTCTAAAAGCCACCCAGAGGCACCCCATACCTAGTTGGTCACATGGCCTCAAACAAATTTCCACGAACACCAGAGGCTGTTGACTTGGAGCAAGTCCCTTTAGTGTGATAGTGGGGAAACTACACCCTCATTGGTAGAGTAACACAATATAGGTAAAATAGATATACAATAGCAGAAGTATTAGTAATATCATACAATAGTAAACAACGGATGACAGAAAGTAAGAAACAACTAGAGAACATATATAAGTGATGCATGATACATATGTCTAGGAAATTAGTCTAACAAGTCACAATTATGAAATACAGTACTAAAAAAAGTACAAAAGAAAACAGATAAAAACATCAGCATCGCAAGCCACAGCTTGGTCCTATACTCTCCAGCTCCACAGCAGTCAAGTACTTAAAGTAGAAGGGAGAATTCCCTAATCAAAACGTCTTGTTATATAATCTGTTTGGGCCCAAAAGCATGGCCCCAACAGGGTGTGATACTGAATCCCAATTGGTAACAAACACATGATATGTGGCTAACAGTCAGCGAATATATGGCACGTAATAAGTAAAATAAAGAAGTAAACAATAAGTTCTCAGAAATAAACAATCTGTACTTTCATTGCTTTTTGTTTCATATATCAAGAAACAACTAATCAAAGTATGTAACTCTATGAGTAGTACTCATAGCCTAACCCCTCTGGTTTAACCAAAAAAGTACAAGAAAATAGCTATGTACAAATGGTAACCCTCTGGGAAGTACTTAGAGCCAAACCCCTCTAGTTCAACCAAACAAGACAAGAAACCCTCTAGGTCATAAACATAGCCTAACCCCTCTAGTTTAGCTTATGGCCAGACTCTGTGAGGAAGCACTCACCATCAATTTCTTGTATAGTCTCATATCTGTAACTAAAGGTGCTTTGGGGAAGCACTTACATAACATTCCACCTTGTGGCATGCGTTGAAGAACTATATACACTACGAGGAAGCACATACGTCAATTCCCCCTATGGTATCACATTGTAAAAGTAAAAAGACACCATGGAGAAGCCCTTACATCTATTCTCTATATGGTCTACTACACCAGGTTCTCATAACCTTATGTAAGTCAAGAAAGAATAACAACGAGTATCGGCCAAAGTAACCCTCAAGAACAACTTCGCTTCCAATCTACAACATATTATCTCATAAAATAAACAAAACCCTCTATCCTACAATACTAGGCATGGTAAAAACAACAAGCCAGCCTAACAGGATTCGTAGGACCAATCTGTCAAAACAAGTCATGCATTTGCAAACACTTTCAAAGAAAATAAATTAACCATATTCACATTCAATCAACCTCTACTAATGCATAAAATCATAGCAGGCAATTAACAAGGCAAAAACAGTAAACACACAATACCCCTTTCATGGGTATTAGTCAAATTTCACATATAAGTCATATAATTTCATAATAAAGGCACAAACCACCTACCGCGAGATTGGGAGATCATTATATGTGAACCTCACGCCATGAATCGACGAAGAACACCATAGATCAAAAAAAAAATCTCTAAACTTTCAACAGAGTATAACTAGAGAAAGAATAGGAATTAAGAAAAAATGATCTAGAATAAGGAAGTGATTAACGAGTGGATCCCAACGCAATCGAGGACAGTAAAATCAGATATTAGATACTCGATCATGGGCTCGGGGAAAGATCACAACCATATTGTTTCTCTCGGATGAACCGGACCTAGATGGAGACAGTTCTTTCTGTTAGGCATGACCCTGATGTGTTTAATGAAGAAACAATAGATTAAATGGCATGTACATTGAAATTACATGATGTGTACTTTCCCTTAATGAGCCCCGCTTTAGGATGCCTCTAAGTTACTACACACGGTCATCGGCATGGCCACTACAAGGCCAACACACGACTACCAGCGGTAAGCAAGTACATGTAATGTACTACAAAAATTTCTAGAAACTCCTCTTTTCTTCAATAACTCCAGAAAAAGGAAAACATTCCTGAAAAGAAGATCTGGGTTCTTAGAAACATTCCCTCTTAAATAAATTCAGCCCTAAATTTCTTTAGAAAGGTGGCATAAAGGAATAATCCTTGAAAAGCTCCGGCCACAGAGATCGCACATCGGCCTCCCTTCTCCCAAATATCATTCTATAGTCACCCGTGCTTCCATAGCACCCATACCAGTGCAACAGAACAGCCACAAAGAACCTTAATACTTCAATAAATAGTCTAGATTGGATTCTCATCGAATGATGCATCCACCATCAACTCGAATTCCTCAGGTTAAAAAGCATGAAACAGGTCTAAGAAGTAATGTCGAAGTTAACAAACATGGAAAACATCATGATGAGCCCTGAACCTCTGAGGTAACTGCAACCGATAGCAAGCCGAACCAACTATCTCCAAAACCTCAAATGGCATGATGTACCTCGTTGAAATCTTACCCTGTATCCTAATCATCTAATGTCCCAACCTCAGTGTGACATGTAGGAAAACTTGATCCCCAACCTCAAACTCTAGAGGTCATCTCCGTCAATCCACATAAGACTTATGTTGAGACTATGCAACAATAATTCTCTTCCGAATCAACTCTATATGCTTTGTGGTCTCCTAGGGAAGACGAGGTCCCAATATAGTATCTTCTAATATCACCATCCAACACAAAGGTGACCAGAATGGACTAATGTATAATGCCTTATATGGGTCCATCTGAATAGTTTCTTGAAAAATATTATTATAGGATAACTACAAAAGTGTTATATGCTTCTCCCAAGAACCTCCAAAATCTAGGATGCATGCTTAGATCATGTCATCAAGAACCCAAATCATATGCTCATACTAGCCATCTATGTGGGAATGGTAAGCTGTACTCAAAAGTACCTACACACCCAAATCATTCTGTTGATTCTGACAGACAGAAGAAGTAAAGTGTGAATCCCTGTTAGAAACAATGGTGTGTGTAACTCCATGTATATGTACAATCACTCAGATGTACAACCTTCGCATCTCATCCACACTAAAGGTATCTTTGATCGACAAAAAGTGAACAAATTTAATGAGTCTATAAATGAAAACCCATACTGCATCATTCCCCTGAGGCCACCTTGGAAATCCTATCATGAAATATATCGCGATGTCATTCCACTTCCACTTGAGAATGGGTAACTGATGCTAAAGCCTTACTAGATGCTGATGCTCCGCCATCACCTGCTACGAGGTGGAACACCTCATGATGAAACCAAAAACATGTCTCTTCATAAATGGCCACCAATACTGATGGTGTATATCATGTTAAATATTCATGACATGGGGATGAACTTCCCAAACCGATGAATGAAAGTCTCGCATCATCTCTTTGCATATGTTGGTAGAAAACTATAAGCACCCATGAAAAAGAAATATCCCATCCTCACCTTTGGTCCACCCTAGAATAGGGTTATTTCTCGTCATGGTTTTCCCTATAATTACACCTTCAGAATCTGATAGTTTCCTCATTCACACATGATCAAGAAGATTATATGTAATAGCTACAGAAGAATTAAAATTATTCCCCTGTCTCTTGTGCACCTCCAATTGCATCTCAGATAACAGAGCCACAAGTTTCCACTCAATGTTGGCCTCCTAAACTGCCTGTATCTAGGTCCTCCTGCTCAACACATCAACTACTGTGTTGCCTTTCCTAGGCGTATAAGCAAGCTAAAAGTCAAAATAATGAAGGTACTCAACCCACCTTATATGTCTCAATTTCAGGTCAAGCTGAATGAAGATGTACTTGAGACTGTTTTGGCCGGTGAAAACCCCAAAATGCCCTCCAAAAAGATAATGCCTCTAATAGCGTAAAACATGAACAACAACTGCTAACTCAAGATCATGCGTTGGGTAATTCCTCTCATGTGGCATCAAATTCCGAGACTCTTATGCATCAACTCCTTATCCCTTTATTAGCATAGCTCCCAGCCAAATACATGATGCATCATAGTAAACAGTATAGAACATCTCCAACTCTGGAAATATCAGTATTGGTGCTGAAGTCAACCTCTATTTTCAGCTCCTGAAAGGATGACTCACAAGAATCTGTCCACCCATACTTCGCATCCTTCTTTTTAATGCTGGAATGTGGCACTGCTAAGTGAGATAAGTCCTACATGAAACACCTATAGTATACAAAACTCCCTAGAAAACATCATACCTCAAAGACATTATTTGGAATCTCCCAAGAAACTATATCTCTCAAAATTGCTGGGTCTACTGATACTCTTGTCTCTAAGATAACATGACCCACGAATTGAATTTGGTCTATACAACTTTGGCATTTGGAAAGATTATCATACAATTGATACTCTCTCAGTGTACTCAAAACAATCTCAAGAAGGGTATAATGGTCATGTCGAGTGTGAGAGTACACCAATATATCGTCCATGAAAACCACCACAAAAGAATCCAAGTATGGATGGAACACTTCGTTCATCAATTCCATGAAAACAGCAGTCAAGTTCATGAGACCGAATATAATTACCATATACTTATATAGACAATACCTACTCTGAGAGGTTTTAAGAGGTATATCATATGGTCAAACGAACAACTGATGATAACTGGATCTCAATTCTATCTTTGAGAACACCCATCCTCATCAAAGATGATCAAATAGATCATCAATCCTTAGAAAATGATATCGGTTCTTGATTGTCAACCGGTTTAGCTTCCGATAATCCACACAATGCCTAAGGGTCCATTAGCCTTCAATGAAAATAGGACAGGTGAACCCCAAGGAGAAGTACGTGGTCAGATGAAACCATTTGCTTTTAACTACTCCAACTACTTCTTCAGCTCCTATAACACTGGTGTAGCCATCCTATAATGATAAATTGACACGGGTTCTACTCATGGCATGATATCTATAGAGAATTTATACCTCCCACTACGGAGGAAAACCTATAAAGACTTCTGGAAATACATCCATGAAACAATCCACCACTGGAAGAAATTCTATCTGTGAAGTCCCCTAGTCATCCAGATATTGACTAGCAAATTGGACTGTATCTCTTCCCAATCTAAGATGCTTGGGTCACGTTCTGCTCGCCTGGACACACCATTCACCCTTATAAAGAAATGATCCACCCTTCGATGATGTGAAACACACCCTATGATGGTAGTAATCGAAAACTGCATCGAAGGGAACTGACCAGCTCATTCCAAGAATGACATCACAGAATGTCATCCCTAGGACATAATGGTCCCAACAGAAGGGACACCCACCAACATCAAGAGGGAACTCCTTACACAGTTGTCCACTAACCGTTCATGTCCCCAACGGTGTGCCTAAAGTTAAGATATCTACATAAGAAAAGATACATAGCATAAGGCTCTCCATAACAGCAATTGATATAATGCTATGGGAAGCCCCTGTATCAGAAAGAGCATAATCTAAAAATGAGGCTACTAGAATCGTACCTCGAACTGTGGAGGGTATGGGATCCTGCTCCTCTTGGGTCTACTCCACTGCAAATGTTAGGCCTGCACCACGGCCTAATGACCCTGCCTAACCACCCTGAGCTGATCCACCCTATTGTCACTGGAATCCTGGAGACTGGCTACCACGACCATGACCTCAACCTAGGACTGAACGGCGTGAAGAAATATTGTTCTTTGCATGATGAGAAACTAGTGGTGCTACTCTTGTATGACGAGTAATAGAAGAAACCTTGTCACTAGCTTCTGGTGAGATGAACTGACAGAAACATTAAAGATGACCCATCTTGGCACAAGATCGGCAATCCACTAAGTCTCTCAGGCAATGTGGACTCATAAGCCTTCTCTTCCCATAACGGTAGCACACCACCTGACTTATATAAGAAGTGTCTCGCCTCCTTGGATCACTACACGAATATGACCTACAACACTTCCTGCTATCAGTAAAAATAAATACAAATCCGGATGACAAATCGCCCTGGTTCACAACTCCAGAATCCCTCATATTATGCTCTGTGATCAGCACCTGGTTGAATATAGATGTGATAGATGTCAACCTGATGATAATCACCTGTGATCGGATGTCATTACTGAGACCATCCTCAAACATTCTTGCGAGGAATAAGTCATCTCCTCTTGGAATAGGAGTGAAGCACTGTGGCATAGTGAAACCAGAAGAATAATCCATAACCGAAAGACTAACCTGCTCCAGGATCAGGAAATCATGGACTTGATCAGCCCTCAATGTCTACAGATAGAAGTAGTCGTAGAAGAAATGTTGGAACTCATCCGTAGACATAACATGCTGGCGTCCCACCTGTGAGATCACATCCAAACATCTCTTGGCAGAATCCTGAAGCATGTATGTAGCGATCGTAACCCTCATATATGGAGGCTTCATAAGATGATTGAATATAGAACGTATGGATTCTATCCAACACTCTACACCCAAAGGTCCTCCTACCCCTGTGAAGGTGGGATGATGTTGCTACTGAAAACCCTACGTCAGCTCTGCCATCGACGATGCCGGAAATGATACTTTGTGGAAGTTTTGTATGAACCTCAAGAAGACCTCTCAGAACTATGTGTTAGCACTTACGTCCAAAATGACGGCTTTTTCTACAACTGGAATTTCTGGAGGATAATTTGGTAGTCCCTAATCTTTTATATCTAGTGTTTGATCACATTTTTAAAAATGGCGTAGAGCTGGAGGACATCTTGGTGGCATGACTCTGTAAGGTCAAGTGCACACCATAGATCAATATTAATAGGGACTAAACATAGAAGTATAAAAAGGAACAGAAGAAGGAATGAATTCATGATTTTCAAAATATGGATACATGGCATGTTTAATGCCAACACGGTGAGTTCCTTGATGCCTTTCACATAGCGTGCACTCCTGTCACAACTGGTCGTGTATCACCCCAAACAAATGGTGTTTTTTCCATATGTGTGGGTTTTTCATGACTTCTTTTCCACTGAATACGTTCATCGACATGACGAAGCCACATGGATCTCATAGAACAAGACTACACGACATGTTCTTTATAGACACAGTGTGTACTAGATGTGGTTCTCTAACCTGTGTTGTTAGGGACACGACCGAATACACGACTCATAGAAAAAGGTGTGTTCCAGATGGACACAGTGTGTATTAGAAAAGACTCAACTAACCTTTGCTGTTAGTGACACAGATGGTTACACGGTTCTACAAAAGGACACGTACATCTGGTACACTGCATGTCCTACCAATGAATCCAAACACCCTTGTCCCTACCCACATAGTTTGAGACACGGTTAGAGATTAAATGGAGAGTACATAAATTACACGAAATGTACTTAATAAAATAGTTTCCTCTTGAATAGAATAACACATGGCATGTATTCAAAATTACACAGCATGTATTCTAGGTTTTTCCAGACAGAAAGCCTAAAAAACTACTCTAGAGCCTAGAAAAACTCTGAAATGAACATTAATGTGACAAATTATTATCCATAAGGACCCATATACCCTGTAAATCAATGCTTGGCATCTTATACATTTCATATACAAGGAATAAAAGTCAATGATCCCCCAAATTCTGATTCATGAGGGCCCATAACACCTCAAGAACCAAAGATTTTCATTGATTTAAACAAGACCTTACAAAAAGAAATACCCCCCCTCAAAATGTTGGTATTCTATCAAGGGATCTATTACAACATCAAGCATATCTAACACAACACCTATAACAACAACATGAAATCACTAATACACCCTAAATGGGATGGTAATAATTCATGACATGTGATTTCTATCAACTGACTATATGATTCATGAGAGTTAATACCATCATTTAATCAGGTTTAAACTGAAATAGAACCTCAATAATATCAATGATAATAGAAAAAAACATGTGAATCACCCAATGGTGCAAATTAAATCCACTGTAAAATTGAAAAAATAAAAAAAATTGCAATAACGAGGTAGATTGGCTTTCCACTATAAACGGGTTAGCTACTCCCAGGAACAACTATTTACCAAGTACCTATTTTATCCTATCCATGAATATAGGGTCCAAACAATATTTTGAGATTAATTTTAATTTCTCTGATACCACTTTTTAACGTCCTGGTTTCAGAATCCACCTTAAGGCACCCCGTACCCGGTTGGTCACCTGGCCCCAAGTGCATTTCCCCAAATGACAGAGGCTGACGACTAGTAGCGAGGGCCTTGGGTGTGATTGTAGGGAAAATATTCCCTCATTGGCAGAGTAACATAGAAGAAGTATAAAAGATATAAAATAGCAGAAGCAGTAATAATATCATACAATAGAAAACAGTGGAGGACTGAATGTAAGAAACAATTGGAGAATATATATAAATGATGCATGATACATTTTACTAAGAAAATATCAAAACAAGTCAACATTCTAAAATATAGTACTAAACCAAAGTACAAAGGAAAATAGATAAACTCATCAGAATCGCAAGCCTCGGCTTTGTGCCAAGCTCTCCGGCTCCACAATAGTCAAGAACCTGAAGTAGAAGGGTTCTTACCCATATCTATAACTATAGAAATATAATCTATTTAGTCCCAAAAGAATATCCCAAACAGGGTATGAAACTAAATCTCAATAGGAAACCACCACATGATCTGTACCTAAAATTCAATGAATATATGGCAGGTAATAAGTAAAAGAAAGAAGTAAACAAGAAAGTAATTATCAGTAATCAATCCACAATTTCAATGCATTTAGTCACATTTATCAAGCAATAACTAATCAAAGTAGGTAAAACTCTACGTAGTTATCATAGCTCAACCCCTCTGCATAAACCAAACAAGTAAAAGCATGTAGCTAAACACAAACAATAACCCACTGTGATGTACCCATTTCCTAACCCCTCTAGTTCAACAAAACAAGACAAACAACCCTCTGGCAAGTACACACAACCTAACAACTCTGGTTCAGCATTTGGATAGACTCTTTGAGGATGCACTCAACATCAATTCCTTCTATAGTCTCGTATCAGTATCTAGAGGTTCTCTGGGGAAGCACTTTCATCACATTCCCCTTATGGCACGCATCGAGGATCTATAGATACACCTAGGAAGCACTTATGTCAATTCCCCATGTGGTCTCACATCGTAAAATTAAAAATACACTTTGGAGAATCCCTTATGTCCATTCGCCCAATGGTATACTAAACCAGCTTCTCACAACCCTGTGTAAGTCAAGAAATAATATCAATGGGTATCAACCAAAGTAACCATCAAGAACTACATGTCTAAAAATCTATAGCTTATCAGCATGTCAGATAAACAAAACACTCTATCCTACAATACTAGGAATGGGAAAAACAAAAAGTCAACCTAACAGGCTAAGAAGGGCCAATCGGTCAAAATAAGGCTTGCATGGGAAGACACCTCAATAGAGTAGAAATTAACCATATTCACATTCAATCAACCTCTACTAAATCATACAAGCATAACATGATATTAAAAAGGATAAAACAATAAACAAACAATATCTCGTTCAAGGGTATTAGTCAAATATCACGTGTTACACAAAGACATTCAATAGAAAGGCACAAACCACCTACCTTGGGTTTGGGAGATCTTTATAAGTGAACCTCAAGCCTTGAATCGCCCACGAACACCACTGCTCAACAAAAACACTCAAAACATTCAACAGAGGATAACATGATAAAGAAGAGGAATGATAAAACAAATCTCTAGGTGAAGGAAGAGATTAATAAGGTGATCCAAATACAGTCAATGATATTCGAATCAGATATCAGAGGCTCGATCGGGGTTTTGGGGAAATATCACAGTCTTATGGTTTCTCTCGGATGAACCAAACCTAGAGAAAGATGGTTCTACCCATCAGATGTGACCACGATGAATTTAATGAAAAAAAATTACAGAGCATGTACTTTGAAAGTACATGATGTGTTTCTTCCCTTATTGAGACCCACTTTTGGAAGCCTCCAAGTCACCACAGATGGCCGTGTGCACTGCAGCTACATGGTCAACACACGACAACCTGTAGTAACCGAGTACACGATACGTACTTCAAAAATTTATAGAAACTCAACTTTTCCTAAAAACACAAGAAAAGAGAAAACATACCTTAAAAGAAGATTTGGGTTCATACAAGTATAATAACATGGATATCAACTAATAGATTCATAATAATATATTTCATAATTTTCGATATCATTAATTTACTATCACCACCTTCTTCCAAGTCATCATATATAACTAGTTATGTCATATTCCAAATATGAAAAGTATTTTGCCTCATGAGATATATTGATGCATTGATGGGATATAATGGAACATTACTATTACATAATATATAATATATATTTTTTAAATTAAAAAATTAAATTATTGATCACTATATAATCAATATATATTTTTTTATTCAAAACTAACATAAAAATGTGAATAGTTTCTTCCATCAACAAATAAATCAAAATGATCATAATAAATATTATCTAATACAATGGACATTATAATTAACTATAACTCTAGTAAATCTATTATTCAAGAAATTATGTAATAATAGATGAATATAAATTAAAAATATCAAAGTAAAATTCCATGAAAAAATTACACATTTCTTTCTAATATCACTTTTCTTAAAACAAAAAATTAAAAAAATATTAGGGAAATAGTTTTTCGTGAAAATAACTATGTAAACAAGAAAAGGAATCCCCTAGTTATTGAATAGTCATGATGGTTTATGAATCCTTCAGTGCATTAATTGTGAAACCAATTATTCTATTTGCAGCTTCATTAAAAGTTCCTCAATTAGAAAAGGAAAAGAATATATCTTGTAATTATTTTAATTGAAAGTAAAAAAATGTTAAAAAATGATAGATTAATTAAATTTAAAATTTTAGAATAATAATTTAAAACACCTTAATGAAGATGGGAATATGGATAAAAATATTCTATTATGAATAGAAAAGAAAAGTCAATTTTTCAGGAAAATGTTCTTTTAGAATTTTGAGTACACATATTGAAGAAAATTAAAAGAAAATATATAATTTTAAAAAATAAAAATAGGAGGGTATAATAGAAGGTTATAATATATAATGATTATATATTACCCAAAAAGAAAACTAAATATAAATAATCCTGAATAAGTATTGCAATGTGAAGCATGTGTTTCCCTAAGGTTTGAGTTTCCTCATAAGTTCATTTATCCTCCTGTATAAGCAATTTAAATTCATTAATAGAATCATGTTAATAATTATAATACCATAAATGTTTTATTTGTAACATTATTTCATCCATTCATTAATAATATTTCATTATCATCATAATTTCATGTTTTTTCTGCTCCATTTATCATGTATGTGTTGTTTTACCGATTATGGTCCTTGAATCTTGATCATAATACCATTATATCCAAAATTTAAAACATTATATAAATATTTTTTATATTTTTTATATATGTATTCATAATCATCCATGAAATTTGGAAATTAAAAATGATTCACAATACTTTATTGAGGTGGTTGTCCACACATATTCAAGAGAGACATTGTAATTTTCTAATGGGTTGAAGGGTAAGACGGTAAATTATATCATATGTATCTATAATAAGACATGTATCTCATGAAAATAATGTGTGAGATTAAATTCCCTTTCTTTATGACTTGAATCTCATAGTACTCATTCAATAATCTTGTATAGTGAATATAAATTGAATATAAATCTAAAAAAGAAAAATATTTTTATTATAATAATCCATAAAATTTAGAATCAAGAAACTTATTACACCATTCATAGAGATTGTAAGTCATACGTACGCGTGAACACTATTTATGATTAAATATAATGTTATAAGAAACAATGTAATATATATATATATATATAAGTTAGAGTATATTTATTAAATAATATGTATCATTTATACTAACTAATACCATATTTAATACATACAATGTAGTTTATGTATGGATCATATCACATTGAGGGGGTGGTAGCCCACGGTTCCTCAATAGAAATTATTGTATTAACTCAAAAAGGAAATATTAAAGATTAGTATTTTAAAAGAAATAATATGGTTAAATAAATAATATAAATAATATATATTATATAATCATAATTTCTATCATAATGTCTACCATGAGAGGTAGTAATGGGGAAAAATGAAAAATCATTATTTAGTGGGGCGGTAGACTTCCATACACATAAACAGTATGATCATTACCTATTAGATTACATTTTGTGTAAATTTTAGTCATATACTTATAAAGAATCATTATAATATATTTATTTCACTTCTATTTTTATGAAATTCAATTAATATTAATATTTTAACTTGTAGATAATGAAGAAAAGAAATGAGTTGGATGGAGGGTGTTAGCTCTAAATCGGTTAACTCGTTTGGGTATGCACCAAAGGTATTCCTTAGAAGGATTTATTCCCAATGGATGATTAAAGAATGAATTATGGGATTTTTATTAGATATTTTTTTTATATTTTGGACAAAAATTAGTTGCTATAGAGGTGTGAGTATGTGGGAGGAGAGGAGACATTTTATAATAGAGGAGAGTGTCACATTTCTAATATTTTAGAAAAAGGTAACCCCACCCATGTTTTGTTATTTAAATTGGATCCAATAACGGTCTAAAATCCAGAAAACTGGTTTTAGGGAATAAATATGTTCGTTAAATGGATTTATTTCATGTTTATAGGTCTTTATTAGATGTTATGGTTATCAATAATCACTTATTATGTTTAAATTATCCTTATTCTTTGTCACTAACATTAATTAAATTCAATAATACTTTTGGGAAAAAATATAAAACATATAAGAAATTATTAATTATGTTGACTAAAAATATTTATTTTTATTCCATGTTCTAATGAAATATGTGGTAGAAGTAAATTTAAATTTTATCCTATAGATGGGATGATAACGGGGGGTTTAATTGTAGTAAATAATCAAACATTTGAAATGTTTTTTATCCAATTTCCATGTAGAATCAATTCTAATTACAAAATTTGTATTAATTGATAAAAATATTATCTGATTAAACTATTAAACCAACATTAAATTTAATTTATCCTTATAAATAAATTATATGAAACACTATTTTGAAAAACAAAAAATTATTTATCACATTTCATTGAAACAAAAATAATTATAGAAAAATTCAAAAAAATCACCATACCATAATTTATATTATTATATTTAAATATTTATATAATTTTTACATATAATATTTATTAAATTTCATAAATTGAGATTTAAAATATGTTCTCCCTTAAAAGGCAGTAAAATTACCTTAATTAAAATATTGGATTTTCGGAGTTAAATTGTTTTTATTATTATATTATTCATAAAAAATATCATTAATGGATAAAGAAATTCTTTAATTGGATATATTAAAAATATATTAAATTAATGTTAAATACTAATTGGAAATAATTTAGTTTTTTTGAAAAAAATATACTTTGTGAGGTTAATATTAGTTTTCTAAAAATTACTATATTATATTTTATTTGTTCTTATATTGGTTTCTAATGAATTTGTAACTATGTATTTAATTTTATATTTTGATAAAACCATATATTTAGATAATTTAGTCAATATTATTCATTGAATATAATTTAAAAAATAGGTTTTATATTATGTTTAAATATCTTATTATTCCGTAACGCTCAGTCTAGTATGTTACGAAATCCATTGAGGAATGTATGTCTTGTATGAAAATTAAGCATGCATGAGTGCCTTTTATAGAATAAATTTTCAATTATATATTATGAAGTTCATGATTATCTTGGAATTTCATATAAATCAGTTCCATGTTAGCACATTAATATATATAAAATAACTATTCCCAGTGTTCCCTGAAATGAAAATTATCAAAAAGATTTAATTAATTGAAAAAATATATTTTTTTAAAAGAAAATATCAGGTTGTTACACTCTAGAATCCATAAAATGAATCTCTCCCTAAAAATTCATCTAATTTATCAAACATTTAATACATGATAGTTTCTTTCTTAGAAAACCACATCATAAAAATGAATTCTAATATATACTTACACAAATGATGGAACCATAACTATTACCCAAAGTAACTCATAACTAGCTTTCCACATAGAATAAAATAAGAGAAAATTGAAACATGGACATGGAAGAGAAATATAATCATTATGTTCTGATTGAGAGTAACATCGAATAAGGTCAAGATAATGTAAAAAACTACGAAGCTATAAAATTTTGAGGACCTAAAGGACCATCTAATCTATAAAAAACAATGGTAGTTGGAAAACATTTTATTTTTAGATTGTTTGCCGGAAGAATTGTCATGAAATTATATACATTCATTATTTTAAGAAAATTTTACACATTGTTGTTACATTATTCACTTCACCTATTTCTCCCAAAGGGGTGTTGTTTTTTTCAATCCTAAAGCACTAATAAATCATGAGATCCATGATAATTCATCACATCTCTCTTCCATTACCACCAATGAAAAAAATTTAAAGTAGGTTATACAATATGCATGAATCCTCATATGTTTTGATAACACTATAATCTCACAAAATTTATCAGAATATTAACTTACACATCCAATAAATGGTTGTCCTTATCACCCTTATGAATTAATAAAATCAAAAACATTAGAAATATAGTCACAAAATAATATTAACAACGATCCCCCATATATCATAAACTTCCAATTGTTTGTCACATTTTAAATATGTAAATTCGTTAATCATAAATCATCCTTAAACATTGTTATAACATTAATTACTTTAAATAATTTTTTAAAATATTAATTCTTATTTAATAAAATTATTACTAGATACATTCTTTAAATATAAGGTGTTGTAAACATCATCATTGTCGACGTAGTAGACTTTTTCAATACTTAGTTCTTGGGTAATCTATTCGATCAAATTTATTTATTCATATCCATCATATTTGTATCCAAACATAAATATCTTAATTTGGGAAATTAATTATGGGTTACCTTCTCTTAACTAATATATAACCTTATTATTAAATCACTTTTTCGTTCCACCTGGAACATTCGATATAAACTTGTGAATACTATAAAAATCATAAATAGGGAAATACATTTATATTTCAACATTCATATTGAATAATTATTTAATCCAAAGAAAAATATTTATTTTTCACATAATCTAAAAGGCCTTAGAAGGCTACGTCATCCTATTACATAACACCTCTTTACATTCACATTTCATCAGTTGTCTCGTCATCATCACTAATATAACCATTTATCATAAACCTTGTTGATTCTCTAGAATATATTTCATCTTGGTATATTGAGTTTCATGATAACCATTTAGTCTATACAAAAAACACCTAATCATAGATGATGACTTAGGGAGGCCAATATTCCCATCCATTTGAATATCTAAACCCATAGTTTTTATATTGAAGTTAAAAAACTTTATGTCATTCCTTTATATAGTCAAAAACCTTCTTCTTCCTCTAATAAGATACCTTGGGTGATCAGTTCAATATTCATGACTTAAAAGAAACTAGGTCTTCTTTCTCCCATGGACTCTATTAACTGAACTCTCAACGAACTCTTTCCATCTCTTATTTAGTGAGTCTGAGAGTAGGTTATCGTATAAGTTGTAGATAATGTTCCTTGAAAACTAATTAGGTATGATCACAACATAGTCTACTCTAGTGGTAATAACAATTAAATTCTCATTAATAGATTTTCCATCACATTCAGGATTAATTGTAGTCCATCTGATTCCCTCCATTGGGTAAAACTAGAAAACCCTTGAGTTAGAAATCATTATCATTGAGATGAACCACATAATCATGAAATGTCACTTATGGTTTTTCTAATATATAAAATATTCATTATACTATAATACCTTAGTTTTATCCAAGTTTATACATTTTCTTATTCTATTAAAATCCTTAATAATTGTTTGTAAAGATTTTTAGAATTTCTAAAGCATATTCTTGATGATTTTCAAACCCAGTGTGCAACAAGTCCCATTGTCATGTACCAAATTACCCCTAGTCTGGAATGAAACATCTTTTGGGAGTTTTTTATCCAAGGTAAATCTACTAAAGAACCACATACACTTTTAGTATCTAAAAGAAGAATTTATTTCTTGGAAACCACTCACTCTATTATTTAACAAAAATACAGGACATCTTGTAATGATTTTCCTTTTCCTTATACTTATCATTAGACATGTCCTTAGAGTTATCACTTCAAGTTTCATTCCCTAGTTTCCAATGCTTAATCAAACCATCACTCTGATACAAACTATAATAATCATTTTATGGGAATTAATTGATATTTCATCACTTTTATTGAATACATAATACATTATGCAAATAGATTCCCAAAGAAGAGACTAGTCTTGTGCCATTGGAAACATGGAATAAAAAACACTAGTATATTACTACGATACATTATCTCCCACTTGGTTCTTCATGATTATATCCCTTATTATACACATCAAACATAATACATGTATTCATAACCTATGTATGGAAACATAAAGAGAGGTGAGTTGAGATTCTCAGTAAGGGTAAAAAAGGGAGATACGTAAGCAATAATCATGAGCATAAGGGTTTGAGAACATGGTCACGAAAATATAAGAGCACACCCTATATATAAAAGTTTATAAACATAAATCATGGCATAATTATTGGTAGTTCATAAGACATGAATCCTAATGAAATAAAAAAACCATTACTGCATAACATTGGCATACAACATAGAATTCTGTAAGAAACGTAAGCATATAATATGATTTCCATAGTATCTAGGGAATCACTACCGAAAACAAATTAGTAGTATGGGTTCACTCCCCATACCGTCATGGTAATCCTGGTTTACTCCCATGGCCATCTTAGTATCATGTGTTCACACCTGATAATATCATTGAAATCATGGTTCAGTCCTATGGCCATTATAGAAGTCAAAGATCACTCTGAAACCCATCATAGTCCATCTCAAGAGTGAGATATATATATATATATATAACCAATTCATTAGAGGATGATATAGTTCCCCCATCTCATAATTAGGTCATACATTCACGAATAAAAAAATAATTAACGGCCATAATATAACCCATGAAATTAAATTGGAATCATATACATGTAATTATTTCTTAACCAATGAAAATAGATTCATGTTTTATAATCATTTAAAAAAATTCATTTTTCAGGAAAGAATAACGGGATTCATAAACATATAACCCATGGAAGATAATCATTATTCATAAATACCCTTAAATGAAACATAACCAATTCTAGGAATTAGTATCAATGGAAACATTGGATCATTTGCAATAATGGCAAGATTAATATTGATGGATTTCATTGTTGATGGAAAATAATTTTGAAATATATTTCAACAATATTACATGAAGAATATATTGTTTCTTCTTAGAAAAAATATTTTTAAATCCTAAATCCTTTTGAAAATATTGTTTTTGAAATAAACCATATAATGATTGATTGAAATCATTTTTTTAATAATTTTTCTTGAAATATTATAAAATATGCTCAATAAGTTTTTATACACCATTTTCCTTCGAAACATATAGAAAATCAAAAAATTGTTTTGAAACATTTTTTTGAACAATTGAATTTGTAAAATATTATGAAATAGATGTATTTAATTAAATTAACTATTAAATATTGTAAAGGAAGATTCAAGAGAATGTTGGTCGGGATGACAGTTGAACATGAACACACCGAACTTTCTTTTAACATAATAACATGTTTAGAATGGTTCCTAGAAAGGAAAATTACAAGAATATTATTTATTAAAAACCATTTTTATTTAAAAGGAGATACATGGGTAAAATATTATATTTAATGATCATATGATAATAATATAACATTTTTTAAAACCTTTTAGAATACATGGGTTTGAATTAACATTTATTCTTGAACATAGAGAGAGGTAAAGTAGAATATTATTACAAACACATTTTTAACTAACTTATATACCAATCAGTTCAAAATATGGCAGAAATACATAAATATATCATGAATAATCATATTAGAATAAAATAAAAGAGTTTTCTTATGATATGGATCATTATATTTCATCAAATAAATAATAAATAAAATCACGAAATGAGATGAAATTATTTAAAAAAACACATATAACATTTTAACAATGAAGAATACTCCCCATGAAATAAAATGAAATTATTTGATGACTAAAATATAATTTATGGATGGATACTCATGATATAACTTTTCAATTTCATTATATACACCTCATATAAAAATGTGTGTGCAAAACATATCTTGGGTCTCAAAGATTGAGAATTGAGAGAAAAATTACATTACTGATTTGATAAATTTTGATAGTAAAAACCATTATATAAATATAATAAAATTGCTATGTAAATAACCATATATTTAATTATAATAGAAATAAAATACATTAATGTGATGTATATACCCCACCAAAAATATGTGAGAGGCGAATAAGGCATGTATCCCACATATATAAGGAGTGGGAAGAAATTATCTTACGCTGTGTCAAGAATCCCATATTACTCGCTAAAAAAATGTATAATAGATACAAATAAACTATAAATCTATCAAAGAACCATATTATTACTTATTATATCATATATTGTATTATAATTGGTTTTTATTACCTACTTGACAATAATTCTATGTTAATGTTTTACTTCGGTTAATATCCATTTTGTTTATTCACATGTATCATAGATTGTTATATATTTGATCCTTATACATATATCATGACTTGCAGAATGTACAAAAATATTACAATATAATAAATATTAATTATATGTGTATTTTAATAATCCATATAATATATATGTATGAAACAGAATACATATTTCATGGAGATGGTAAGTCGTATGTAACCAAGAAGGCTTTTTAAATTTAATTCTCTTGTTAAAAGAATGTAAGTAAAGGAGGAACAAATATTTTTATTCAATTATTAATGTATATTTATAATTTAATATCTATTCACTTACCCAATCCGTAATTTATTCTATGAAGTGTATGTACAAATCGCATTTCTTTAAGGGGACGGTAGTCCACAATTCCCCAAAAAAGATTATCATATTAATACAAAATAAAAAGTATAATGACATGTTCTATAAAGTATTTAAATAAGAATAAATAAATAATAAATATAATATATAACTTTTTAAAAAGTATTTGACACCATAAGTTCCACCAGGAGTGGCAGAAAAAGATAAAAAATGAACAATCATCATTCAGTGAGGTTGTATTCGGTCAAAAAGATGAATACTATGTTCATTACCCATTAGATGGAAGTGTGTATAAGTATAGGTAAAATAAAAACCATAAAAACTAAATAGTATATTTTGAATATTCTTTATACACTAATTTAAAAATAATAATTTATATATTTGGTAATTAAATTAAAAAATGGAGTTTGAGGAAGCGTGTTGCCTCTTAATCTTGTAACTCCTTTTGGTTTGCACTAAAGGGCGTCCATGGAAGGTCGTCTACCAAAATGTTCCCACTTTGAAAAATATAGTCTTGTTTAAGAGATATATTATAAAATTTTCTCGGAGATTATGTGGCTTTAGAGGCATGAGGATGTGAGAGGAGAAGAGTCCATTTATAATGGTGAAGGAGTAACACTATTATAATATTTTGAAAAAAGAAAACCCTTCTAACGTTTTTTATTTAATGTGGGTCCAATAATTGTCCAAAATAGATAAATTTAAAAATTGGGTAGAAATATGGAAAATAATGGATTTATTACAATTTTACTAGTCATTTGGGCCACATGGTAATGGTTTTGTCCCTTATTAACTTTAATTTAACCTTTATCATTATATTTAAATTTAATTACTTTAACTACTATTTTTTGTAAAAAAAATTGAACATATAGATATTATAAATAATGATGACTAAAAATATTTGGTTCATTTATCAATATTAAAATAATAATGTGGAAGAAATTAATTTAAATTCAATCTCGTAGTCGGGTCCGTAATGAGGTGTTTTTAGGTAAAAATTATCAATAGATTACAATGATTTCATATCCTATATGAATGTGGAATTGGTTATTATATACTAAATTTGATATAATGATAAAATATTATCTAGTTAATGTTTTTATATTTTTAAAAATGTAATTTATCCACATGAATAAATTATATGGAAATGTATTTTTAAACTAAAAATAATTATTTTTCACTATTCAATACAATATAAAACATTACTGAAAAAAATAAAAAAAATATCCTAATCATAATTAAAATTGTTCTCATTAGAATATGAATTGTATTTTTACATAAAATATTTATATATGTTTCAAAACATTGATTTTAAATTGGTTCTCTATTAAAAGGTGGAAATTTTACTTAATAAAAAAGTTGTGTTTTATGAGTTAAATTAGTTTTATTCTTATCTTATTATTATAAAATATATTGGATGAATATCAAAAATATTCAGTTGGATATATATCAAATATATTATGTTAAAATTTCATAAATAATAGTAATCAATTTAATTTATTATGATTAAAAAAACATTGTGAGTATAATAGAAGTTTTCAATAAAAATAATCTTTTATATTCAATTGGTTCATATATATACATTTATAAAGAATTAGTAACTAAATAATTTATTTCATATGTTGTGGGAAAAATATATTCAAATAATTTATTTAATAATAATAATAAAATATAATATAATGGATATTTTATATACTATTATATAATATCTTATAGTTCGGTAACACTCGCTCTTGTACGTTACGTAATCTATCACGGAAAGACAGTCTTTCATGAAACATATGATTACCTCAGTTTTCTGTATTATGGAAGATATCCCTTTTATTGTGTGTAGTGAATTATTAAAATTTAATGACATATAATTCAAGTAAAACATAGTGATTTAATCTGTATAAAATAGTTATTATTTGGTGTTTCATGAAAAAGATATCTAATTTTTTAAATTAATTCGGGGAAAAAATTAAAATAATCTCTAGGTGTTACATTATACCCACAATTAAAATAAATTTTCCCTAGAAATTTTTCTAGTTTATCAATGGTTTAATACATGAATGTTCAATTCATATTAACCAATATGATAAAAATATATACTAAAACGTCCTTTAAAAAATTAAAACCATAACAGTTACCCAGTGTAACTTATAACTTGCTTCCCACATAAGAGAACATATGTGGAAAGTGAAAACATGAATATGGAAGAGAAATATGACCATCATGTTCTTATAGAGAGTGATATATAATTTGGTTAGGATAAATAAACCAACCATAAATTCATAAATTTGTGATGACCTAAAGACCCATTTGATCAATCAAAAACAAAGGTACTAGGATAGACCTTTATTTTTAAATTGTTTTCCTAAATATTTTTCATGAAGTGATATACATTCATTATTTCCAGAAAATTTTACTGTTTTTCATTAAATGATCCTCATCACAACTTTTTTTAAAAAGGAAGTATAATTTATCATTCCTAATGCAATATCATATAAGGATATCCATGATAATTCATCACATCAAAATTCAGTTACCATCAACAAAATATTTTTAGAGTGGGTCATCCAATATGAATGAATACTCTTGTGGTGAAATAATACATTAGTCTCACAAACATAATCTAATGTTTTTCCTAAACATCACATAAATGTTTAACCTTATAACCATTTTTAATAATCGTAATCCAAAACATTAGAAATAAATTCTCAAAATCAGCGTAACATTGATCCCCCATGTATCACAATATACCACATGGTTTTCACATTACATACATGTGAATACCCTCATAATAACACATATTTAAACATGGTAATAACCTAAATTACCATTAACCCTATTTGAAAACATTAATTAATTGTTATTATAATGATTACCAGATACATTCATTAAATCTGAGAAGTTTTAAACTTCATCCTTGATATCATAGAACAATTTGTCAATACTCAGTTCTAGGGGATTATGCATCATCCAATTTAATTATTCATACCATAATATCTTTATCCAAACATCATTATCTCAATGTAAGACATTAATTAATGGTTACCTTCCATTAATCAATATATCACCTTGTCATTAAATCATTTTTTTAGTATATCAACAACATTCAACATTATTATATGAATACTACGTGAAAAAAAAATAGAAAAATCATTTCATAGTTCATCATTCATATAGAATAATTATTTAATCCAAATACATAAAAACATCAATGATTACACTCCATCCATAAGAAAAAAGAATGATATCTCATCATATTTAATAATATATATCTCCATTAACATTACATCTATATTCTCACCATCAGTAGAATTATAACCACTACTCATACAACATTTCAAATTATCCTTAGGGTATTTCATTTAAGGACATTGAGTTATATAATTACTATTTGTTCAACACTTAATATACTTATCCTTCTAAAATAACATGGTGAAGCCAATATTCTCATCTATTTGGTTTGAAAAAGCCTTCATTACTTATTTTCTGTTACATTCTTTGTGTCATTCATTTCAATAATAAAAACATCTTCATATTTCAATAGTACATTCACTTACATGATTATTTCAACATTATTGACATAGAGAAAACCTAATATAATTTCCTCAGTGAAATATATAACATTAAATATCCAAAAAAACACTCTTTCTCATATTTTATGAGTCTGAGAGTTTTTAAGGTACTCAATTTTCAACATTTACCTAAAAAATTACTTGTCATGATCATAACATCCATCTATCTAATGGTCATCAAATTTGACTTCACATTAGTATTTTTCAATAAAATTCAATAGTAATCATTCTATTTTTTATTCCCCACATTATCACAAAACATAATGCATTGAGTATGAAGAAATTATTATACTGATGAATAACATAATCAAGAAAAGTAACATATATGACATCTATGTTATGAGACATTTTGTAATATATTAAAATTTAGGATTATCCTATGTAATTCGTAGAATTATTTTATTAAAATTAATTATAATAGTTTAACAATTTTTTTTTTAAATTTTCAAATCATATTTCCTATGAGAGTCAAAACAGGTGTGCGACAAGGCTCGTTTTCATGTTCCATATTACCCTAATTCAGGCCGAGAACATCTTGTTTGAGTAGTAACTCCTAGGTATATATATTCCATATCCATATTAAATTTTTTGTATTAGGGAAATAATTTATTTCGAGAAAACCATTCACTCTATACTTTATTAAAATTCATGGACATTTTTCGATGTGTGTACTTATCCTTAGACATATCCCTAGGGTTAACACTAAGGTTTTCACATCCATGATTGTAATGGATAAGTAATAATTCACTCTAATACATGTTATAACAACCCTATATTGACAAAAATAAACATTTCGTCTCTTCTGTTGGATTCTTAAAATATAATACAAACCAACGGTCAAACTATTCTAGTTTCTATGGAATCATAGAATCATAAACACTGGAACATAAGTGAGATACATTATCTCACACTATTTTTATCCTGAATAAAACCCTTTTTAGACACATAATCATAATTCTTGTCTTCATAACACGGTGGAGGATACATAAAAAGGGGTGACATAATATTCTCAATATGTGTAAATGAGGGAGATACATTGGTATTATCATGGGCATAATGGTAAGAGAAAATGGTCTGAAAAATAGAAGATCATAACCTACATATAATTGATCATAAACTAGAATCATGGAAACAATATTGTCATTTCATAAGACATTAATCATAAAGAAACAATGAACATAATCCAAGAGATCATAACATATTAATTATACATGGAAGTGTGGCAGACACATCAGCATATAATATTATTTTAATAGTATCCTATGCATCTCTACCAATACCATTTTGTTAGAATTCGTTCACTCCCCATACCATCTTGGTTGTCATGGTTCACACCCATATCCATCTTACAAGCATGAGTTCACTCCTCATACCATATTGGTGGTCATAGTTCACTGTTATGGCCATCTTAGTAGTCAAGGTTCACTCCCAAGACCATAGTAGTATATTTCAAAAGACAAAAATCATTTACCAATGAATTATAGGATGATATAGGTCTCATACTTCCCACAATGAAATCATACATACATTGAACAAAAAAACAAATAATAATATCATAACACATTAAATTAAATGGATATCATAAACATGTAATCATATCATCAGATGTGGAAATAGAAAAATGATTCATAATCAATTCATCTTAATTATATATCATAAATTAAAAATGTATTTTATAAAAATAAAATATGTGAATGAGAAATGGGCTTCATAAACACCATAACAACAAGCATAGACCATTTATAGAATTAATATGAATGAAACCTTTAGATTATTTTCAATAAATGCAACAGAAACATCAAAAAATGTCATATTAGATGGAAAATAAATTAGAAGTATCAATCAAAAAAATTTAATGTGAAAAATATCTTTTCATCTTTGAAGAAAATATTACTAAAAACATAGAAACATTTCAAAACCATCATCTTTGGAATAAAATTTATAATGAAATATTAGAAAAAATCAACCATTTTACTTTTATACTTACAAAATAAGATTGAAAATATTTTGTAATCAATTTTCCATTAAAACATATAAAATATCCAAAATACATTTTGAAATCGTTTTTTATTCATAAATACTATAAACCATTAATTTATATAATATTGGGAAGACGTTTTAATTTTTAAAAGAATGTGATTATTAAAGTGGCCTTAACTGGAAAACAAGTATTGGATTCCTAATTTAAAAAACCCTATTATATAAAAATGTAAATGATGGGTAAAAATGTAATTTAAGGATCTTAGTATAATTATTGAATATTTTTTGAAATGATTTAGAAGTCATGGTTTTGAATGATCATAAATTTTCTACTGAAGAGAGAGGTTAAGAAAAATTTAAAAAAAAATCTTTTTAACTATGTTATATAATAATGATTTGGGAAATGATACCAATACATTAATATATCATTAATAAAAACATTATAATTATATTAATTCTAGTTCTTGACATATTAATCATTATATTTCATTAAATAATAAAAAATCATCAACAATAACGAAAAGCGATGAGATAATTTCAATAAACTCTATAACTTAGTAACACTGAACCATACACTCCATATAATAAACTGAAATTATATAAAAAAAAATAAAATTATATTCATTATATTCATTATATATCATTTAAAATTTATTATATATATATTTTGTAAAAATATAGGTGTATAATAATACATGTGTCTGAAAGATGTCAAATTGAGACAAAAATTACATTACCGATTTGGAAAGTTTTAAAAACATGAAACCCATGATAAAAATATCATTAAATGTTCTTTTAAATACCCATATATTTGAGTATAATTTATATATAATACATTAATTGGTAGTATATACACTACACAATAGAATTTAACTCTGAATAAGAACTATATCTCACGGAAATAGAGAGTAAGATGAATTTCCCTTACCCTGTGTCTTGGATTTCGTAGTATATATTCAAAAATCATATATAATTAATAAAAATTTACTAAAAATCCATAAAATAACTATATTCTTACTTATAATCCAATATAAGTTTTTTATGGCTTTATATTCAAAATTTGTTATCAATTCTATTTTATAGAATTACTATGGGTAATATCCTATTTGTTTTTCACATGTATCTCAATTTATTACAACATTGGTCCATATACATATATGATGATTTCCAAATTCTAAAAAAAACATTTAAAGAAAATTTATAATCATTATATTTTTATTGTAATAATCCATATGATTTTGAAATATGAAACAGAATACACTGTTGATGGAGACGGTAACTCATACATATGCCTGAACAGTATTTATTATTAATTATATTGTGGAAATAAAGTAAAATACACACATAAATATTTATATATAAATATTTATGTATCATTATTATATCATATATATCATATATATTTACTAAACTCATCCTTCATAAATTCCATGTAGTGTATGTGTGAATCACATCGCTTTGTGGGGGTAGTAGTCCAAACTTCCTCAAACATATTTATCATATTAACACAAAATGAAAAGAATAATGATATGTGTTATAAAAAAATTATATCAGATTAAATAAATAGAAAATATAATATATGATATATATAAATATATTTTGAATCACAATATCAACCACGATAGGTGATAATGGAATAAAATGAACAATCATCATTTAGTGAGGCGGTAGTCCGCAAACCATGTAAAAAATTTGTTCTTTGCCTCTTATATGGAAGTGTATGAATGTTTAAATATAATCATTATAATAAAAACATAATAATTTGTTTATTATACTTGTGTTTTTATATAATCATGTAATAATAAAATTATAGGGATTGGAGAAATAAAATAAAACCAACGTGTTTGGAGGGAGGGTGTTACCTCTTAATTTGGTAACTCCTTTTGGTTTTCACCAAAGGGATTCCTTGGGATACATTCCTATTAAAGGATTAATCAATAAGGAATCATGTTATGTTGGGGACATATTTTGGAATATTTTTTTCTGAAATTATATGGATTAAAAGGTGTGAGGAAGTTAGAGGACAGGAATCCTTTATAATAGAGGATTGTCAGTCTAATAATATTATCGAAAAAGAAATCAACACCCTTGTTTTGTTATTGAAATTATTTCCAATAATGGTCCAATGTATTTAAACATGAAGATAGGATTCAAATATGGCCATCAAATTGCATTTGAATAAGATTATTGGTCTTATTTTCCTTAAAATTATGGCTTATTCCATTATTAGTTTTAATTTTACCTTTATTATATTAAATAATTTTAATATCTTTAACTAATTTTATAGGTCAAATAATAATTTGAACTTATTAGAAACTATAAATTTTTGTGACTCCAAATATAGAATTAAATTTTCAAAATTCGAATCTGAGAAGTGGATGCAAATAATTTTAATTTAATATTGTAGTTGAGTCGAAGATGTGAGTTTTTAATGTAAAAAGAATCAAAATTTGGATACGTTTTTATATATAATTTCATGGTTTAATTGGTTGTAATGGCCATAATTAGATTAATTAATAAAAATACTATCTAATAAATATGTGAAAAAATTAAAATTTCAATTTACCCTTATAAATACATTTTATTAAAAATCAGCTTCAATGAAAAATATAATATTTTTCACTATTCATTAAAAAATAAAACATCATATAAATATAATAAAAATTTATCCTAATTTAATTTTTATTATTATATTTATAATATGAAGTTAATATTGACATATAATATTTATTAATGAATAAAAATTTATATTTAAAATAGGTTCTCTATTAAATTGTTGTAAAATTGCATGAATAAAAATATTAGGTTGTTGTTACACCCCATGATTTCATAGTATGCAATCTCTTCAATGTAATTCAATAACTTGTGCTACAAGCAACAACGAGTTTGAGCGCATCAAAACTTACCAAACTATCCATTTAGAAAGCGGTTATGAATAGCATTAACTGAATTTTCAATATTATATATATCTTATATAATTGTAACATTCATATTTTGTATTTCATAGAAAAAATATAAGGGCCAATTCAATTTTCAGATAATAGAATTGTTTTTAAAAAAATGTAATTTTATGCCTATTTATTGGAGAATCATTTTTAAAAAAACATCTGACACTATTATATATTTTATTTAATGAAATTAAATTCTTCTTTAGAATCTAGACATAAAAACATATTTGGGATATATTTTTGGTAAATTTCTGATAACTTTCATATTTTGATGAATAGTGAAAATTACTATGTTTTAATGGAAAAAAACTTTTTAAATTAAATCAATTTATATTGTTAAATAATTCATTTTAATGTCTTTTATATCTTATTATATAATATTTTTATCAATTAATTCAATGTAGGTCACTATAAGTAATTTCACATATAAATTTAATATAAACACATGTCATTTTTTTGATAGTTTTTACTTTTTAAAAAAACCAACTGTTTGGTTTTGATAGCAGGAATTAATTTTAAATTACTAAATTCAACTTATATTTTATAAATTTGGTAATTTAGACATAATTTTTGAATTCATAATATCAAAATTTTCTTAAGGTAAATTTTGGGTACTTTTCTGGAAATATTCAATTTTTTATGAATAGTGAAAAACACTGCATTATTATTTAAAACAGAATTTTTATTTAAATAATTATTTACTTTATTTAAATTTTTTATGTCAAAATATATATTTAATACCTATATAAGTTCAATGTAATTAATTTAAGTAGTTTTATTATAAAATTAGATGTATAAAATTTTATTGAAATTTTTAAGGTTTTTTTACCCACCTTCTAAGAGCATTTGCAAATTTTCATAAAACATAATTTTTCCACTTATGTGAGTTGAATTTAAAATCTTATAGAGACACAACTGAAATCATTAAGTAAAATTTTCACCAATAAGGTGAAAATAATTTCTGTTGAATAGTATCTTTTTTACTTTTTTTACTATGGTTAAAAAAATAGGGTAACTAAGGGTAAAAATGATAGTATAATTAACCTAACACATGAACTAATTCAATTTGATATGATTAATTCGAAAAAAACGAACTTAGGAATAAAATATGATCTTCTTTATTCATATTGATTAGATTAGGACATTTATTAATATTTTATTTATAAAAGAGTTAAAAGTGTTAAATTTAATGTTTAATAACTAAACCATTTTTTATATATGGTTACACATAATATAAAAATGACTATAAATATTGATTAGAAATCTAAAATGATTTCATACATAATGGTAGTTTTTTTAATATTTTTAGACATTAAATAATATAATTTATTTATGACACAATGATGATGCAGTTATTTACTTATTAAAGAAATATTTAAATAGTTGATATTATAAATATCAAAATGAATTTAAATTGAAACTTATGATGAATTCCACTAATTTTCTAGTTTAATATGGCATTTTATGGTTGATTAGATAAATTTTTTTTCTAAGTGATAAGGTTTTTCTGACATTCACAAAAACATAATATCAATTAGTGTAAAAATTGACATAAATTAGTTTTTAAACGAATGCTATATTCTTGGTTGATATAATATTCCTAAAAATCTAAGGTTCAACCAAAGGAATTAAATGATATTATATATGTCATTAATGAACCACTTGAGGGTATTTTGTAAGTTTATAGTTTGTTTATTACCCATATAGTGTAAGAATCCAAAGTTGACATGATATAAGTAAAACTATTTAACTAAGAGTTAAATCTAAAATATAAGGTTAAAATAGTAACCTAAACCTATCTAAAAACAATGGTATTAGATGTCTTCTACACATTCCCAAATTATCCTAGAAATGAGTCATTTTTGATCCATTAGAAACCGAAAATAATTTTATTATAAAAAAATATTTCAATCTTTTCTTAAATTGACCCTCACCTCTCTTATAAAAGGGCACTTCCCCTTCTCTCAAATTCACACATCCAAATCCATTTGGCTCGGAAAAAACCTTCCAAAATCTCCTTAAAAAACCTCCCTTAGACCTATACTCCTTATTTTTATCATAATTCCAACCAATAGATCCCTTTTGATTAACTCATAAGGAAACAACTAAAGAAGAGGTAATAATTTCACCACCATCTTTCAAATACTTTTCATCTTCCACTTCCTCTTTCATTGTTGGTTATATACTAAAATAATAACTCCAATACCTTATATATAATTTAATGTTATTATAAATATTGTATAACCATATTTTTTATTCTATTCATCCTATAATGATAAAGTGACTATATGTACGTACGTACGACTTACCGTCTCCACGTCGTGGTGTAGTTTGTTATTAAAAAACATAATTATTTGGATGGGTATAATAATGATTATATATTATGTAACTAATAAATATAACATGTTAATGATTCTTTGTATATGATATACCAACCCATTAAATACGATTTCATAATTAATATAATGATATTGTCGCTCGTGCGTACGTACAGATTACCGTCTCCACGATGCGATGACATTCATTCTAACGTTCACCATTCATCAATGATTATAAAAATATATATTATTAATAAGTTTGTAATATATTAAATTATAATTCTACAAGATATATATATATATACTTAAATATATCTTATTCAATTACTTTCATTCAATGCGATATGAAAATGCAAACAATGTTTATGCGTAGGTACGGACTACTGTCTCCATAAATGGTGCCTTCTATTTCATATATCAATCTATAATAAATATATATATTCTAAATATATATGATATATAAATCAATGAATATATTCTTAAAGTATTCGAATCATTATCTAAATTATACGATCAGGAATAACATGTTAAAACACGTATGAAAAAAGAAAGTGATTATTACCCTAAATGTTAATTTAATAAGGACATCATTATTAAAAGGGAAGTATAAAGTCATAAATTAGTAGTGTATGATATATTAAATATGAATATGGTTATGTTATAATTTAATAAAATACTATGGTCATTATACAAGAGGTTAGATGTACCCTCGACCAAAGGAAAGTGTAAGTCAAGGGTAAATTTCACAATCTCTTAATTATCTAAGGATGTTTTTATGTAAGTATCTACTGGGAAATATTTATTATCCATGTCAATGTTAAATAAAAGAGTATTTAGTGGGATTATTTTTAAGGGAAATATTACTAAAAAATCATTTTATGTGTTTTAAAGATTTATTCTTCTAAACCATTCTCATTAATGTCCAGGATTTCAAAATGTGTTTGTGAATTTATTTATATGTACATGAATATTTATAAATTTTAATTCATTTCAAAAGATTAAATGTGGTATGAGACACTTTTATTCAAAAATATATTTTAAATGACTTAATTTATAAATTATTTGACTTTTAAATGATTTCTGGAAAAAGGGATATTTCTCTCAATGATTTTTAATGATCATTTTCAACTATGTCAAAATCATTTACCATATACTATTCTTGATCAAAGATGATTTATTAAACAAATCATTCATATTTTATTAAAGGTTTTGTTAAATTTTTGACTTTGTATGTGTTATTTTTATACCATTCATGGTTTATAGATAAAGTGTTGACATTTTATATTCTAGTTTTAATACGAATGTTTATATTATGTTTCATCAGTTTTATATTAGGAATGTATTAGACATAGTAAGTGATGGGTGGAGCCCGCTATAGCTCCTCGGTGCATCCGTAGGTCTCATGAGACAATTATATGTGGAATTAGAAAAGGCCCTTCCCAATTTAGAATATGGTTTTGGCCGAGGCGATAATCATTTTTAGACATCTTCGCTGAGGCCTTTACAAAATGTTTCAGAATGTATAGTATTATACATTCCCTCATTATGAAAATAAAATTGATGGTTCATGTGGTTTTTTGACTAGTAAAATACCCATGTCTATTTTATATGGCATTATTTAATCAAATCATATTTCATCAATAATGTTCTTATGTTTATTATTATTAACAGTTAGTGTTTTCAATTATTCAACATACCTATTGTTTATGTTATATTCTGCTAAATTGTTTATCCTTACTGAGCATTTGAGATCACCCCTTTTTTATGTTTTATTTCCCCAGGATTTCTATGAAGTGTATTATGGTTAATATGTTGGGTTAAGATAAAAGGGAATATTGGATTTCTTAATGAACTATCAATGTTTTATTTTATATTTTAAATTGTAATGTGATGTTGATGTATGTAATCTATTTCCAAGTCTGTTAAATTTATTGGTCTTTCATTACTTGATTTCCTTGTATCATGGTAATGTATTAAAATAATGCACTGACTTTGGGTAACTGGGGTTAGGGAATTACACTTGGTATTAGAGGAATTTTAGAAACAACCTAGGAAATAGATTTAGATAAACACAGATTAATGAAAATTACACTAAGATATAATTTTGGGATTAGTATAGATGAAATTCCTTGAATTTTGGAAATGTAGAGATTTTGTGTACTTTCCATGCAACGCATCCCTTTATGGATATGACCAGGTAGAGGTAGCTCGGGAACAGATGTACCTAGGAGTGAAAACTTTGACAAGGAGTTTCAGGCTTGACCTAGGGTATCCTGGTACACAAAAAAAGGCCTTGCTGCACTCTTGGTTATGACACTCCTAGAGGGATATACTTTTGATAATTCACATTTTTATTACAAGCCATTATGAAGTATTTAAGGGTAAATATTTCCTCAAAGAAAACGTTTTATGATTATAGATTATATGTAAAATATTTTCAATTTATGTTAGGTATTTTACAAGTTTGGAATTATGCATTGTGATTCATAAACTAACCTAGCATATGCCATTGTTTAGAAATGGAACCTAGTTGAAGGAATTTTAATTCCAGCAATACGCATGATCAAAAGATTAAGAAGGATCATATCTTTCATTGTATTAAGCCTACATTTAAATAGGAAATATTCTCCCATGTATTCTCATCATATGAAAAAATAATATCATGTGTTAATAAGATAAGTAAAGAATTCCCTAAGTCCTATGGATTTGAAGGGGAGAAAGAGATGAAAAGGATGGAAGAGAAAAAGATGGATAAAGAGAAGAGGGGAAAGAATGATTTTCCCATATGTGATAACTATGGAAAGAATCACCTTGGAAAAATCTTGAAGTGAATGGGAGTTTCTTATAAGTGTGAAAAAAGGACACAAAGTATGTGATTGCATTGATAAAAAAATGTTCCAAATTTACAATTCTTCATCTGCATGGAGTTGGGACACTATGTGAATCATGTTTCAAATCATCAGAGTATACAACAAATGATGCTATTAGATAATAATCATGTTATGATACTACGGAAGGTAAAGATGAATGATTAGAGTTCTAATGTTTTTATTAGTTTATTGTGTCATTTTAGTATTGTATTAATGATGTACATGTTATAAAAATTATAATGTATATAAGTATTGTACTACAATACTATTCCATTAAGGACATGAGATTTTGTGGAACCATAAAAAGAGACTCAATATGAGGTTAATGTTTTTGGAAAATATACGGTTGAGAGAAAGATAAACCATAATATGGTACTGATACTGAGGTAGTGATTTTGGAATAATATATGATTGATTTGGGTAAATTATAATGGAAATTCTTGATTACCTTGAAACTGAATAATGACTTGTATAATCCATCATTGGTGGATTTTACAACATTTTTGGATAGAAGATGTATATCCAATATTATATATTGAATAATTGAGAATTAATTTAATCAATAAGGTTTTATTGTAATTCAGGGTGTTATAGTGTTTTAAAAGAATACAATATGATGTTATTCACATGTTATTACATTGAAAAAAGAATCTTCATTGTGTTTACCTTCCTTAAAAATTTTGGACAGTGAGTTTGGATATAAGTATTTTTGATAAGTTAAGAGGTTGGAATCGATTGAGTTTGACATTGGATAATATTTTTATGGTTAAATGATTTATTGGGATTATTTTTAGATTTTCATAAAAAGGACAACCCAAAGGTCGAGCGAAAACCTGTCGTGTCCGTAAAGGCCGTGAGACTTGAACCCACAACTGAAGGGCGACAATAGTGCATCACTTACCACTAGCCTACATGATTTTCTGGTTTGTACAATGTTGTTTTTTAAAATAGTATGATAAATGAATTTATAAATTAATTATTTTTGTAACGCTATACAATTAGGATAAATTGAATATTTTGGAATTCTAATATCTTTTTGAATGAAAGATGAGTCTATGGTAGATGTTAGTTAAATGGAGAAACTCTACTTGTCAGGTATATTTTTTTCTCTTATTCTATAAATAAATTAATTATTAAATATTCTGTAAGATATGATAAAACAAAAAAGGTGTTATCCTAATACCTTATGTTTTGTTTAACTGATGATATTTTAAATCATTAGATATCAATGGATTTTTCCCTCAATTGTACACTTGTTTGTGGTTGATGACCTCAATCACTACCTGTATATATTTAGGTTTTTCCTCTAATTATGTGTCTCTAATTTCCACCAATGTACTTATAATCAAGATTATAATTTGGTGGTGACATTTTAATTTCCATTTCCCTCCTATTAAGTAGAAATTTTATTGAACCAATTTTCAATGTGGGTTTTCCACAAAGGTATTTTTGTATTTTTATCCTTTTGTTTTTGCAGAACAATTTAAAACTGAGAGGATGCAATTTTATTGAAGGTGTGGAGAAAGTAACACCCCATTATTTCATAGTATGTTTTCTCTTCAATGTAATTAGATAACTTTTTCTATATGCAACAATGATTTTGAGTGCAACATGACTATTAAAATAGAGGTTATGAATAGTATTAACTAAATTCTGAATTTTATATATATCTTATATAATTTTAACATTCATATTTCGTGTTTCTTAGACATAATATAAGGACAAATTCAATTTTCAGATAAAAGAATTATTTTTCAAAAAAATGAAATTGTACCGCCTATTTAATATAGAATCCTTTTTAAAACAAATTTTTGACACTTTTATATATTCTATTTAATGAAATTAAATTCTACTTTAGAATCAAGAATTAAAAATTTAGTTTGGATTCATTTTTGGTACTTTTCTGAAATCTTTTATATTTTGATGAATAGTAAAAAAAATATTATGTTTTAATTGAAAAAAAAATTAAATCAAAATAATTTATAGTGTTAAATAACTAATTAGAATGGTATTTATGTATTTTCACGACCCGTCCCCTAGGTCCCAGTCGTAACTACACCAAGCCCACCTTCCACAGGCCAGGGGCTGGAAACTAGCACCAAATGAGTATATCCCTAAACTGGGAAGGCATTTCCATTATAACTATAAACAAACATAACATAGTACACAAATGGAAGTAAAAAACTGTGTAAAAACTGTATACAAAAAGTGTGCTATAATGTAAATGGGGCTATTAATACAAGCCCAACTGTAAAGTACAAGTAAAAATGAAAAAGGTACAAATAGTTGAAAGGTAAAGAGCTGATCTTGGATCATCCTCTGGGGTTCCTACCTGATGGGTAGGTACATATGGCTATCTCAGCACTCCATGTACCTCAGACTCCTTTGTGTACTGACTCATCGTAAGGTCCACCTCCGGGTACCATCCAGTCCTGGCACTCTCGGCCTCCATTAGCACAGTCTGTCATCTGCATCCAACAACACGAGGTGCTAGCATAGACCATGCAGGGGTGAGTATAATGATACTTA
Source organism: Viscum album (assembly GCA_963277665.1). NCBI lineage: Eukaryota > Viridiplantae > Streptophyta > Magnoliopsida > Santalales > Viscaceae > Viscum > Viscum album. The sequence goes on along the minus strand of OY728126.1, from coordinate 585,279,015 downwards.
GTAGGGTCCCCGAGACCCTCAAGGTCCACACAATCCAACAAAGATGAATAAAAAAGTATGAAATAAACGGATAACCATTACTTATATATATGTGCATACATATACCTATATTATATAGTAACCCATCTCAATCATGAGGAAACACAAAAGACATTGACAAAGATGAAACGATGATTTTTTTCATGATGTCGAAACCACGGCTGCTGGAGAACTCTTCCTCTTTCAAGTACAGTGGACCTGCCACTACAACCAAGAGCTTACCACTAACCTCGGACTGCTGAGGTACTCCACCTATCGAGTACTATGGGAATTCCATGCTAACACAAAGCTTCTCCCCACCATAGGTCTGCCGCTACAACCAAACACTCCCCCTCATAGCCTACAGAGGTACTCCTTCCGCCGACCTCCAAAGCCGCCCCCTTGTGGGATTGGTCGAATCGGCCCCGATCTTTAGGTCGAGATGCCTGTATTGCGGCATCCGGGCCGAACCACCCTTGCAGTCCGCTAGGTTGGGCCCAGCGAACCGAGCCTAACCTAGTGGGCTGACCCACCCAACAGACTGGGTCGGCCCAGAATGGATTGGGCTGATTCGGTACGACTGGGACCGACCAGACCTGTTCCCACTACCTTATATTGTATTTTTATCATTTAAAAATATTTAGGTCATTATATATAATTTCACATTTAAATTTGACATAAACGCATTTCTAACATTTGATAGTTTTTTTTGCTTTTTTTTAAATTCCATTTTTTTGTTTTAGCAACGAGATTTAATTTTAAATAAATGAATGAATATTGTATGTTTTGAATTTTTTAAAATATACTTCATTTTTTAATTCAGAATATCAAAATTATCTTAGGATAATGTTTTGGTATTTTTCAGAAATCATTCAATTTTTGATGAATAGTGAAAAACGCTGCGTTATTATTTAAAACTGGAATTTTATTCAGAAAATTATTTATTTTAATTAAATTTATTTTAAGTAAATATATATATATATAATATCTATATATGTTCAATGTAATCCATTGGGTTTTTTTGTAGTAATATTATATGTATAAATTTTTATTGAACTTTTTATCATTTTTTTACCCACCTTCTCGGGGAATTTGCAAATTTAAATAAAACATAATTTTACCACTTTTTTGAGTTGAATTTTAAAAATCCTAGATACATGGTTGACATTAGAAAGAAAAATTTGGTTTAGTAAGATGAAAATAATTTTTGGAGAGTAGATTCTTGTGACTTTTGTTTCTACTGTTAAAAGTAAATAGGGTAATTGAGGGTAAAAATGATATTATAATTATGCTAACACATGTCCTAATTCTATTGGATATTTTTAATTAGACTAAAAACAAAAATAATAATATAATGTTATCCTCTTTGGTTCACTTTGATTAGATAAGGACATTTATTATTATTTTATTTAAAGAAGAGTTAAAAGTGTTAAATTCAATGTTTAATAAATAAACCATTTTTTTATACAAGGTTAAACAAAAATATAAATTTAACTATAAATATTATTTATAAACATAAAAATATTTCATATGTAATGGTATTTTATTTATAATTTATAGATATTAAATAATTTAGATTATTTATGACACAATGATGATGTAGTAATTTCCTTATTAATGAAATATTAAAATTATTGATATTATTAATATCCAAATAAATCTAAATGGAAACTTATGATGAATTAAAAAAAAATTAGGTTAATATTACATTTTTGTGTTGATTAGATAATTTTTTTCGAGTTGATAAGGTTGTTATGACTATGACCATAACAAAATACCAAATATTGTCAAAATTGTCATAAATTAGTTTTTAAAAAAATACTATATTATTGGTTGATATAATATTCCTAAAAATATATGTTTCAGGAAAAGGGAAGAAATAATAATATATATGTCATTAATAAACCACTTTAGGTTCTTTTGTAACTTTAGAGTATGTTTAGGAACCATATAGTGTAAAAATACAAGAATACACTATAAAAGTTATACTATTTAACTAAGAGTTAAATCTAAAAGATGATGTTAAAATGGTAACATAAACCTTCTAAATCATATTTTTTGAGAGTTTTTAGACCCATCCCATACATATCCGAGATATAAATCATTTTTGAGCCATTATAAGTAGAAAATTACTTTATTATAGAATAATGTTTTAGGATTTTCTTAATGTGATGCTCACCTCTCTTATAAAAGGGTACACCCCCTTATCTCTAAATCACACATCCAAAGCCATTTGGATCAGCCAAAACCCACCCAAATATCTTCCCAAAATTCCTAACTTCGACCTAGAGGCCTTACTTTGTTCATAAAGTAATCATATAGAGCCCTTTTGATCAACTCAAAAAGAACCACTTGAAAAAAGTTAATAATTTCACCACCATCTTTCTAGTTATTTTCATCTTCCACTTCCTATTTCTTTGTATTTTTCATTATAAAATAATAACTCCGGTACCTTTTACATAATTTAATGCTATTATAAATATTACAAAACCATATTTTTTATTATATCTATCCTATAATGATGAAGTCACCATATGTGTGTATATTCGGTTTACCGTCTCCACATCATGGTGTAGTTTGTTATTCAAACACTTCATTGTTTGGATGGGTATAATAATGAGTATAATTTATGTTAATAATAAATAAAACATGTTAATGATTATTTATTTAAGATATACCATCCAATTATATAATATTTCACCAAAAATGTAATGATATTGTCGCTCGTCCTTACGTATGGATTACCAGCTTCACAACGCGATGAGATTCATACTCACGTTCACTTTTCATCAATGACTATAAAAATATATATTATTAATTATTATGTAATATATGAAACAATAATTCTACTAGAGAGATATATATATATATATATATATATTTAATTACATATATATTATTCACTTACTTCTGTTCAATGCGATATGAAAATGGAAACAGCATATGTGCGTACGTACAACCTACTGTCTCTATAAATGGTGCATTCCATATCATATATCTATCTATTATAAATATTTATATTATAAATATATATGATATATAAATAAAGTTTTATATTATGAATGTATTGAAATTATTATCTAAATGATACGATCAAGAACAACAAGTTAAAACATGTACGATAAAGAAAGAAATTATTACCTATAATGTTAATTTAACATGGAAAACATTATTAAATGATTATTTTAAAGTCATAAATGAATCATGTATTGTAAAATAAATATTAATACGATTCTGGTATATTTTAGTAACACACTATGGTCATTATACAATAGGTTAAATGTACCCTCAACCAATGGAAAGTTCAAGGTAAGGGTTGATTTCACAATCTCTTTATTATCTGATGTTATTTTTACGTAAGAATCTACTAGGACATATTTATTATCAATGATCATGTTTCATAAAATATTTTTCAAAGGTATTATTTTCAAGAGAATTTTTACTAAAAAATCATTTTAAATGTTTTAATGATTTATTATTCTAAACCATTCTAATTAATTTCCTTGTTTACAACATTGTTTTATGGATTTATTTATATGGACATGAATGTTTTAAAATGTTAATTCCTTTAAAAGTATTCAAATTTTTATGGAACACATTGATTCAAAACTATCTTTTAAATGAATTCCATTATAAATTATGTTTCTTTTAAATGATTTCCTGAAAAAGTTATATTTCTCTCAAAGTTTTTACTGATCATTTTCAACTATGTCAACATCCTTTATGGGATATTATTCTAGATCAAGGTAGATTTATTATACAAATATTCCATATTTTATTGATGGTTTTATGATATGTTTGACTGTGGATTCGTTATTTTTAACCCATTCCTAGTTTATGGATAATGTATTGAAATTTTTTATGCTAGTTTTAATAAGAATTTTAATTTTATGTTTCAACCTTTTCATATGAGAATGTATTGGTCATAGTAAGTGACAGGTGGAGCCCACTATAGCTCCTCGGTGCATCAGTAGGTCTCATGAGACAATTAGATGTGGGATAGGCCGAGGTATTTTACAATTTTATATATATTTTTGTCCGAGGTCCTAAACATTTTTATAAATCTTGGACGATTCCTTGACAAAATGTTTTAGAATGTCTGGAATTATATATTTTCTCATTATGCAAATATCATTGATGGTTCATGTGGTTATTCTACTAGTAGAATACCAATGGCTATGTTTTATTATGGAATTATTTACATAGCTCATATTTCTGCCATAAAGTTTTTATGTTTATTATTTGTAAAGGAAAGTGTTTTCAATTATTTATCATGCCTGTAGTGTATGTTAACTACTGGTAAATTGTTTACCCTTAATGAGCATCTGAGGTAACCCATTTCTTATGTTTTATTTTCCATAGATTTCCAAGAAATGTATTATGATTGGCATGTAGGGTTAAGCTAAATGGGAATAATGGTATTCTCAAAGAACTATATATGTTGTATTTTATGTTTAACATTGTAATGTGAAGTTAGTGTATGTAATGTATTTCCAAGACTGCAAAATTGATCCGTCTTTTGGGACACAACTTCCTTACATCATGCCAATATATTAAAATAATGCACCGACTCTGGGTAACTAGGGTTGGGGCGTTACAGTTTTAGGATTTTAATAGGTTTTATTATTATCTTATGGTTATAAAATAAATTTTTTGAATATAAAAAATATTTACATTGATATATAAGAGATATATATAATAATTAATTTACTTAATAATTGTAATTAATTTAATTTATTTGTAATAAAACTACATTGTGCGCATAATAAATTTTTTCCATAAAAACGTTTTTTATATTAAATTTGTTCTGATTTTCATTTCTAACTAATTATTAACTAATTAAATTGGTTTTATTTTTTGAAAACCATATATTTACATAATTTAGATAATAATATTCATAAAATATAATTTAATGTCTTTGTTATAAATTTTTACATAATATCTTATTGTTCGGTAACACTCAGTCTTTAATATTATGCAAGCCATCAAGTAATGTCCGTCTTATTTGAAACATTATCTTACTTTTTTCTTCCATATAGGGAATATATCCATTATATTACATGTAGTGCATGATTAAATTGGAAAATATTATAATACAATCGATACATTATGCTTTAATCTATATATAAAATAACTATTTTTGGTGTTTCCTATGATGAAAACTATAAATAATGTTATATTATGTCACAAAAAAATTATTTCAAAAAATATATGGGAGTTATAAGAACATATGGAATTAGGTTATTGAAGAAAAGATGGTTTTATGAGGTATTTTGTTGATCTTAAAGGATACATTTTTTAGAATAATGGTGGACAAGATACAACCTTTTATATGTGAGGGGAGGGACACACCTAGAATTACATAATAGATTTCAATAATATAAAGTAATTTTCATATGAAATTTGAAGAATATGGACAATAAATATAATTATAAATAATATATGTTCAATATTTCTTCATCCAATAATATTTTCATCAATTCATGTTGAATTTTTAGCCCTATCTATTGTTGACCCCCCCCATCGTTAATTTTATTACTATTGTTACTATTATTTATTTACAAAATAGTTTGACATTATTAAATTATGTAAATTATTATAATAATATAATGGTATAAATTTTACATGATTTAATTTGAATGTGTATGATAATGTAAAATTAATATTAATGTGAAAAATGTAACAAAAATAATTTTTAAGAAATTTATTTTTTATGCATGGAAATTACATTATGATCAAATAAAATATTATGTTGATTAGAATGGACTTAATTATACTCTATTTTATATAATATAATATATTTTTATTTTATAAAACCAAAACCAAAATTGTTCTTTAATATAATTTATTAAAATAAAATAACTAAAAATAGTTTTTATTTGAACCAAAGCATACATAGATTTATGATTTATTAAGGATAAATTTCTAAGTCGAATATTTAATTATTATATGAATTATATTTCATAAAAACATTTATTTTTTCAAAAAAAATAATAAAATATAATGTTATTCTTATATCATTATAATTTTAAAAAAATTATATATTTTAAAAAAAATTTGTCTTTCAGTACGAACACAATTCAACTATTTCAAAACATTTTAAAAAAAATAATCATGATATAAATATTACATTATGAATTGAAAAAATTATATCATTTAATCAAGTTAAATTTAATAAAATTTTGAATATAGGTTTTAATCACATTCTTAAATAATTTTATGTGAATTTTTGCTATTGTTTCCCTATAATTAATAGCTTTCTATATTTGAATGTTTTGTTTTTCATTATTCCAACCTTCAAAATATTATTCTATAAAAATTTCCAAATTTCACAATACTAACATATTTGGATAGTTATTCATTATAGATTATTCATATTACCACATTTCCTCATCTATCATATGATTTCTCTATTGTAATTTTACTAGTCGAGTTATTACATTCTTTAATAATTCATTAATAGTATCAATAATCATTATATGATCTTTATAGTAATAAAATTAATGTTCTAATTCAATCTCCTCAAAGGTGATCACATGTGTTGGTTCTATAATGTAACTACTATATAATGATATATGGACCTCATCATTAACATTATATAGGTATGGTGGGATTTCTAAAATGTAATCCACAAATAATATTAGATATGTAATTTCAAAAGGATTGATATATGAAGGACGTTATTTCCATTTGTTTTTGATGATTACTACACCCTTTAGGGGAGATAACTTCAATAAAACATGATCTCCCACAAGAAATTACAAATACATCCTTCTGCTATTGGGATGATTTTTTCTTACACTAAGGTGAATTAATATTATTCTAAATAGTCACTAATTTCATTATTGTCTTATCCACGAAATATATGTCTCCAATATTCCATTAACTAACTTCATTAAAACATTTTTTATTACAAAACCTCTTTCCAGGAAATTCAACATTTAGTTACATTTAATTTATTTTAAAAAATTTGTTATATTACTAAATTATACAAAGGGTAAATACTTATCTCACATACCATGAATTAAAATCAATAAAAACCTCAACATATCATCTAAGGATATAACGATACTTTAGGATAGAGCCCCAGTGAGTGGATGATATGGGGTTCTAAAATATATCATTGCATCAATATCCTTCTAAATACTCATCCGTAATTTAATTATGAGCAGTAGGTCATGATTAGATACAATCGTAATAGGTTCCCTATGAAGTCTCCCAACATCATTAATGTAGATTCATGTGAGTAACTAAAGTATAGAATATTCTATTAGAGAGAATAAATGTGTGAGATTTATAAGGAGATCAATAATAACTGTTATGTAATAAATATTTGTAAAAGTATTTATAAATTCAGTGAAAATTTCAATAGAAATATCATCCCATTTACACACATTAATAGGGAGAGGTTCGATGACTCCTTTATGATGTTTCCTTTCATCCTTTAACATCAATGTTTCTTCCAGATTAGTAGCATAGATATAGCATGCATGACACAATTTTCATTCAAAATAAATGATTATTATGAGATAAACATGATGAAGAACCACACTCTTGAAATAATTATGTAAAATACTAGTTAAAAATGAACATTGGAACCAAATTCAGGACAATCATATAGTAATTTATAATTTATTTATGGAGAAAAATATTTCCCCTACTATGGAATCATTATTCATTAATTAATCTAAAAATACCTCCACAACCTATCCTAATTGAATCATAGGAACCAATTGAAATCCCTATTAGCGGTGATCCACATGTAAACCATGTACCTTTAAGTGTCACTATAGGAATATCTAATTGAATCATGTATGATCTTAATTCTTATTGTGTTCAATTATGATCTCCACAATATTAAATTTTAAAAAAATCATGATCTATCTAAAATAAATATTGGTAGTGGATGAGTCTTTATCTATGTAATTGATAGTGTTATCAAAGAAGATCTTTTTTTATTATGTGGTATTATCAAGATCTAATTTTTTATAATTATTAAAAATAAATATCATTGTGGTTATAAAAAATTGTTACGTTTAAAACATTCTAGGGTTAGAAAATAATAAATCCACATGCATCATTATTTTTTCCATATTCTTGTCATAACCCCATTTTCATAATAAAAAATATTTTACTTCTTGAAATATAAAAATAAAGTGAATTATGTAAACTTTTTTTCACGAAGAAATTTTTTAAAATTTAATTTCATATGTTTTAAAATATATTATTTCTCATTAGAAATTTAAATTCTATAGTCCATTACTCCACAATTTTTATCTTACCTAAAATAATGATTATTAAATAAATAAATAAATATCACTACATTATTCACCAATAAATATATAAATATTATTGTCAATAAATTATGAATTAACATTTCTTAAAATTTACACACATAAATACTCTCTAGAATGAATATATATTGAATATATATTATCATGTAATACTGAATACTTATTTAACAATATGTAGGAACAATAGGTATTCTTTCTGTTAAATAATAAATTATATTTAATATTTATCTATGGTTCTCGATACACATAGGGTGTAACCCACATGGAATCTTCCTCAGTTGAATTAGATTAATCCACCCAATGTCCATGATTTTCATAAATAAAAATTATGATAATTTCATGAGTAAATAATTTAATGTTTGGGTAGAATAAATCTTCATATGAATACATAGTGTGTAATATAATACCCTTATTGTGATATCTCAAATCATGAATGTTTTATGTTAGTTTCATCAACCTAGGAACTTGAAATATTTTTCTTCAGTTTTTTGGAAATAATATTTTACATAGTAAAATGTGGCCATTTACTCTATTATGATGTTTCATTCCCATATTGTTCTTGAGATATCATTTTTTTAAATAATAGATGGCCCAAATCCATCCCATCTTTTATTATTAATGTAGTATCACTCGTGATGCAACCAATTTATCTTACTTGATCACAATAATTTGTTTTCATAAGTTTCATTTATAAATAAAAGTACATGAAAAATAATATTCATTAAAAATTATATTAAATTTTAATCATAAATACACAAATCCATTGCTAGAAACACCCAAAGAAACATTTAAATGCTGATTTCCAGATTGCGAGTCTTATTTTTTCAAAATCTCATGAACTAGAAATTACCATCAGTGTACACCAAGAGTATCTTCTGAATGTCATATGTATCATAACCCTTAAAATTCTATATCATTTTATATATTTAAAATATATCATCCCTATATAGAAAATGTATTTATGGATACTATCATAGAAATTTGGGGTTCTCTACATATTATTGCACTACTCTGACATTTTATTGTGATAATTACACATTGTACAGCATCAGAAACTATATCCCATATAAGAATATTCTTAATGTGTTAATAAGTTTTTTAATATTTATATTAATTAATATCAGTTATCATATAGTGCATATAATTTGTATCATTGATCACAACTCTAATAAACTCCAACTTTTAGTAAATCTAATAACTTAAAACCATCACTCTATAAACACTAAGAAGAAAATAATAATTATGATGAGAAAATAATATATTCAATGGTTATAAAATATAATCTTTAATGGAAAATATTCTCAATGAAAATTCACCCCTTTAAGAATATTACCCCAAAAGGTGATACATATGGAGTATGTGTTTTTTCAATCGGTTTGAACCTGGCTCAATTATGTGAGCCACAATTTATGCATTACCATGATATCATGGTATAGGTATATCACTTCTAGGTAATACATAATTCTATTGTAAAAAGAATCATATCCAAAAAAATCTTTCGTAGTAGCATATCATAGTAAATATTAAAACACCAAAATATAATGAGTCACAAATGGATTCCATGAACCCTTCAATCTCAAAGATCCTCCATTCACACTAAATACATATAATTATTGTGAAATTATACATGTTTTATTTGTGGAAATATGTAATAATTATAATCCTAGATTACTCGCTCACATTATCCTCCAAACACAAAGAACATATCCTTATTTCAGAGATATATAAGGATTCCTTTAACTGCATACCCAATATTTTTACCTTGAGAATCTTGATATATTCCTACCATGGTCAAGGATGTGGTAACATAATTCCTAGTACATAAAATAGAATAAATTATAGATATTATCCCATATTAATATGGAATACTACACATTCTCTCTTTCTCCCCTTGATTATGAGGAAATGTTTTCTTAGAAAGATTTATACAATAATTCAACGGATCCAATAACCTATTGGATTGTTCCATACTAACTCCATTTTGTATCTAGTAAATTTATAAACTTATAATGGTAAAACAAGCCTCTTTGATATATGAAATATGATCTTGATCCCTATAATATAAGATATACCACTTTAGTCTTTCATAATAACCAATTGTCTAACCTATCCATAACAAAATGTATGACTACATTTCCATTTATAATAATTTATATTTCATCGATATGTAATACTAGGAAAATAAATCAACTCCCATGGTAAAACATGTAAATATATGTCTTAAATTCATTCTTAAGGAAATATTATTCTTTAATGGTATCATCAAAGTAAATAATCTATAACCTAGATGATGGATTCAATACCTGATTATATATCTAGAACATCAAAAAATTATCATAATTATTTAGAGTCACAATTCCTTCTAGTAAATATATATATATAACATTATACTAGTACCCATGATGAAATTATATTTTTTTATCCATCTAAAAAATTTCATATCCATGTTAAGTTGATATTTCAAATAAAATTTTGAGGGATTTTAAAATTAATATTAGAGAAATTGATTCATCATAGTTAGTACACAGACCTTGAATAAACCCTTTATCCACTATCCTCACATTGTTTGTATTAAAATTACCATCCCTATTTAATTTTCTCTATAATACCAATTTACAGCCAACATAAATTAAACGAACTTCAATATCAACAAGAACCCAAAATTCTGTTGTCAAAAATGGAATTTATCTCATAATTCAGATATTTTTTCCATCTTGTAGATTCAAAGATATTTATTCCCTCATTATAATATATGGTATCATTATTTTATATCAATAATCAGTAACCATCTTCAAATAAAATAATGTTGTAAGTTTCTTGTTCTATTAACTTCTTTTAATACTTCAAAAAACCCATGTTTCCGAAAAAACTTTTTTCATTTGAGACCGTTGAATTCTATTTATAATAAAAATATTGTGTGTCCTGGGAATAAATTTCATCAAATTAAATTTTTATCAAACTTTTCATATTGAGGATGTGATCCCTATCAAGAAATATGGATATTATTTTAATGAATACCCTCTTTTAATTGGGGTTATATAGATAATATCTGTTGGTTTCATCAGTATATAATATAATTATACACTTTGTGCCTGGAGATATTTTTTTTAAAAATTTTCCCTCAATAAATGAATCACATCACGATTCATGTGTATGTGACCAAATAGGATTCATTTCACCACATAAAATGGGTTGATGTTTCCTTTCTATTTTAGTTAGTGTAGGTGTAGTGTTCATGTAAATGAGTATAATGAATATACACAATTTCATAATGGAATATCTGTGTGGATCATAATCAATATTAACATGTCATGTAATGTATGTTTCCTCCGTTCATCAAAACCATTCAACTATGATGTATAAGTTGGATTTATTTAAAAATAATCTAGGTAACCCATAAAGAATTTATAAACTCCTAGTTTAGATATTCACTAATTTGACCGTATTCATAATTCTTTGTCTTATTAAAATTTATATTATCTTTCTAATTATTAATATCTTATAATTTCTCAACGGCATAAAATTAATTCATTATCACTTAAAATAAACATATCAAATCAAGAGCTCATTTAAATAATTAATTATGAATATCCACCTATATATTCAACCAGAAATGGAAGAAAAAGATTTGTATTCACTAATATAATAATCACTAGAGGTATTTTTCACTGTCCAACAAATGGTTTCTTGGATGTTTTCATTGTAAAATATAATGAAATCATTTAAGTGGTCTTAGATCAAAGGAACTAAATAACCATCCTCATAGATATTTATTATATTTTTTTGATTACATGGATAATATGATGATTCAATATATGGGTGTTAAATGTATCATGTAGAAATGTAATTTTATCAATTTCTAATACAATTTTTTAATAGTTAAATACATAAATAATGGTATTTATTTGTGAAATATCATAAAAAAATTCCTTATAAAATATATATTATTCATTTCAAAATTTCAAAAAATATAATTCATGGTAAGGAAATAAATATAGATGATTTTATGTGAAACACCTGGCACCAAATAATAGCTCATTAAAAAAATTAAATTAGTAGTGGATGGTGGTGGTCTTTAATATCCAATGTCGTGAGTTCTTCTCTATTGTTTACTCGAAGATGCACCTCACCAATATAAATCATAAAAAATAAAAAAAATTCCCTATATTTAGATACATAAATGAGAATTAATATCTATATATAACAACCAATGTGTAGATAGATAAATTTCACACTCTTTAATGAGCTCACCCTTACCCTCCCCATGATTATGGATGTTGTTTTCCATCTAGTGGATAAGATAACCACATGAAAAATATACTAAACCTTTTTTCCATCACCTGAATTTGGATTTTCTGCTTCTTTAAAGGATGGTTCTGAAATAATTCAGACATATTATGAGTCTGGTGAACTATTTTCTTGTTCTTCTATATCTTTTCTAATATCATGACTTTGTGGTTTTCACACCATATTCCCATATCAATATAGAAAATGAGAATAAGTCATTCCAAAACAACCATTCTTTTATTTATCATGTTGAAATTAATATGAAAATCATAAAAAAATTTAGGATATGAGGAAATGATAATATATTTGTGTTGATCATTAGATAATTTAAATCGAATGATTTCTAATCACTCTATGTAGCTATTTTTCTTTACATAATTAGGCCCATTAGGAATAGAAACTCTAAGAATACATGTTAACAGTACATTGGATTTCTCATATCTCTCTTGTCTCACCTTATCTTGGTATAAATGTAAATTTTAATACATAATTTTTTACATATACATATCCTTGTTTTTATTTACAAGCTCATTTTACATTTATGATGACATGTAACATTGGAAATCCATGGAATTATCAAATTTTTTCATACAAAGAAAATCCTACCCCACAATCCTATTTTCCATGCACATTAGGAATGGGGTTTTACATCACATATAATTTCATTTCATGGAATATAATTTAATAAATTTTTTTCATGTTCATTGTAATTAATGTAAATTATATTATTTTCCATGTCAATTATAAATCATAGTTTTATGGTTGATTTCATGTGTATTGTCATTTCGATAATTAAGAAGTCTATATTGTTAATAAATTGTCTAATTTTAATTTTGTTATAATAAATATCAAATTTAATAATCTCTCACTATATTATTTAAACTCAATATCTATTTCCATTGATTTTCCGATATCTAATTTTTGGATTATTATATTTTAAATTAAATATTTTACCCTTCTCATTAGTTGTACATTTTCACGATAAGTTATTTGAAGTGTATTAGGTCTTTATAATTTTTTCAACTGCATTAACTCAATGATTCATGATATAATGAATGAATATCCCAATCCTAAAATCCTAGATTTTTATTTTCTAGACAATTTCAATCATTATAAACCGTAATGTATTTTTTACTCAACCCCTATTGTTAACAAATTTAAGTTAACCCAAAATTAATATCCATATTTCCCAATAATTGGAATCACCCGAAATTTTTCCAGTCAAGAACTTTTAACTATATTTTAATTCTATAATATGTATTGGAATGCTATAGAAACAATATATATATATATATATATAATTGGTTTATTTTTATCATTATAATTAAATTTTCCTTTTTAATATTATTATAATCATGTTGATATAAATTGGATTTTATTATGTGATTAACCTGGTCTTAGATAAATTTTACATATATTCTATTTTTTTATATTTCAATATTACATGAATTTTAATTAATTAATTGAAGTGATCATTAAAAAAACAATAATGAAAAGAAATATGGAAATTGGAAAAAATAAAATAATATGTTTAGGATGATCCAGATTTTTTCCCAATGGGTTTTTATCTTGAGGATGATAAATTAACAGGACACCAAGAGTGGGAAAACATTGAACTATGGCATGGTTTATGGTTTATAATGTATCATATCCTCTGATGAATCGATTTTATTTGATCCTCATATAATCAAAATTTAAATGACCACCACATATATTGGTTCTTCATTCATTACATAATATTTTAATCACTAATATGTGATTGTACTAATGTATTGGTTTGGGGGAAACAAAAAAAACAACAATGATCGTATTGAAATTTATATAATGAGAGGATGGATGATATGAAGGCATTAAATTAATTTAATAATAAATTAAATTGAATCCAATGAAATAAAAGTGTGTGGACTATTCTCATGATCATCTATATATTTGAAACTGATTAATCATTTAATAACCATTTATTCATTCCAAATCGTTATTATTTGTGAAAAATCATACTCAAATCAGTTAATTACCTTTATTAACTAATCAATAATTTTCGATAATTTATAATCCAAAATTTTATGAGTCTTTCCTCAATCATTATTTTAAATAAATTGAATAATATATTTAAATAAAAATAATCACATAATATGTACATTGGAGAAAAATGAAAACTACACATCCAAATTTCCAAACAGGTGTGATATTTATATAGTATTTATAGATGCTACATGTAACACGCACATTAAATATTTTTATTTTGTTGTGTGTTATTTAAATTAAATAATGCATAGAGATATTCTATTTTCATACATTGATATGATTTAACAAGTATATAATAATCATTTAATAAAAAATTATATACAAAATGTTATTCTAGATATTTCATATTAAATAATTATACATTTAAAATGTATAAAACCCATCACGTGGCATTCACAAGTTAAATAAATGAATCATGGAAAACATGTTTATATTGCCTAAGAATTGTTATAAATTAATTTTGAAGTAGGCGTAATTTTGAAATATACATGTAATGTACTCTCCAAATAAATTTCATGAATATATCTTCATCGTCTATCTATGGAACATTCTAAGAGACTAGGTGTGTCTTCTAAAATTAGATATTAATTGTGTACATGTATTGAACTGAAGCTATGTATCATGGGGTCTCAATGTTACTTGGTAACCTATAAAACACATTTTATAATAAATTGTTCCCGCTATGAATTGTGTTTCAATTAGGAATCACATTTTATGAATGGTTTCTAGTGGGTTTTTTCTAAGAACTGTTAATACCAATAATTTATGTATTGATGAGGAATTTCATTCCAATGGCAGGTGCTCACCAAGAAGTCGATCTGATAAAGGTTATAAATTCACATTAGTCGAGAGGATGGAAGGTTAGTTAAATCACACCCTTTTAGGGGAAATTATTTCCTACCCCAGGACACTCTTGTATATTTAAGACTTATCTATGAATCCTTTTGGAATTCAAAATTATAATTTTGGTACCCTTTAATTAAACACTAATTATTAGTATGTATGTATATAGATTCATCTTTATCCTTTCGATGTTCTTCATCCATAGAGGTATTTAAATGTACCCAAGGTTATCTATAAATTGTATCCTCTTGTATAAAACATATAAATTATAGGTTTGTTATTATGATGGAGCTAGATTACTATCAACTCAGTGGGGATCTCGAGAGTATATTGTCTTCTTGGAATATGGGTATCTTTTTAGTGTTGGGATTGACCCCGCAAATGGGATTCCTACGAATCCTTGTGAAAGGAGTCATAAATCACATAGTTTGGTGCCACTAAATGGGTAACCTAATACACTTTAGGGTCCTGTGATAAGGACCCTACTACATAGTTTAGTGTCATGTATGAAGGAAATATTGCTGGATGGTTCCTAGTTGATGTTTGGTGCGATACATATGTGAAATCATCCCAGCGTACTTGGGATGAATATAGATTCTCATGTTGAATAAAAACCTATTATGAATGTGGAATATTGAGTATATGGTTGATTTGGGGTGTTGGGTCTGGACTTCATTGAGGCTTCCTACATATCCCCATTAGAGGGGAACCAAATCCCCCATTGTTTAGTTATGAGGACCGATACCTCTAGAATCCCACAATACAATTTTCTTAAATGGTAGTTTTTCCTTTGGGGGGATTATGTTCGGATTTACACCTAAAGAGGATACACTAAATGAGAAAACTATATATTTCCCAACTTATAGTGGTTTAGAGGAATGTTTTAGGGATTACCAGTGGGGATGATATCTGGATTAAGGTAATTTTTTAGGGGGCTTACTCTTGAGGGGAATCCCATTGATATCAGAACCTAAGTGGGTGTACTACATGTCCTGATTTCAATAAGAATTTTAGTTCTCATTGTCCAATTGGTTGCATAGAGATTGAAGATGTCGTAATAATCGTTATCTTATAATACGACATCATTCTTCTCTGTGTGAGAAATAATGTAAAAGTAGGATCCAAGAATCCACACACTGTAATTTTTACCACTGGTGGACATGGTAACAAATCCTAAAGAGGGATGGATGGGGAATTGAGTATTACACCCTACTATGAACACTCTCCTTTTGATGGAAGAGGTCAGATAAATTGTGTATAGTATGGGGTCATGAAACATCCCTCATTAACATTACCCTTTAATGAGTCTAGGTTATGGAGACTTGGAGGAAAGGTAGTGGGAGAGAGGGGAGGGGGATCGAGTCTCAATACTCTATTACCCATTTCCCATGAGTCATATGGTAGAAATAGTGGAAATTCCTAAAAAAATGGTAAGGGTAATACACTTGGAGGGATTCCCTAAAAATTTCCACATCATGAGAGAGTAGGATTTCATTCCATGTTGAATATAAAATCAAGAATAATACATACCCTCTCATCTAGGAATAGGATGTTCCAAGTCACGGATATGAGAAGGGAAGGACATTGTCTTAACCCTTGTATCTGAGACTGGGTGCTCCCCAACATTGTCCCTGGGGTAGGGGTCTATTTGATCATATGTATACAAATCCACATGTAACCAGATGATCCTAACTATCTGATAGGACCAATGTGGGAATCCTCTAGCTGAAGTAATCCATATCCAAATGGGTGACACACTGGTGTTCCATTCCCAAGGTTTTCCAAATTATGAGGCTTCAGTGGAGGCTTTGAGTTTATCCCTCTTTGGAAAATGCGCCAAAATGGGAGAGGCCCCTCCATGGATGGCATTCAAGAAGTACTAAAGAATTGATCACATAGGTTTTAGGTTAGGGAAAACTAATGTGGCTCGTGAAGGGGGTGCTCCACAAATGTTGTCCTGGGAACATTGTTAGCATCATAGGTGACATTACACTAGGAAGAATGAACATTGGTGATATTTTTCATAGTCCTTCAAGGGACTACATAGATGTTCATGGAGGTGACTTGTGTATATCCTTATTCGGGGAAGAGTACATCATGGAAATCTTTATTAATTATGGGATGCGAAAGGTCCTCTCATGTGTTTTTTTTGTAATAAAAACTCATAAGACATTAGTTTCACTATCCCTATATAACTCCCTATTGATAAGTTTTTAAAAATATACGTATAAGGTTTAGTAGTTCATTAGTGAATCGCTATGTAGAATCGAGTGTCAGTTGGACTTTGGGAATTTACCATCATACAAATGAACATCCCAAGGACTTATTTATAGAAAAATGTAGGTCCCTGGGAAAGGAGGTCATATAGTTCATGTTTTTCACATAGGTCCATCATGCAGGGTTACGATTAGGTACCTTGGATAGAGTCTATGTTGGGGTTACTTGTGAGAAATGTCCTTCGATGTGATTAACTGATCCTTGGCCCTATCCCATTCACTTCATCTCTCCATCCTTTTGTATTTTTCATTGTTTTCTTTTCGTCCTCAATAAAATTGGTGCGCCAAGACTATAACAAATTCAAATATGAATTGAAATTGGAGAACATATATGAAGCCGTATAGATTGGAAAAACATACATGTATATGAATTTAGAATTCATTTTGGAGCTACTGAGATGTTTGATCCCACAAAAAAACATCCCATCTGATGCTTGGAGATTTTGGCATCGGATTGTGGGATGTTCACAAGATCTTCGGGGCTCTAATCCTGGGGGATATGTATGATAAATATATCCTTTCAATGGAGATGATTAATGGAACTAATTGGACAAAATCCATGTAACATGATATGTTAAAAATATCTCATTATAATAAGGATGAATACCCCCTCATAAAAAAATATATTCATCCAAAGGTATGGATTAACAAATTCAAACGGTAGAAGGGGGAAGGAACCACATGAATGGATTGAACAATCTGTTCAAAGACAGTGAAGAGAATCGCAGCCAGCACTATCTGGGTGACTATGGAGAAGGGGGTATGACTAGTGGAGATATAAGATCCAACCAAATGTTCCAACTAAAACCCATATTGTTGGGTATCTAGTTATTTGTTGTAACACCTATGTGCTATCTTTCTATGATTTTAACAGTATCATAAGGCCATGAACATGTGTTTTATCATCAAAGATAGAAGATGAAATGTTTATGGAGGTGGCCATCCTATTCATAGGAAAAATATAAATAATCCCAATTCATGTTCATGTAGGGAAAGATCCTTCCATAATCATAGGTTCATTCCATGTTTTTTGGGGAAGGATCACAACCCACTTAATAATTTAGGTCATGTAAAGTGGGATCATGGTTCTCAAGATTGAGTTTTGACCATATATCTAGGTTGTATCTGATAATATTACCTTGTCTTTGAAGCCTAATAAAATCCAATGATTGTGAGTTTAATTATGGAGTTCAATGTACTCTAACATGGGAATCCATCCATATGTAGATTTACTAATGATAGAAAGTCTGGAAATGAGTTGAGGTCATACCTGATGTCATTTAGGGATGGTGTACTTGAGACCATGATCGATTAGTGTGATTATATGTGAGACATATTTTCCTTATAGGTTTACACACCAGTTCATCAGTTGAAAGAAGATAAATATATGTACCCCAATACACATCACATTAGAGAAGAATATGATGGTATCTCGGTAGCTATGGATTCTCATAGCCATGCAGTTGATGAAGGTGTTGGTCAACATACCTTAAATGTAAGAAACTGACAGGTTAAACTATGAGAATTTACATTTCAAGATTGAAGTAAACACTGAAAGGATTCTATCCAATTTTGGACATTAGGTTGGGAAAAGGAATAAGATAAGAAAGGATTCCCCTATTTTGGAAGGTTCTTTATCTCATTAGGATTCTATTTTTTCCACGTCAAAGTGTGAGGATGAAAAGGCTTATTGATCACCTAAAAGACTACATGTGAGGTTCAAAGCATTGATCAAAATTAAAAGGGATATCCCATATGAGTTCTCAAAATCATATCCTAGTCTTCTTCACCAATAATTGATTTGGATTCCATTTTCAGATCCATCATTTGTGACGATGATAGTGAGTAAACCCCTGAAATCAAAAGATGGTGAATCATCATCATGATAGACCTAGATGTACTGAAAAATTATACAAAGAGAGGAAGCATGTTTTTCATGAAATTTACTCCAATGTTGAAATCATATAGTCTCTTATAAACAGTAGATTATGAATTCCATCGATAGGATATTCTCATGCCCCAACTAATCTTTTCTTCTAGGATAGTCATGTTAATATGTGGATTTATATTCAAGAGTAAGATATAACAATCTATGTAAATGGAGACATAATTCTAACCATGATATAAGAGGAGGATATGGTTAAATAATGTGCTACTGAAGGGTTTGATCATCAATCTTCTGATGAATTTCCTACCATTTTTAATATCAAATGCGTATATTTTTCATTTTTATGATTTCTTTTATGCTTCATTCCTTTTACTTAGATTAATGTATTTTTTCTGAGTGGACGGTAATTATTATTTTTATAGGTAAAGGGGAAAAGAACTAAAATTCTCTCACCAATATTTGGCCCATATTGAGCCCTACATGTGGTTGATGAATCACCCGATTAATTGGGATAACTATCCCAAGGGAGGGGAATAGTGGAGGCTGAGATAGAATGATAACACTCATTTACACTAAAAATTATTGTCTTTTAGAAGGTTTATGATAATCAATTTTAATAAAAAAAGAAAAAAATGAAGGAATAAAGAAGGGAGAAATAATTTCATAAACCTTTTCCAAGTAACAATATGTTGATGTAGTACCATTAGTCTCTTCCCTATCCAATTTTTTTTAATTCACATTGGATTGCAGGAAATCCTTCCCCTTAATCTCTCAAGTGTATTATAGATGAATCTTCAAGGTCCAATGAGGGTGCTCTAGTCTGATAATATATCCCTACTACTAAGTAATATTCCTATTTAGAATTGGTGTTGAGGGTAGAGGATGCATGAGATGGTCCTGTCAGTAGTCCTATCACTATTGTATAAAGGGAGGAGGAATCTAGAAATGTCAATTTTATATCATAAGATATCATGTTATGATAAATTAATTCCATTTCTATAATATTTCAGTTTTATCCCTTGCATTATTGTACACTGAAATGACTAATGTTGACCCTACAACTGTCATCGAGGAAGCTCTTTGAGGTCTCATGTCATCATTGGTGGGTGATGTATTAGCTCATAATCACAATATTCCAAAAATATCCATGGGAGAAATTTCCATGGGGTATTTGGACATCTGTAGTTTCCATGAAAATTAGTGTGTTGTACATTGATGAAATACTGGAACATATTAAAATTCTTATTACATTAGTATAATTTGTGGTACTTAATAAGAATTGAATGAACTCAAGTAGTTGAAATTTGTGAAACCAATATTTTATTTATTGATTCCTTAATCCTGATTGATTTGAATATGAAGATCCATCGACAGATACCATCACAGTGATAGTGCATGATGAATATTTTTAATTCTATAGCAGTCCCATTGTTGGGGGGGGGGGGGCTAGTTCAGGTTGACTGTGTAACCTGATATCCTTCTTAGACTCATTTCTTGATGGACCTTGAAACATGAAGTCCTTCTGAGCATCCTTTCATGATCCCTGGGTATTCCTAGGAGAGTGACCCTAATTATGTGGTTCTGGATGAGGCTGTTGAAGTCGAGGATGCTTTTGGAGAATCATCCCATGCTGGTATCCAACTATTTTGAAAGGGTCACAAACTGATATTATTATTCCCAATTCTCCCCATTTTTTAGGCTAACAATTATTCTAAATCATCATTTAGAATTATCATCATCTAAAAACTGGTCTTAGGGAAGAGGCACTATAGAAATTCAGCCAGTATAAAAAGGAATTCTAGCCATTTTCTTGGAGGGAGTAGAGATTCTAAATTATTTGAGTGCATTGGTTTGATAGTAAATTTCTCACACTGAGAGAAGATCTTAGTCATGCTATATACTATGGAATTCTCTTACTGTATCATGTGGTATGGCTTGGTATATCATCTGGAATAAAATTTCAAATAACTCTCTGGAATACCATTTCTCACGCCTCGATCAACGTCAAATTCAATTTTTCAGGTTTGGATTTTGTGGATTTGATTACCGCACATTCTACACTACTACAAAGGAAACTATTCATATGTATGAGCCAGAGCATAATATTCAGAATGGTCTCATAAATGCTAAATTTCTCACCAATGCAGATGAAAATTGATTTGGGTTATCCTAATGGAATTCCAGTCATTATAAAAACATGGTGTAATTTAGATGGATGATCAAGAAGAATATCATTAATGTATCACACCTTCAACGATAATTTCATACAATATCAGGGTAACTTGAGGAATACCATAATACATTAGGATAGAACCCAATAGAATGGTCAAATACCATTTCATCTATAATGGAAGCACTTCTCCAGGCCACGGATATTCATGATGGTTGATTGATTGAGCTTCAATGAGTAACCTATGGGTCTCACGAGGATATTCAATAGATGAAAAGATATGTTGAAGGATCCTTGTTATATATTATAGAGGGACACTATAAAATAGATGATGTTATCATCTTTTCCCCAAATGAAAATAATTTTTTTAAAATTAGTTTTGTTTCCATACCTGTATTCTTTCTATGAACAAAATGTTGAATATGATTTCTGAAGTACGACATATTCATACAAGCTAATCATTATGACAATGGAATGGATTGATGTTCTCTAATTTTTACCTAATCCTAGAAGATTAACATGATCAGTTTTACTATTTCTATAGTCGTATAAGAAATCCTACCATCATTCATTATTTTGATTTCACTGCCCTAATGCTTCCATAAATCACAATATGATGTAGAATTTTCAGGAGAGAAGTTTATTTTTTTCTTAGGATACCATTTCAGGTTTTTATCCTATCATGTATTCTGCATTTTATCTTTTTAACACTCGATACTTCCTAAACCATACAGATTACATGTATAAATATTTGAGTCTCAACATTCTTCCATCATTCTGATTTTGGGATTTCAATCTAGCTAGTACTGTTCCTTTTTTGTTGGTAGTTTAAATTCATGCATGTCGAACTAATAAGGTTATTGTTTAAGTTCAAACACCATTGAAAATATATCTTAAAATAATAACCCAAAATGGTATTCTGGGATAATAATGTTCTGGAATTCAATAGATATCTAATGGGGAGTCCTGATCCATGAGTTTTTGGTTCTTATATCTAAAACATGACATTCTGGAATAGAGGAGGTATCTAATAGAAACGAAGTTAACCTTGGTGTAAAAACCTATTATGAGGTATATTTTATGGAAGGACAACAACAGAATGTATGACATAGTCAATAGGGGAATACTTTAACTGAAAGACCCATTATGAGGGTCATTTTACGAATGGCCAACTAGGAAACATGCTATATATTCAGTTTAATGAGTCCTTAGGAATTCCCTAATTATATTTTCAATTGTCAAAGATTAATATTTCGTGGTCTCAAGACCACCGTCGGTGGTTTTTTCAAATAGAGGAATCTATAAATGATGGGAATATATAATTTTTTTTCCATGAAAGGGGAACCACTCCTACAGATATTTATATTGAGTGGAGGAGAGTACATTTTGATAGGTGTTCAATGTCTTGGGGTTAGACCCTTTTTGACAAAGGGTGAAGGTGTAACCAATTTTAATGTCATTTCATCATGTCATTAACTATGTTGTATAATGTCTTACAGAAGGGAAATTATGCTATGCAGTTTAAAGTCATATCGCAAGTAAATTATATTTTGTTGTTTATATTCATACCTCAAATAAATTAATTTGTTTAAATATATAGTTAGTAGATATGACTGAATGTTTATTGATTCCACTATTCTTAATAATCTATTAGAAAATGTGTTTTCATATTCAAGTGTGAGGAGAGAATGTTTTATGCTACGATTTTGTAATTTTGGTTCTGGAGAGTTGTATATGGAATGATGTTTATAATGTTTGGGAAGGTCTTTCTTGTGCATGATGTTACCACTAGTTGAAAAACCCATTTTGGAATATTTTACGTAATCCCAACTAGGGAGTGCACTATACACTCAGAAACTGGCATCCTTTGGATGAAAACCCGATGTTGTCTATTGTTTTATACAAGGTAAATAGGATACATACTACATAGTTACGAAAAATACTTCACAGTTATTATTGCACTCTTTCTCTATTTTTTGAAGAATGTTTATGGATATTAGGGTCTCCCCAAGCATAGAGTTCAGTTTATGGAGGAATGTACATGAATATGGAAGGGGTATAGCATGCAAACTTTGTTAAAGAATTGGGTAAATTAGACCTCTATATAGGTCTAACCCAAGAATATAAAATGAGGTTCCTATAGTTTTAGGTCATATGGCTGGGACCATAATATCATGTAAATGATAGGTGATATGTGGACTTGACTGACCAAGGCCTTTCCTATATAAAATCAAAATGCGGGGGGGGGGGGGTTTAAATTACTATATTGGAGGAATTATTTTGAGAGTGAAATATCGGGACAAATATGCATGGTATGACCACTGACATTGAATTTTGGGTTCCAAAATATTTTCTTCATAATATATAGTGTGAGAAGAGGGATATCCAAATGGATAAATTAACATTATTTGACAAAACAATTTGGATGTTTTTTGAAATTCCATCTAGGGTGCATATTGCCAATTAAAATGGTAGTATAGCTTGGCTAATTTTTTTTGGGGGTTGTTTTATGAATGGATAACTACTTAACATACAACATAGAGCTGTCAGGTATCATATATTCTTCCACCAGAAGATGACGAATGATTATGAAGATATGAAACTATTCAATATTTGGATAATTATGTTCACAATGGACATTTCTAATATCAATGGATTTTTTTAGACTGATATTGACCATGATTTGGATTTCCCATATATAGATCTGACTCATATGTATAAGGGGAATATCTATGATTCATTGGTGGGTCCCTTAATTAGAGGACCCAAAATAAAATCTCCCATATCGAACTTTTATTTTTATATTGGATAAGTGTAATTTTTATCTACCTCATTGGTATGACTTGGATTTCATTACTAAAATCACCACATATCTCTATAGGATTATAATAAAGCCACAAAGAGTTATAATAATAAAGGACCACATCTTATTGAATTAATGTGAGGAGGACATGGGGGTATTGATACAAGACATGATTTGGGTGAGAACTCATGTCATATCTCCTCATGTAGATCTAACATGTACATGGGGGATTACCGTAATTTCCTATGTTATGATGTTGTTGCCCCCATGACTGGTGATCTAGACATCACTGCATCTCTCATAGGGGTGTGAATCAAGACACTTGAATTTCCTAAAGAACTATGTAGTTTATCGTCACGTGGAAAGGACATGAGTGATTCTTATGTGAAAAACAATATCGTGGATGGACTTTTTTGTAGGACACATTCACCACTACATATCTCTATGGGACAAGAATAATGCCACATGTAGTTCTTAAATATATCGTTTAGTTTAATTTCATGTGATAAGGAAATATTATTTTTCATTTTAGGGTCTTCCATCTATGACCTTGTAAACCACAATGGGAATTGATACACCTTATTTATGTGTACAAATCATTTACCAAAAGAATAAGCATGCATAATCTGTTCTCGATGTGTGAAACAAGGTGTGGTAAATGTTCCTTCAATAGAAAAAGGGTAACACAAGGGAAGGGTGTGGGATTTTCAATTACGTGGTTGCTGGGTTGGGATATATAAATCAGGCATCATGTTGTATCTCATCGAGATGTGAATCAATCCATACGTAGTTTTTAAAAACTCATTATGTTAAACATCATGTAATAAGGATGAAGATAAACTAACATTAAATAGAATAAGTTGAAAATAAACTATGGTATACGACCCAAGAGTCAAAACATAGAATTCTGAAGAAACAATCAATCCACACTTATTTTTAAAAATATATTCCATGTGCATGATTGAATTTATAGATAAGGAATAAATAGGAGTTTTTTGTTAAAATGTTGTTGGACCCAATATTAGACATACATGAATCACTACATATCTTTCTAAACTTTGAATAAAGGCACAAGTAGTTTTTTGAGATAACTCCCCATGCCAATATTGTTTTAATGTGAGGAAGTGGCATTAAAATTTTTCCAAATACTGGTTGTGCTAGCAACATGAGTTTTATGCATCATTATGCATCCCAATGTGATGGGGCTTATGTCGCATGTCCTAGAACGGTCAACTATAGAGATATGATTCGTGAACTAGAAATAAGAGTGGGGTTTTTGGTAAATTGTGACTGGACGTAGGATTTGAGATTTAAGCCTAACTATGCATCAGAATAGTCATGATAATAAAGACACATGTAATTCAGGAAAATTTTCCTTGGTCATGTTTTATCCATATAGACTTGGTGTATAAGGTATTTTTCATTAGTTATGGTAATGGATGGATCCAATATTCATGATCCAATCATCACTACATATCTCAATGGAATGACAATCAGTCCACACATTATTCATAGAATTACAGTGCATTTTAAATTCATGTGATAAGGATGAATGCTATATTGATGTTTTATGTCATACAATAGGGACCAGAAATGAATTTTAATTTCATGCAGTCAATACCTATATGGATTGATGTAGTTTAACATCCAACATCTATTACAAACATCACGTGATTAAAATATGTTTTTCTTCATGAACCTTGTATTGGTTGAAGTAGTGATGACTTCTACATCCATTGTGATTTTTGAATAATATTTGTAAGAGTGATCTTTCTTAATGTATTAAGGTCCCTCCCACAACGAAATCTTATTTTGAGGTATTTTCCATGTATCAGTGGATTCATTGGGTCTAATACCAATTATCCTTGGAGGAAATAATTAAGATGTTTCTTCTTGTTAGAGGGTAATGCTATCCGATTATGGTAGACATACATGTGATACATGGTATATAATTTTTTTATCCAGGTTCTCTAATCCCTCTAATCGATTCCAGGATTGTTCAAATATAGATATCTAGCTACCGATGAAAATACATAGTGATGGAAATTGAACCTCAAGGGGGTGGACTAATTTTGTTTCGTACACCAGTGAATATGGGATATCCCGTGTGGTGGTATGTCTCGTAGTATGGTTATCCCATAATTTATGAAATATATTTTCAAGACATGACTATTTTTTCTTTTTCCACATTATTGTCGAGTATGTTTCATATGTTCTTGTGGAAATACACAATCATTCCTTTATCGACATCATGACAACATAATGAATGGTTGGATTTTATATTGTATTAATGATATTTCTTTTCCCACTTGACATAACAAAAAATTGGTTCCATTGTCCATCAATATGGTATGAGGGACACCATATGTGGTAATAATGATAACTTTGACAAATATAGAAATTATTTTGGCTCTTACTTCATGGTGGGGTATTACCTTATCCCATTTAGATATGAAATCGTTAGCAGTAAGGATGTAAATTTACTTCATGGTTGTTGATAGATGGTATAACACCACTACATCTATTCCCCATATGAAAATGGACATGAGTGATAGTATGAATGAAAAAAAATCTATGTTTTGATGAATGATGTTTTTGTGTACTTGATTGGAATATCAATTCGTTGATAATTCTGTACAACCCTGAGTCACTAAAGGACAAAATTAACCATGCCTTTAGATTTGACAATAAGTCATGTTCCTAGACTGGTGGTAACCATAGCCTCCTACATGTATTTCTCCCATAACCTCCATAGTCTCTTCTCCCTCAATGCATCTTAGAAGGACTCCATCTAATACATGTTTTTAGAGTACATTCTGGTGAATTATTCCACCATAAAGAGTGAACATGGCAGCTTGTTTCCAGATCTTCTCTATTCTTGTTCTATACAGTGGGATTGCCCCATCCTGATTGTATTATTTAATGGGAATCATCAATACTTTGGTAGGACCATATGAATCATACATGGGGCTTATTTTATTGATATCTGTTATTCTTACATGAACAAAAGGTGACATCATACAGCGAGGGGAGATTCTACTGATTGTTTCATCAGAGTTTTGATGTTATAGGGTTGTGGCTACATTTACCATTATGTGAGACTAATTTTTCGATGATTTTAGGATATTAATAAATTATCATTATAATCAAGACTCTACCATTAAACCTCACACATAATCAGATGGGTGAATTACCTCCTCTTTTCTAATGGCATAATCTTCATTGGTTATCTGGATTAGAACGTCTATGTCACCATTCACTTCAAACTAGTTTAATAGTATTTGAACATCCAATTCTAGGCCAGTAATTAGAGCCTATTATTCCACCACATTATTAGTACAACCATATTATAATAGTAGGGAGTATGGGAGAACCGACTTCTCTGATGTGATAAGAGAAATTCCAATCCCAACATTGTTGAGCATAGGGTCTTCCATTCTTATCCCCATTAGGATCCTAGATACACATTCAAAAAACAATTTTGACATCTTACAAACTACATGAATAAATAATATCTCTTCATTAGGAAGATCAATACTTAATGATGTATCTTCAATGAATGTGTGTTCTATATGAAAATCTTAGAAGGCCTGCCCTTTCAATATTTTTTGATATAAAAATAGTATATAGATCTTCTATAGAATAACTACGGATCTCACTGGTCTTCCTATCAACATATAATAACTAATGAGTAATTTTAGTGGTTTATTACAAGAAACCAATTGAATCTCATGGTTATATAGCGAGTTCATATATTTTTAAAATTCAAGGATTAATGTCTGGTATCTCTTCTAGAGATATTAATAATCAGTCTTATCTTTTAGATTAGTTCAACATAAATAATAATGGTTTTTTTCAATCCCAGTTTCACGAACAAACCTAGGTTGACCCTAAACTGGTCGCTCGAGCCAGTTCGTGCCAGGGGCCGAAGGGCCTCCCCAATTCCCATTGGCTGGAAACTAGTTTTGGATGTCAAAATTAAACAAGTGGTTGTGATTTGAACCATAAATAATAGTCAATAACTAAATAAATAAACACAAACTGACCAATGAAAAATACATCATAAATAAAAAAAATCACATACCTCTGTGTAACCCTACAATTCACCCCTAATCTCAACCCAACATCGCACTACAGAGACCGAATCCGAGCAAGAGGTAGCACCGAAACAAAAAACAATTATTGAACTATAGGGGTGGTTATAAAAATTATTTTGGTGGGCTGAAACAATATACTCCCATATTCATTCCATTAAAACAACAGAATATTCAATTTCATGGTTCAAATACAACATATAAAAAATAGGTTTTCATTAATTTTTTTCTCAAAAAAACCATTATCCATTTACCCTTTCAATTAAAACCATATTCCTTTCTAAGAAGATGACACTAGAAATTTGAATGGGGGTGATTTTTATAATAAAAATGGAGTAAGGAATTGTAAAACATTTTCAAAACCTTTTTCCATAATCAATTGAAACCATTTTATCACTTTTATGATTATGCTACACTACACAATGATACATGATCAATAAACATACATCACATGAAATGGAAATACATCACACATGAGTAACCAACTATGACATGCATCTCATTTATCCATTGAATACAACTATGTGTCAAACAACATGGGAGAACCAAGGATATAATTAATAATATAAAACATAAATTACTTTTTACTAATCTTGAAGGAATTCCCTACATGATGAAATCATAATGCCCAAATGATGGATCACCACCCTACATAGCCTGACTGAGGGGACCAATTCAATAGAAATAATAACAAGATATCCCTCTGATATGGGTGATTATCTAGTTCAAAATATAAACAAGTGCAACGATCATTCACCATAAATTCCCTCATTATTCTAGGTTATCATGTCATGAATATAAATTGAGTTGATCCAACCAATTTCAACCAATCATTGAGTTATAAGAAGATTCATATATATCACACTTAAAACATCTCTCACAACGTGTCACCCCTAAGTCAACCTAATGAAAAATCCCACTTCATTTCTACAATTTTATCACAATGGAGTCCTACATGGAAGACCTCCCAAAAAATACATATATCTAAAGAAGAAGTACCAGCCATGGTAATTTTTTTTATGAAACCATTTAATAAGTTCCCATTGGGCCTCGCACAACCATCACATGCTAAACCTCTTCTTAATAAAACAAACACACACCAAGTCATTTCCAATAAATCAAATAGACACCACTTCCAATTTCAAAACAATTTTGATTCCCATTTAGGAAATATATTTGAGAAACCCACAAGCCTTTACACCCAATCCATTATTTAATAAGAAATATTTGCCGACAAAGACCAATCAGTCAATTTGATAAACACTAGAAATGTACATTCAATATGAAAGTTTCCTGTAATTAAAATACAAAGAGGATACTACATTATTTGAAATGATAAATTATTCTAAAAACTATAAATTAATATTTAACAAAAAAATTTGAAAATTAGGAAATCAGTAATTCATTAATTTAATTTAATGTGTAGTGGGATCCTACCTCAGTGTAGAACCAAATCGAACATTCATAATTTTTAGATTTCTAACTAAGAGATTTGTATCCCCCAATGTACATATGAATCATTACATGTTTTTTTGTAGTTCTTTGAAAGGTGTGGTGTAGTATTAGGAATCCCTGTTTCCAGGTGGTTTCTGTTTGTTTTATTTATGAATCAAAAAACATCCAATAATTCTTTATCCAAAGCGGAACTGTTTTCCAAAGGTAGGCATTAGTTATGTTTTAACTTTACGATACTTAAGAATGTGTATTGGTCAAGAGGATGGGAGTTCAGACTCATCGCACCCTTTTTTGGGGAATTATTTTTTAATTTGGGGCCCCCTTTGTAAATTTAAGATATTTTCATGAATCTTTTTTAATTCACAATGCATAACATAATTTTACCTCTGAATTTACAATCATTAATTAACATGTGTAAAATTTAGAATCATTAATATGAATTCGATGTTCGTTATTAATGGAAATACTGATATGTATTAGAGGTTTTCAATCAATGGTATCTTCTAATATAATCCTTAGATATTCATTTAATCATCGTTTTGATGATTCTAGTTTTTAAGCCACACAGTAAGCCACTCTGGAATTTGTTATCGTCGAGTTAGATGAAGGTTTGATTTGATTTTGGGATCTCTCCCTTATAATAGGATATCTATGTATCCTAATAAAAGGTATTAGATCCCACATAGTTCTATGCTAGTAAATGGGACAAATCATGCCTTTTAAGGTCATGTTATAAGGACATAGTCGTATAGTTTAATGTCATGTGGTATCCACATATAAGTGGAAGGTTCTTAGTCAAAACATAATGCTAGAATTATACTGAAGTAGCCCAATGAACTCTAGAAAGAATATGGGTTTCCAAATAGGATCAGACCCTTTTGGGAATATGTCCCAAGGAGAACATGGTAGATTAATGGTATTGGGTTTTAACCTCATGGAGGCTTCCTATGTTTCACATATAAATGGGTATCAAATCCCATGTAATTCAATATGTCTCATGGGAGAGTATGGTCCATTGAGGGAGATTAGTTTTGGATTACTTCAGGAAAAGGACGCCTTGATGATTTTGGTTCTAATTTGGGGATTATTCTTCAAGAGGATGCATATATTAAGGGAATTAGGATTGGATTCTAGAGGATTATATCTACTGATCTCGGGCCCTAAAAAGGCTTCCTACATATACTGGTTTGAACAAGAATCAGAGTTCTCATAGTTCATTTGATTATGAAAATATTGTGACTGTGACCAATCTCTAAACCCACAGGATTCATTCCCAGTGTGAGAAATAATAGGATGTCAGAGATTCAAACAAGTCATTCACACATTTAAAATTTTCCTTCTCCACTGGTAGAAGAGGGAACACCTATAGTGTCCAAGGCGAACGAGGTCAAGGGGACCATGGAAGAGGGTGAGGTAGTGAGAATTCCCACTATTCTAGTTATATTGGACAAGGGTCCAATGTAAGGAGGAAGGGATGAAGGGTAGGGGCTAACACCAGGATGGCCACCAATGGTGACAAAGACAAACGAGAGAGGGAATGGGTAACAAAATTCCATTTACCCATCGGTCCTCTGGTCTTTGGAACCAAAGATGAGAGGAAGATCAATGATGCTACCTCATGCAAGAAATTCCAGGGGCTTACACAATGATGGTTTCCCTAAAATATATCCTACTGGTAGATGGAGACTTCCAATTTAATTTTAAATGGAAAATTAGGTATGAATTATATTTTCCCCTTCCATAGACATGAGGTTATAAGACATATCTTCGAGAAGGGAGAGGCTAGGACCCAAACCTATTCCAAACTGGGATCTTCCAGACACTATTTCTAGGAGAAAGGTTTATGTAACTGTGGAAATTAAAAACCACAGACACTCCATGAATTCTGAAAACATTGTGAAACAAATGTTGGAAACCTATGACTATGGAAATACAAAACCAAATAGGAAACACACACATGTTCCTTTCACAAAGGGTTGATAAACCATAAGGTTTTGGTGGAGGTCTCAACAGAATCCCTTTCATACAAGGGAGCCAAGTATGAAGAATCCTTTACATGAATGGATTTGAGGAAGTCTTGATGGATTTTAGATTGAAGAGATTGAAGAAAGTAAGAGAATAAAAGAGGGGTTCCCAAGTAGGTAAGGGCACTCATGTATGGGCACACAAGTACAATTGGGTTACCTGATGTCCACTTAAGAGATGAACAACTTGTATGTTAATAATTCAGAGATACCTCGCTCAAGCCATCAATATTATTCATATGTGATCCTAGAAGTGGGGTGCTCATGTGGGAGGAATGGGCGGTGCACAAGTATTTCCGATTTGGGGAGGTCGGGTGCTTTAGGGGAACAAATGCTATGGATTTCAAACACTAATGATACTTATGTCCAATGATCTCCCTTATATCCTTTTCTCATGGTTTAAATGAACTACCTTGAATGTATCTAAAGATGGGGGTGATGTACTAGGGTGACTAGAGTAGTAATTTCTCTTCAAAGAAATTCTTTTGTACAAATGAGGATCCCAAGAGTCTATTTATTGGAAAATAATATACCTTGGGTGAAATTTGTTGGGTGCACAAGTAGGATGTGCATCATTTGGGGTCACGCATGTGGGATGCACCCCATAGTGCGGCGCGTGAGTAGGATATGTGCTGATAGAGTGTGGCTAGAATAAGGAAGCCAGAAACATATGCCTTTGAAAATATTTACTTTTCTTCATGTATCATTCCCCTTTTCATTCTAATGGATTCCCTTCATCTAGTTTTTTCTACTTTTTAATGGAATGGAGTGTCAACATAAGACCCCCCCCCCCCTCAGAATTGGATCAGAAAATGAAAATAGGATCTTATACTAAGGTAATGTAATGATAGATAAATAAAATAATTGGGGAATGCAAGTATTGGAACTCAAGTGGAATTGGGCGCTCAAGTTTGTAACACATAATATTTTTGGCACACAGAGTGACATAAATCCTTTATATATAACTGCTTTACTTCAGTGAAAAGTCTCACCACATTCGAATTTTTAGCTCTTGGCAAACAAGTCTTCTTATATTTAGGCACTTCTATTTCGTTGTGCTTCTTTTGAACATTTTTTATTTGTGTGCCATAAGTGGGGCACCATACATTCACAAAAAATTATACGTGCGCACAAAGTTTTAAACTTTTGTGCCTTGATGCCTTTTCAAATTTTGTTCTAAAACACCATAAATGAACTTACTTGTAAATGATGACCTATATCTTTTTACAGGTTCAATGGTTACAAAAATAATTGGAACTACTGACGAGCTCTCCAACAAGAGGATTGATGACATCATGAATGTCACTGGTCATGACTATTTTGACATATGTGAAACCACCCTTCTAGAATTACCAAAATATTAGAAGAATTATCATTTCAACTTTCCTTGATGCACCTATCTGACATTGTATATAAATGGCCATTTGTAGGATGCTAACATTCCAGATCCAAAGAACTATGTCCCGCATTATTGGATTCAGGATTATACCCACTTCACTTCGGCTATTTCTTCTATTGGGGATCATTTTCAAATGCTAGTAAAATATAGAATCATAATATTATGCATCATATCACGTGTGCTCTATTTTTGAAGGCACACAAACCCGAGCTGCAGCCACACTACTATTCATCCATCTTTTGATAATCTAAGACAGATCTGTCCAAGCATTGGAAAAAATGTTGTGAAATCCACCCAAGAGGAGGTGTAAAACCTACATGGATTTGGGAATACCATGAGTGAATGATGTGTGCCGAATTTTTAGATGATTTGAGAATCGTTGGGATTTATGAGGTTTTTTGGGTTGGGAAAACCTACATGTATACGAATGATGATTTCAAGCCATAATTATTATGTCGATGGAGCACATAGACTAATTTCTTCCACTTAACACATGGAGAGGTAGGTATCAGCTTGTGGTATGTTTACAATATTTAGAGATCTCCAATACTTGGAGGTATGTATGTTGAGTTTATTCCTCTGAAGGTGACATGGAATGACTCGGAAAAGACACCATATTTGGTTTGTGAGTTGATGAAGATATTTAATGAACTCAACAATTTAATCCTAGTTAAAACTTTAACCATGAGAGATATTCATCCGTGGGAATGGATGGAAATATTTCTGATAATGAAGAAGTAAAATGGGACCACCTACACCCATCTGACTAACTATCCAAGAGAAGAGAGGGGTGGTACTCCTGACACCTTCTATCCAACATTAGAGAACAGAGAATTTTAAAAATGGGGATATGAAATCAACCAGAAAATTTATGTGAAGACACATCTGGAAAGTTTAAAGTCCATGTGGCTTTATGCGTATTTATTACCTGTCCAATACTCCAAAGGATGTGTGAGGCCGAGAACCATTATTATTGCTTCTAAGTTAGTGGAAAAATGATGTTCGGGTTGGCTAATCTTGTTTTTGCCAAGATTCATAAGATTTTTCTTCATATTTTCCAAGGGATTTCTCCCTTTAGAATATCTGGACCATTCCAAGTGTTGTGGGATGAATTGATACTCACATTAGAACTTATGCAATACAAAGTGGAGTACAAGATTCCAGATGTTCATTCCGACCATCTGTTCAAGAATTTTCTGGTATTTCACTCTTATCTTTGATTGCATATGACATAAATTCTTGATTGACCATGCATAATGAATTCAATTTATTCCCTTATGGGTATCCACCGATATGAATATTATATGATGAGGGTACTACCGGTTTTGAATTGAGGGCATATATGATATCTTGCAGATATTGTGTGTTGGCCACCCGAGTCGATGGAGAATTCAAATGTGAGGCCTATGCTCCTTATAGATTTGTGCATAAATTCAAATGTATAAAACAGAATATTGTATCCAATCTCGTGCAGGTCATATTAGAGAAACACCCAGTGGTTTCCTGAAAACTATGGTTTTTAACATCTGTAGAGAAGACTAAGGCAGTATTTAATTTACCCGTTGGTGACACATTAATTAGATTGATCATCTGGTAAGTTGAAAACTGGGTTGCATCTTACCCTGAAGGGGTATTAAATCATGAAATTGCTCGATTGGGGAAAAAGGAAGTAGTTGAAAGGAACCCCAATGTTTGGAAGATTCTTCATCATCACCAGGGACTGAAAAACAAGAATCCGAGGGTGGAGGTGACGATGCTCTGAATTCGCTAAAGAGAACTTATTCCAGATATAACCCTCTTTTCAGAATTAAAAGAACCACTCCATCAATCCTTACAAAACTCATATCAAGGTGATCTGGTCACCATTATTTTGAAGGGAAGTGAATTCCATTTTTTAATCCTTCATATGTGACTCTGGGTGCTATAAAGAAACTCATGTCCAAGGTTGTAGGATCCTCCACACAACCCTATGACATACATTCTGAATATATACAACTGGAGGATGTTCGAACATGGTATAATTAGTTCTATAAGTCTAAAACCATGTGGATGGATCAGTGTGAAGGACTACATATTCAAGGAGTAGGGGTTTTTTGGGCTTCTACTGAAATTATTTTAAAGGATTATCTCAATTAAGTAGGGAGCTATATTTGAGAGCTAGAAAATCTCATATATTCCATTAATGAATAAATTACCTCCACAAAAAGGGTAAAGGAAATGAGATATCATGGTTTCATGGAAGAGATCAATTGTTCATTATATGATGTGTGGCGTGACTTTGTAGATCATAGGGATATAAGATTCATTTATATGGAATTTTTTTCCATTTTTCAACATGAAATTTAGACAAAACATTATTATATAGGAGAAATGTCATCTTAACATAAATATGGGAAAAAGAAAAACAAATGAAGTTTCTTCACCATTGTATAGTCGTGGAGGAACTGCTCTTGGAGCTTTTGGATCACCTAGTGAATCAGAAGAAATATCTCTTGGCCAATAGGCCATGGAAGAGGAATTATAGAGGGTACTGCAATCTATGATACCTATCTTTATAGATGATGATGCAAGACCTCCCAAAAAAGAGAAGAATCAAATTACCTAATTAACGAAGTCCATGGTTAAGAGTTTCCTTAGAAGTGGCAAGTCTCCCTAGTAATCATGAATTTTAGTCTTCATTCAGGAAAAAGTGTTTAAATTTTTTTAAGATTACATGGGATTCTTATGTATCTTCTTTGAAAGAATCAATTGATAATATTCAAGGATCCATTGAAGGTGCTGCTAAGCATATACAAATTCATGCAAATCTAGTGGTTCATAAAGATTCATTAAAGCCAAAAGAACCAACATATGTTCCCAGCACTTCCCTGATTCCTGCTATCCGAGGAGAGGAAGATTATTGTAAATCAATAATACTTAATAAGGCATAAAATTCAATAATAGATAACTTCCATTTTGTGATACTTTTAGGTTCATCACATGAACTCAAAAATCTGGCCACAACTGATGTTAACCCCACAATTTGTAGAGGAAGTAGCTACTCAGGGCTATTGGTTTCTAAATGATGGATGTGAAGCAAAAACACCAACTGATCCCATGGGTGAGAATAACCTAGGATCTGAGATATCATTGTATGAAATGATGAACCATGGAATGAATTATTATTAAATATTATAACATGTTAATATATCAAATTCTTTATATGAATTTGGTGTTCCTTGTATAGAATCAACTAGATGTGAGTTCTCATTATTCATCCTGTTATTCTTGTTTTGATTAACCTACTAACCATGGTTGATTGAAATATGAAGTTCCATCTAAAAAACTAGTGTCACAATGTTACATGATAATAGTTTTGATATTAAAGTCAACCACAACATATCAGAGAAATTGGATCAGATGGATCATTAGATAGCAGGAATTATTGAGATTCACACTAAAAACACATTGCATATTAATGATAGTACATCTCATCTTGGGACATCTAACAAAATTGCTGAAACAGAAAACATTGGGGAGGATTCTTCTCAAGATGATGAACTACAATTAGGTAAGAGATACTGATATTGTGACTGCATTATCTTTTTATCTCTTGAATCTAATCATAACAATAATTATTGATTTACCATATAGGGCTATCAACTTCAATGGCTAGGTTTGGAGTTGAATCCTCCACATCATCCCAAACAAAATAGGAAGAGAATGAATCCATTTATCAAGATAGAATAGAAAAATGAACTTCATTATATGTATTAGTCTATAATATATCCCTCCTTATGATAGTGATTCTGAATCAGACCCAGAACTACATAAGGCTCTTCTTATTGCTCTTAGGAAACCATGAAAAACATCTAGAAGATCATATATAATATCCACCTTAAGAAACTACCTTCATGAATTCCAAAAAATTAATATCTGTTTATCATGCTAGGATTTGGAGATTTTGAATTCCATGAAATTCATACTACAATGGAAGTTATTATTCGGAAGAGGGAGTAAGAGAAAAATCATTGAAAATACTTGATAAAAGCCTAACATTCAATAAATATTGAAGAGTTCCAAGAAACATTGTCCCAAGATGAGGCGAATCATAATGCAACGTTAAAGGGACTGAAGCGGACATTTAAAGAAAATATTGTTCAGAAACTTCACCTTCAACAAGAGTTATATATCATTATAGGGGAGCTTGACTAGCTTCATAGCTGATTAGGAGAAGTCTATAAGGATGGGCAAAATCCATTCCAGATGATAGATAAGCACATAATCATGCAGAAGAGAACTAGGCTGGTCTAATAGATGTACTTCAACAAGTAGTTGATGGGTCTGATGAGGTTTTCAAAAAAAAATGATTAATTTCATAGATAGCCTTTTTTAATTTCTGAGAGAGAGATTCAAATTTTTTGGAAGCTCCTCTGTGAAAATTTTTCCTAAATAAAAAGTATTTTTTCTTTAATCATTTTTGTTTTCACTTTCTCTAAATTCTTTTGTTTTACCTCGGCCATTGAGACCAGTAATCATAAAATGATTTTTCTTTTCGAGGGTTATATGGATAACCATGGAAACATTATATCTCGAGACTTTTTATTTCTCAATATTACCTAAACAATAAAAAATGCATATTTAGTGAGCTGGGACTCAACTTTTGTTTAGAGTTCCCTTTGCAGTCACTCAATCTAATGAGTACCAAGTCTTTTTTGGAAGGTATTTTAGAGGCATGCATGTTGGAGTATAAAGGGATAGTATTTATGGTTGAATCGATTTGACAATAAACTTTGAAATTATATCCCAATCAAGACTCTATGGATAAGAATTATTTTATTGTTTTAAATTTATTTCCAATGGGAATCTTGAGCCATGATTTCTATTGTCACCAAATTAGAAACTTGTATCAACATAAGGGGTGTATTTTCTAGGAATGAAATTACCAATAATTGAAAATCCAATTACAGGGTCTCTATTGTACAAGGACAACTGTGGAATATGCGACATAAACAAATAGTGGAATCATTGGACTAATAGGCCTCTTATGTTGGAAACATATACAAGTCCACTAAAGGGCATGTGTTGCATATTCAAACAAAATAGATCTTTGTATTATACCATTTTTCTATTGACAGATAGGAGAAAATATGATTTGGAAGACTCAATACCACATTGGGTGGTTTTTTCAAGGAAATGAATTTTATGAATGAAAGGGATATTTTACACTGACATATGTCAGGGATAAAAAACCATTTCTATAAAGATTTGGTTTATGAGGAATGGTTAAGATTTATCAAAAAGGGAATTTTTAATATCATATTGGGTAGTTTTAAGTCATGTAGTGAGGATATTGTTATTGTGTAGTTTTAATTCATGCTGTGGGGACATTGTACTATGCAGTTTTAAGGCATGTTGTGAGCACATTGGTACTGTGCAGTTTTATGTCATGCAGTGAGGGCATTGTACTATGCAGTTTTAAGTCATCCAGTGAGGCCATTGTACTGTGCAGATATGAGTCATGCAGTGAGCACATTGGGTGGTTTTAATATAAGGTCTTTAGCTCTAACCAATGGTACAAAACTCTCCCAATTTCATGAGAATTGTTTTGGAAACATACTATCATATTCAAGTATTGAAGGGAAATTTGTAAACTATAATTTAGGAAATAATGGAACCACGGAATGATATGGGAAAAGGGATAAAATCATTAGAGTAAGAATTTTCAAACAACAAAGTTACCATTACTTGACAATCTCGTTGTGGGGATGTCTAATGTAGGAGAAACTATGGAATATGATACCTAGACAAATAGTGGCATCTTTTGACTGACATTCTTGTTATGTAGGAAACATATTCAAGGTCACCTGAGGCCACGTGCTGCATAGTCAAACAAAAGATATCTTTGATGTTTGAAATTCAATTGATAAAAGATGAAAAATGTTTATGGGGATTCATATATTCTGAATCATAGAGTTTGGTTTTTGTAGAAATTTACCAGAGTATGGAAAGAACATTTCCACCCAATATGTCCTCAGAATCGAAAGAATATGACTTTTACGATAGTCTGAATCAAATGTAAGAGAAATAGTGTCTGTAGTTTTAGGTTATACAACTAGGAACAGAAATGGAAACAATATATAATTTGTGGCCAAGTGATTCCATGGTTATTTCATATTTCATTGAACACATGGTGCGGGTAATGTGTAAACCATGGTCTTGAAGACTTTCAGAATGTGAAAAAGATAATGGGAATGAATACTTGAATGACTATTTTAAAATAAAAATTCTTTTATAATGTCATCAATGATTAACGTTTACAAGTATACAATAACAAAGAATGAAGTTTCCATTATTTGAAAAACTAGTTATGGGGGATGTATTATGCCGATCCAACAGGGGAATATGCTACATAGCCAAATAGTGGCATCTATTGACTGGAAGGCATGTTATGGAGGCAACATATGAATGGACACCTTAGGGAAGGTGCTTCATAGTCAATAAAAAGAGTTCTTAGATATTATAGACCATGTCACTAGAAACCATAAGAATGATTATAATGATATAAAAATATTCAAGATTAAGAGTATGAAATAAGTAAGGGGTTGATGTCCAATGTAGATGATAAATAATGAACAAAATTTGGACATGTGTTAAATGTAATTTACATAGATCTGATTCATATTTAAAATATAGAATTTCTTTGTTTCCTCTGAATTAATATTGTGATTTTCAGTCTTAAGGTATGTTGTGAGGACATTTTACTTTGCAGTTTAATGTTATGCAGTGAGGACATTATACTATGCAGTTTTAAGTCATGCAGTGGGGAAATTGATATCCCCATAAGAAATTGTAACACCTTATATATATAAAGAATCTATTTACCCAATTCGTAAGCCTGTGTGATCAATGATTTATTTGATAATCAAGGAGAAATAAGGGTTTCTTTTATGGTGAAAAGGTGATGCAAGTGAAGAATAGGGGTGTTATATTTCAATATAGTTTAATGTCATGCAGCAAGGATGACAATGAACCGATGTGAAAGGAATGACATATTATAATTGGATTAAGGGATAAAACTCAAGCATCACTATGTGTCTTGATGGGGGAAGAATCATGTCATACATAGTTCTTAAAACATTCCCTATTCAGATTTGATTCTAATACATTAAATGAATGTTTTTTTCACAGATGGGCCTGAGAATGGAGATCATGGCATATCTGCATATCTCAAATAGATGATAATCAAGCAGTATGTAGTTCTTTAATCAATCATTCCTAAAGATAATCAAGTTTGACATGAATAATGGGTGTTTTTGACACATTCAGAGAGAATGGTAATTCATAAGACATAAAATGGTATAAGGACCAAATCATATATCTTGAGGAAACACTCTATAATGATATGATTTGTATACAGGAGGAGAAATGAAAATAAGAATATTTTATTATTGTGGTTGGGCCGAAAATTGGATATTTAGGTGTCTGTATGTATCTCATTGGAAAATGATAATCAATCCATACATAGTTATTTAAATAAGGTCTCTAGGTAGATCTAACTCATACATAGGAAATAAAGGGATTCATGTGCTACTAAGTATTAGTTATGATGTTAGTGATGTTTGCTTATAAAATCTTCTAACGTCTAATAGGGAAAATGTTAATTGTAAAAAGATGTGATGTAGTTCAACGTCATGTGACAAGGATGAAGATAATACACATATTAATGTCATGTACCATAGATGCTTATGGTTATTATGCATTTTATTGTCTTGCATCTTGCACAAGGGGGTTGGGCATTTTTATGTCATGCAGAAAGGACACGGTACTGTTCATTTTAAATTCATGTAGTGGGGACATTGTACTATACATTTTATAGTCTTGCAGTGAAGATTTTGTACTGTGAAGTTTAATGTTTTGTAGTGAGGATATTGTACTTTGGAGTTTAAAGTCATTTAGTGGGGATGTATGTACACCAATATACAAAGTATTTCATCAAGAATATCGCATTGGTTGTATTTTTATTAAGATATCCATCCATTGGGATTTAGTTGTAAGATCCATTGGAATAAACCTTATTTATTAAATAATGTCCTTCCCAATTTGTCTCATGTTTTCGAAGATTAATTCTAGGTATCATTGGTGTCCTATGGTCTAATACCAATTCTCCTTGATGAAATGAACGGAGGAAAACATTCTTATTAAAATATTGTTCTATTCTATTTTGATAGACTTTTAGAAGATGAAATGTATGCAATCTTTTCTCATCTAATCATTCCAACTTACTATTGGAATGTGGGTTTTTTCCCAACAAGTCAATACCAACGGTTTCATAAAACTATTAGTAAAGAATAGTTTTACCAATGATTTTCTAAAACCATTAGAAAATCACATCATATGAAACCTTTACCAATGGTTTAAATAGAAATATTGGTAAAAGTATTTCTTAGGGGTCCTTTTACAAATGGTTCTAAAGAACCTTCGGTATAATTGTGGTCAGAAACTTTTTACCAACGTTTTCTAAAAAAAGTTTGAAAAAGTTTCCCCAAAATTAACAGCAACACCTACTCCCACCAATTCATGA
Organism: Viscum album; assembly: GCA_963277665.1. Classification (NCBI taxonomy): domain Eukaryota; kingdom Viridiplantae; phylum Streptophyta; class Magnoliopsida; order Santalales; family Viscaceae; genus Viscum; species Viscum album. The sequence goes on along the minus strand of OY728126.1, from coordinate 585,236,876 downwards.
TAAATAACCCTAAACTGGAGAAATTCCTCTAAATCCCCCCCCCCCCCCCTCAGCGATCTAGTAGCTCCTTCGGCTTCCTCTTCCTTCATCCCATCCAAGCTACTGAATCTCCTTCTAAATCATCATCCAACCCATCCCAACTTATGTATTTTCTTAAGCGGTGCCTTATTTTTATTGAAATTTATCTAATATTTCAGTTTTTAGTTTTTATTTTGATGCTTATATGTTTTCGTTTATATTTTGATTTAACCTAGAATTCATTCATTCGAATCCATTTAATTAATTAAATCTTTAACCCTCCATCAAAGATGAAGGGATTTTTATCTAGAACCTTATAAAACCGTTTTAGATTTTTCAGTTGTCACTTTAATTTATCATATTATTATATTACAATGCCATATAAATAGAAAAGAGATTCATAGACCTCTCGGTGGTCACTTACATGAATTGTATCTCCCACAATGTTCGAGATGCCATTGGGTACCTGGATAAACTACATGGTTATATGTTTAGATAATGGGAATCACCATATTATAGATGCATGGCTACTCACATTACATAGGATGGAGCATAAGAGGGTTATGTGTACAATCTTCAACTCAACTAATGTAGCATGGGTTCGTATTGAATGTCTAAGTGTACTAGTATAGTGTTTCCAACAATGTTCTATATAAATAACATAATGAAAATGAATAGATTATTAAATGGAACTATTTCCCCCTTGCTTTCAGGTGCATGATTTGACCCATGGGGGTGTGTTGTTCTTATATATTGGGCGGTGACATGTATAGTCCCATGATACAGGTATGTTTTTGTTTAGTTTTTATTTAATTTTATTTATTTCATTGGCAACATAGGTATTTTACTTCTTTCTATAGATGGAGTGTAGTGATGCTATCCTGACTAGTTGACGTAGATCACCTGTATACTGTAATACCATGAGGTGTGAGTGTGAGAAAACATTGGATGATAGAGGAGCCCTGGGGTCTTCCATGAGATGGAATTGTTTTTCTAAAACAGTGTGTGGGAACATTTCTGGAGTATGTTGGAGTCATGAAATAACCCTAAGTGTCTCCACGAGATAGAATAAATAACCCCAAGTGTCTCCAAGTGTCTCCATACATCGTATCATCCTCGCATGGGTTGGCCACTAAACCAATCCTATCAAACCTATCCTAGTCTATCCTCTAAGTCACATAGTGTAGACTCATCTCTAGAGGATTATCCCATTCCTCAATGCACATATCATCATCCAACTAGAGAAATAGGATTATTCACCTTATGATTTTCCTGGTCACAAAATCACACCATGTCGAACCCATCTACATTATATTCTCAATAATCTGGTCAATAGCCTCATCAAAATCATGTATTATAACCCAGTCCCACTAACAAACTTCCATCAAATGCTAAATCACACCAAGAATCTTGTCATTATAATTCCAATATGTTCGACAATACCCAATACCCACACCAGCATCTCATCCTTCACCTCTTTAGTTGAACTCTTGAACCATTAAATGGTGTCAAACCTTTCCTAATACATTTCATTTACTCAGAGGGACCATCCCACTCTATGAACCTACAAAGATTCCAATCCATCCTCATAATTATTTCCTCATTAAACGCTAGATGTAAAATTTCGACAACTTTCACTACAAGGCCCAATCCTATTAGGAATATTTTACTTCATCTAAATCCTCATCATTAGTGACATAATTCACATTAATTCACATAAATGTCAACTGAACCCTAGATTCCAAGAATTATTCATGTGGATAGGCCCCATGGAAACATACTATGAACTAAAACCCTAAATAATAATTGCATATACATGCATAATTTTTAAATAAATATCTCATGTGTAAACATAAAAACCAAGAATAATATGACCTCATCCCTTATATCGAACAAAACCAAACTAAGTTGAATATCGGGCCAAATTGATTATATACCATTAATAAGAAGAGTAATTGTTAATTAACAGGAATGTACTATATGATATTATCATTTTAAAAAATTTATTTTTTCCCCTTTTATTACAGGAACATGATTTGACCCATTGGGTGTTGTGGTACTTATATGTTGGGAGGTGATAGGTATAGTCACCAGAGACAGATATATTTTAGTTTAGTTTTTATTTTATTTTCTTTATCGCATTGTTCACTTAGATATTTGACTGTTTTCTATGGACAATGGGTAGTTATATTCTTTAAAGGGTGCCAAAAGGAGTTCAGATTGAATCAGTCCACCGAATTTGATCCAAAGTAAGATTCTATGGTTACTACATGTCTCGCACCTCATGTATTTGGAGATATATTATTTTTTACTCTATATTATGTTTTCGGAAGGGTGTTGGATCATTTAATGTTGGTTTGGGTGGATTTGGTTCTCCGCTGCCAATCTAGGTAAGACTTTAATGCAATTGGTTGGTTTCTCCCTAGTTATGTAGCATCCTTCATGTGTTTTAGGGTTCTTAATAACTTTTTTGTAGTGCGTTGATATCTTCTCATTGGTTTCAAGTCACTAAGTCAAGGGTGAATCGCATGCGTGTGCATAGGTAAGTAAGTATATGTATGTTGGTTCCACCGTTATGTGTATAGTAACCCATGGTAGTGATTATGTACGTATAGGGCTAAGGGTGACCATTTATATCTATATAAATGCATACACAGGTGAGTGGAGAATGATATATGCATATAATCATACATTCAAGGACCCCCTTGCACATGCTAATGGCCATGCAGGTGTGTGCATAGGGGCTGGGTGTCCTTGCATGTGTGTAAAGGTGTGTATACCTAGTGGAGGAGCAGCAGCTTTTATTTAGAAAGCTCTAAGAGCCGAATTGCACGACTTGGTTCCACCTTTAGGTAGAGTCCCTCTTGTAGCCTCTTTAATTTAAGAATGCATTAAATTGAATTTTGCTTATTTCTTAATTATACTTAATTATATTGAATTTCATATCTTGAATAAGTTTTATTTAATATAATTGTTTCATTTGATAAATAACATATTGTTTTTATAATAAAACCCCTCCAACAGAGGTGTGCTATCTGCAAAAACTCACAGTGATAGTTTAGGCTGTATGATTCTTTTCCATCGTTTGGTTTCCCTTTAGATGTTGTGTCATTGTGACGCTCACTACAACCTTATAATGATCCCTTGTTATAACATATTAAATATTTTATTTTTTATATCATGTCTGTTGTGACATTATCTTATCGTGAAACCTGTTTCAGGTGTCTGCCTGGCCTTTTGGCCACCCCTTATGGTGTTTACCAGAGCCTATATATCTAAGAACACTGATGGAGTCATTGTTTAACACCTATCAAGCTTATGGTGCTCCCCACCATAAGCATCATCTTAACACTATTTGGGGTGTTTTCTTAGCCTCGATGCACATCTAAGTTTTTACATATATAAATTCTTCCATAATATTTGTGTTGCATCTTGAGATGTTAAAATATACTCAAATTCTATTGTTCTCAAGGTGACTAAAGTTTTTAATTAGATTTCAATGAAATGAATTTACCATTTATAAGTAATACACCTGAATAATTTGACTCTCAATCAGTAGTTTCAAATACATCATACCACTTTTAATAACAATGAATATAAAATATATATTTTTATCATACCACAATCCTGAATAAAGAGTCTGTTTTTATAACCTATGATCCATTTCTATAATGTAAGTAATACTAAATAGGATTTATTTGGAATACTGGTCGGATGATTCTGACTTGAAGATGTCACTCATCCCGGCAAACACACCTCGTTCATGCCGCAGTCACGCCACAGTCACGCCGAGGTCCTGCCACGGTCACACCGTGGTAATGCCGTGATTTGGCCCTACTCCAAGATGAAACCCTGCAGCGGTTCGCAGTCCTGTCAGAATTCGATGTATGATACCTAGATAGAGTTTTAGATACATTAGCAATACATAGTTAATGGGGAGGGAGGTGACAGCCGTAATGTTGTTATGCTTCCTCCCGCTCCCATCGCTCCTAGGCAAAAGATGTTGCATCGCAGATGTCGATGGACCAGGCCAACATGCCACGGTCAATCCACGGTCACACCATAGTCATTTCGTGGTCATGTCGCGGTCACACCATAGTAATGCCATGATTTTTACATACTATAGGATGACACCCAGCGGTGCTTCATAGTTCTGTCAGAATTCAATGTATGATACATAGATAGAGTTTTAGATACATTACTCACCCATAGTTTATGGGGAGGGAGGCGACAACCATAATTTTTCCCAGATTACTCCCACTCCCTTCTCTCCTGGCCAGAATATGTTTCCCTAACGATGTCTCTAGATAGTTCCAACATTCATCGATCACACCGTGGTCAGTCCAAGGTGCGGTGTGGTAGGCACCACTCAAAGTGTCTCACTTTTCTTGGAAATAGACAAAATTTTAAGTGAAAACAGCAACTGGCATATGGAAAAGAGACCAAACGCATTAGGATTCTGTTGATACTTTAGGAAAAGTATTAATGGGTCATTTGTGATGTTTATGAGTCAACCTTGCATCAATCCGAGGCACAGTGTGGCTGGTAACACTCAAAGTGTCTTTAATTTGTTTAGAATGGATACGCTTTTAAGTGAAAAAACTGGCATACAGAAAACTGACCAAACACATTCGTATTGTGTTGATAATTTAGGAAAATGATCCTTGGGTCATTTTTTATGTGTGTGAGTCATCCCAGCCTCAATATAAAGAACTGTGTGACTGGCACCACTCAAAGTGTCACTCTTTTGTTTCCAAAGGACTTCATTTTAAGTGAATACAACAACTAACATATGGAAAACCGACCAAAGGAATTCAGATTATACTGAAAAAATAGTAACACTATCCATGGGTCATATATAATGTTTACGAGTCAACCCCACCTCAATTTGATGGCTGGGGTGGCCGAAACCACCCAAACTATCTCACTTTTATTAGAAATGGACAGGATTTTAAGTCAAAACAACAACTGGCATACAGAAAACAGACCAAATGCATTCCAATTGTGTTGATAATTTAGGAAAATGATCCATGTCTCATTATTGACATGTATGTGTCAACCTATCCTCAATATTAGGTATGGTGTGGCCAAAACCACGCAAAATTTATCTCTTTTGTTTAAAATGGACATCAATTTAAGTGAAAAAAACAACTGAAATACGGAAAACTGATCAAATGGATTCAGACTATATTGAAACATTAGGAAAAAGATCCATGGAAAATTTTTAATGTGCACAAGTCAACCCCACCTCAATCTGAGGTGCGGTGTGGCCGGCCACACTCAAAGTGTCTCACTTTTCGTTGAAATGGACAACATTTTAAATGAAAACAACAACTGACATAGGGAAAACAGACCAAATGCATTCGAATTCTATTGATACATTAGGAAATGGATCCATGGGTAATTGTTGATGTATAAGAGTCAAAAAAAATAAATCTGAATCACAGTGTTTATGGTGCCACTCAAAGTGTCATTATTTTGTTTAAAATGGATACACTTTTAAGTAAAAACAACTGGAATATGAAAAACCAACCAAATGCATTCAAATTGTGTTTATAATTTAGGAAAACAATCTATGGGTCATTTTTAATGTGTACGAGTCAACTCCGCCTCAATAATAGGTGCGTTGTGGCCGACACCACTCAAAGTGTATCTCTTTGGTTTCAAAAGGAGATCATTTTATTTGAATACAAAAACTGACATATGGAAAACTAACCAAAGGAATTTGGATTCTATTTAAACATTAAGAAAACAATACATGGGTCATATGTGACGTGTAAGAGTAAACACTGCATCAATCCGGGGGCTAGTGTGGCCAGAAAAACTCAAACTACCTCACTTTTATTTGAAATGGACAAGATTTTAGGTGAAAACAACAACTGGAATACGAAAAACCGACCAGACGGATTCGTATTGTGTTGATAATTTTAAAAAAACGATCTTTGGGTCATTTTTGACATGTACGATTCAACCCCACCTCAATCCAAGGCACGGTGTGGCTGAAACCAGTCAATATGTCTCTTTTTTCTTTAAAATGGACATCAATTTAAGTGAAAACAAAAACTGACATAAGGAAAACTGACCAAGTGCATTTAGATTCTATTGAAACATTAGAACAATGATCCATGAGTCAAATGTGATGTTTATGATTCAAACCCAACTCATTATGAAGCACGGTGTGGCTGAAACCACTCAAAGTGTCTCTCTTTTGTTTAAAAAGAACATCATTTTAAGTGAAAACAACAATTGACATACAGAAAACCAACCAAATTCATTCATATTCTATTGAAAATTTAGGAAAATAATCTATTGGTCATATGTGATTTGTATGAGTCATCTTTTCCACAATAAAAGTCATAGTGTGGCTAACACCACTCAAGGTTTCTCTCTTTTTTTTAAAAAAAATGGACATCCATTAAAGTGAAAACCACAATTGACATTAAAAAATCGACTAAATGCATTTGGATTCTGTTGAAACTTGAGGAAAACGATAAATGGGTAATATGTGACATTTACATGTCAAAATACCCTCAATTGGAATCCTAGTGTGGCTAGTATCACTCTCACTATCTCTCTTTTGTTTTAAATATACATAATTTTATGTAAAAAAACTGGCATACAGAAAACTGACCAAACGCTTTCAAATTGTGTTGTTACTTTTGTACAATGATCCATGGGTCGTATGTGATGTGTACAAATCAACACTCCCTCAATCTGAGGCCTAGTGTGGCCGACACCACTCAATGTGTCTTGACATTATTTGAAAAGGAAAACATTTTAAGTGAAAACAATAACTTGCATATGGAAAACTGACCAAAAGCATTCAAATTCTATTGATACTTTATGAAAATGATTCATGAGTCATCTCTAATGTGTACGAGTCATCCCCGCCCCATTCCATGGCACAGTGTGTCCAGTATCACTCAATGTGTCTCTCTTTTATTTGAAATGGATAGGATTTTAAGTGAAAACAACAACTTGCAGACAGAAAACTGACGAAATGCTTTAAGATTGTATTAATACTTTCGTAAAATGATACTTGTGTCATTTTTGACATGTATGAGTTTACCCCGCCTCCACCCGAGGCAGGGTCTAGCCGAGATAACTTTAAGTGTCTCACTTTTTTAAAAAAATGAAAAAAAAAATTAAGTGAAAACAACAACTGACATATAGAAAACTGAACTAATGTATTTGGATAGTGTTTATTCTTTAGGAAAATTTTACATTATTCATTTTGTACATATACAAGCCAAACCCGAATCAATCAGAGGAATGATGTGGTGGAATTATACTATGATCAATAGATCACACCATACTTCTACCATTTAGTGTTCATAGCCTTAAGAACATTAATATTAGTCTCACTAAGATCAATAAACTTGTTGTTCCATTATTCTAGACCATCACAAGTTGATCTCCTAGTAATTTTAGTTTGTCCTACATTTTAAATCAAGTAAAGAGTTCCATTCATTACCCCTTTTGTAACGACCGTGGAACAATGGTTCAGTTTTCATACCCCATTTTCAAATTTAGCTTCATTGCATGCATCAACAAACATTCTCTTTAGAATTAGGAAGAAGAAAACCACTCCAAGATAAAATCCATTTTCAGACGTTTTTCATTTTCTATAAATGTTGCTTTTTTTAGGATAGGTCATATTTGGGGGTTCTTTTGTTGTCAAAAGATATTATTATGATCCTAAAAAACCTAACAATTTCAAAAATTGAGGGTTTTTATTTCACAACATCAATAAAGTGTATCGAGGTAATATGCCGCCACTTGTCAAAGTCCTATTGTAGGATGGTTGGGATAGACAGGGTATTTGGGGCATGATTCAGTTGGATCCAATATTTTTTAGGATATTATGTGTCGTCACTTTTATTTTCACTATTAAGCATGAGAGGGTCTCATAAATTATTTTTATCATGGAATAAAGAAGTGTATCCCTTACATTAACTAGTAGTACACCATGAAGGACTATAACCCATCATAGAAGGGGGATTTTTTTTCAACCTCATATAAATAACGACACAATCTGGATTAGAAACATGTTCAACATCAACTAATTAAACCAATTTGGACATGATTACTATGTGTATAAAAACTAATACCCAAGTATATTAGGTTATTACCACTAAAGTGTCTACCATCAATTCCATTACCATTCACCCAATATCTGATATTAACACCCCTACCTCCTTCATCTTCCTTCATAGTGCATCAAAAATGAAATTTACTTTACAAAGAACATATTCCGTTTCAAATTTGAACATCTACATGTATTTTATCTAAGAAATATAAAAACTATTTATTTGACATTAGAATAAATTATATTACTATGACATTCAGTTTGTATATATAACATGTCACTGATAAAAGAGCTGGTGTCTCTGAAATTTACACTCATCAACATTAGTCGCAAAATATTTTTCATGGCATGGGTAGTTTCACTCATGGGGTCATAAGTGACGATAATCCTATGAAAATACCATTTCACCATATATTATAAAAAATACATGTTCAGTGAAAAATTCATCACAAATAATTACATACAAAAATCTAGGATTATAAAAAAAAATTGGGATTTGATCCAATTTCAAACTCTTATTCAACTCTAATAAGTATTTCTAAGACTATTTTACCTATTAGAATTTTATGGGGAGGTGGGGGGTTGTGCTGGTTGGGGGGTTGTGCAGGTGTGAGGTGAATTACTATTGGAAGATTGGTTGTCATATGAAGATTAAAATGGTTGTAAATAATGTTTGAGATATTGAAACTATTATTCAAATCTACTGGAATATTGTTTTCATATGAAGATTAAAATAGGGAATTCTATTAAATGGAATGGCTGGAAGAGTTTTACGATTTTATGTTTTTTTGTGGCTATTGTAGGTGTTTTAATACTATTTTAAATCTGTTTGTATGTGTTTTTTGTGCTATTTTTATGCAGGTTTATACTGGAGGGGCTGTAGTGCAATAGTTCCAGAAATACACAATACCAACAGTTTTAAACCATTGGTATACATTGAGAGAAATTTAAAAACTATCCCAATGGTTTTAAAAACATTGGTATAGTGTTTGGCCTTCAATATATACCAACGGTTTCAATGAAACTACTGGTAATAATGCTATACAAACATATTCCAACAGTTAGCCAACAAATATTGGTAAATAAATACAAATAGTGGCCTATAGAAATGGTTTAGATCACACCGTTGGTATAGGGATTTCATCATGGATTATTGCCCTATGGTTTAAAAATCCGTTTGTATAGGCTATACCAATGGTTTTCCAACATATACCAATGGTTTAAAACCAATGGTTTAACCACCATTTCCAGTAGTGACTCATTGAACCATTTTTTAGACCTCTAATATATAGACAAATGATCACATATTTCAACTTTGTGTGAAGGAAATTGCATTTCAATTGAAAAAACTACTTTTGTTTCATATACCAATGAATGAGGAGCCACTTGGGGAGCAGTATGACTAGTTTTTTGATAAGCCCATAAATCATTCAAAAGTTAATCAGGCCATGATTTCTTATCTTTATCCACAATCTTATGGAGTATATTTGATAGTTTCCTATTTAATGCCTCTATCAGTCCATTGGTTGTCGTGTGATAGTGAGATGGATGGTTAAATTTGATATTATGTTCCTGATATAACTTTTTTACCTTAGCAGAAAAAAATTGGGTCCATTGTCCATCAAAATAGTATGAGGCATTAGAAGTCTATTGATGATATTAGTTTTGACAAAACTAACAAAGATGTTTTTTTCTCCGACATCATTGAGAGGTATTTCCTAAACCCATTTAGAGAAGAAGTCGGTAGCAGTGAGAATATACATGAACTCCTTATCTGTGGTTGGATTATAATGCCATAATACATCCACTCATGATGTGGTAAATGGACTAGATTATTTAGGTATATGTAGCAACTATGGGGGTTTATGAATGAAGTTGGAATGCACATAGAAAGGGTGAATTGTTTTAGTGAAATATGTACAATCCTAGGTAATTTAAGGCCAAAAGTATCCAAACCATCGGATTTGGTCAGAGAGTCTGTGTCCATATTGGTGGGAACCACAAAATCTTGAATGTACTTCTTTCATAATAGCTACAGTCACTTCTCCATCAATACATCTGAAGAGGATTCCATAAATGCATTTCTTGTAGAGTATCTTTTGGTGTTCTATACTATCATAAAGAGTGAAATTGATTGGTCGTCGTCGAATATGTTCTTTTTCAGCCCTATATGGTGAATGTGTCCCCTTTTGAAGATATTCTATGATGGATGTTCTCCATCCTGTGGTATGTCCATGTCGTTCATTAAAAGAGATAATTTCATTAATTTCCACCATTCTTGTTTCAACAAAACCTAAAACCACACGACGATTAGCTATGAAAATGACTGTCTCATTTTGATTTGGATCTATTAAGGATGAAGTTGCATTATCCAGTATATCTTCTTGAGCATTTTGTGATCACGAGACATAAGAAAATGTCAGATCTAAGGTAAATCTTGTCATTAACTCTCTGACATAATCACACAAAATGATTAAATCTTCTTTTTTGATAGAATAATACCCATTAATTATTTTGAATAACTATTCTTAACCACCTTTCACCCTTAAATGATACATTTACACCTAAAGTTCAAATTCTAATCCTGCGATTAGAGCTTTATATTCTGCCTCATTATTGATACCACCTTATGAAAACATGAATGAATAAAAAAATAATGACTTTCAAGGGAAATAATGACAATTACTAACCAAACTTTGTTTAGTTTAGGTTTTTCCATTCTTTTCCCTATTAGACTTCTGGATGCACCATCAAAATACATTTCCCATGTTTGAGAATTATCTTGAATAGAGAAGTCATATCTATTTGGATGTTCATTATTGAATGATGTATCTTCCATAGATGGATGTGTAGCAAGGATGTCATCCAGAGCTTGGCCATATATGGCCTTTTGAGGAACAAACAGAATATGATGATGTGGAAAAATAACCACCCACCATGCCAGATGCCTTGTAATATTAGGACGACTACTGATAAATTCAAGCATATTATTAAGATACAACAATTAGACATTATGATGTTGTAGGTACTACCTCAATTTGGAAACAATATAAATTAAATATATGGAGAACTTTTCAATACATTAATATCAAGTTTCCGCATCATGCATTGTTCGACTGAGATAGTAAGAGCTGTTTTCATTCCCAACATCATCCTTCTGGGCGAGGAAGGAACCTTGTGATTGCTCTAAAGCTTTCACGTCGAGAGTAAGTGGTCTTCCATAAATAGGTGGAATTAATACTTGTGGAATCAAGAGATTCTTCTTGAGGGAATCAAATTATTCTTAACAATCTTTACTCCATTGGTAGGTGACTCCCTTCTTCATTAATATGGGGAAGGGATAACTCTTGCTTGAAAAGTTGTTGATAAAGCACCGAATACATGTCTTGTTTATGTGGAGTCCTCTTAATTATTTCAAATTTCTAAAAGAATAAATACTAAGGATTGATATTTTTTTCTCAAGATTGACTATGATACCATGATGTTATACAATGAAGCAATGACACCTTCCTGAGGTTACCCCAAAAGCACATTTCTAGGTATTCATCTTCAAACTAGGTTGCCGAAGATTATGGAATATAGTCTCTAAATCAGCTTAGTGATTGGTACATTGTATGTATTTGAGCACAAAATCATCCACATAATATTCAGAAAATTACTTCAAGAATGGTATGTTGATATGGTGCATGGAACATTGATATGTTGCACCTGCATTCTTTAAGCCAAAGGGCATTACCTGATAGAAAAACTCACCATGAGGGGCTCTGAAGGCTAGGGATTCTTCATCATCTGGGGCCATAATGATTTGATTATATGTTGCCTACCATGAAGTAAAGAGCTTCATATTTAGTCGTTGCATTAACTAAAATCTCTATAATAGGAACTAGAAAATCATCTTTATGAAAATGTTGGTAAATATCTCTAAAATCAATGCAAAATTTAATTTTTCGAATCGTCTTTTTCAATGGGAAAATGTTGGCTAGCCATTTGGGATCCTAAACATCCCTAAAAAGTTATCCTTTTATGCTTATTATCTTCAAATTAAATTTTAGAGGCCTGAGTTGGGTGTGTTCTCAATACTACGTGCTTGAATCCATGATGTTCTTATGGAAAACTCCAATTATGGGTGGATATATTAGGATTATGACCCAAAATTTATATATAATTCCATTCAAATATATCTCAATGATACATTAGAAATGAAGTATTAACCTTTTTCTATTTATAGATCATGGCCACACTAATTATAGTGAGGTTTGGATCTTCTTCTGCACCCAAATTTATTTCTCTGAGCTCATCAATGATGGTAGGGACACCTTCCCCAAATGCTGGAGGATAATTTCTGAGATCTTCCTCTTCTTCTTCATAACGCATTACATCTTCTATTTCCACTTGAATAGTATATGACGAGGATGAACATATAGATCAAGGGTAGGAGTTAGTATTTGAACTTCATGAAGAAGAGGCCACCAAATTTGACCTTACTAATGATGAAGGGTCTTCCTGGGGAAATAAAGTGGAGATTATGGATTGAGTTAGAACAATCTCTTCTAGTCTAACTGACTATGTAAAGGCCTGTTGAAGGTTAGATGATGAAATTAAAGCATCCCCATTTTGGATTTCATCATTTCATAGTGGATCTATAGTTTCTTCCTTGTTGTCATGCTCAATTTTTGTAATTGAAATTATGGATGTTTTGGGTTTACCTTTTCAATTTATTGATAGGTAACACATAATCTGTACTCAAATGGATAAATGGATTTTCTGATATCTTTTCCCATCCATTGGAGCATTAACTCTTGTTATTTCCTTTGTCATGGAATGAATTCCTTTGGTGTGAAAAAACTCTGCCTCAATATATTGAGATTCACATTTTTTGAACGGAGCTTTGTCATCATACAATGTCCCGATTTTACCATTGAAATAGTACATAAGGCATTGGTGGTATGACAATGGTATGTATGCTTTTTGATATAGAAAAGTCCTTCCAAGAAGAATATTGAAGGATATGTCTTGATGAATAACCAAAAAATATGAATTAGACACAAGATATCCAATATATGTTCTGAGTGTAATTTAGCCCTGAGGTTCTTGATCATTCTTATCATAAGCATGAAGAATTAATGTCGAAGGAGATATTTCAGATTTAGTCAGGCCCAGTCGACGATTTCTATGAATAGGAATGAGGTTGACCCTAGAGCCATTATCAATGAAGGCTCGTCAGATGTCTACGTCATTGACCATGCCAAGAAAATACAAAGGTATGATATGGCTAGGCACCACATCATTTTCATCTTCATCTGTAAAAGATATTAATACATGAAATTCTGTAGAATCATTCTTTATATGGTAAGCCTCAACTACAACAACATCCCTTTCAATCTATTGAGGACTTGAAAAAGCATCATTTAGTACATCTCGAAGATCTTTTGACAGATTCAAAGCATCTATAAATGAAAACATGTCCAGTAAATGGGAAATTGTTTCAAGACATCATACTTTTGGTCCAATGGTCTATGTTTCATGGCATGAAGATGTGGGTTTTTAGGTTCTTTGGAAGTTGATTCTTCTGATGTAGACATACTCTACGTTAGAGTAGAAGCTGGAAATACTCTTGGATTTGGTAATTTAGACTGACTAGGTCTATTCATTTGCTAAGAAGAAGAAGGTGTGACTTCTAATTGGTCCTCCAGAACAATCACGTTAGAACCAAACCTATCTTTCATGGAAGAAACTCTTTGAATCTGTAGAGTCCACTGAAGGCCTATTCCATAAGTTTCGGCAGCATATATGGTTCGATAAGGGGTAGAGTAAAAATTGGGGTTTTTATAATTCCCATGTCGTCCCTTGTATCCTCGACCTTCTCCTCTTCCTCTTCTTCCCCAACTAGGTACAAGGAATTATGGATCATTATAATTAGAATCAACATTGGAATAAGGATTTGTTAAATGGATATCATTAACAGAACCAATAATCAATTCTTTATCTAGTGAAGGGTCCACATGGCCGGTTTATTATGGTTATGCCATTCATCAGGGTAGGTCCCATGATTTTGAAATAGAAGGCATAAAATCTTCCAGCATCAAGGGAAACATTGGCCTTAACACGAGATCGTCTTCATTTGACATCTCATTATCCTCAGAATCACTTCACTTCTTTGAGGAATGACCTTATAATGAAGGTGTTTTTATTGTGGAAGGAGTAGTAGAAGACACAATCGGTTTGTTAAATTGTGGTCGTAATATGGCATGAGTCTGGTTGATCATTTTACTAATCATCCAATCACCATATTTCTATACATTTTTACTTCTGACCTTTTACAACTCTCCTTCTTTCTCTAGATCAAAACCACTAGCACATGCTACATGAGTTGATTAAGATTTTAGTTTTACTTTCCCATAGTCTACCATCTCTTGAAAGTGGTCCTTGAAAGAAAAAAATTATTGATGGGATGTCCTAACATCTTGGGAAAGGAACAATAATTTGAAAGATCTTCATATCCTTCTTTATTTGGTTTCTTCAGCCTTGTAAACTGAAACAAATGGTTTTCCAGAGCTAGGATTAAGTAACCAAGAACTAGTTTTTTCCAAAAAGAATAAAATGTATTCTTTAATTCCATATAGTTTTTCTACCTTGGATCTTGTTGAACATTTTTAGGAGTTGGTCATTGGTGCTAATTCTCAAGAGATAGAGCACTTCTGTATGATGGTGGTATTAAAGTAGAAGTAGGTACTATTTCCTACTTGTGTGTTACTGTGGTAGATTTTTCCTTTCCTACCCCCTCCCTAGAGTTGATATAATTACATGAGTTTTATCCTTACTTTATATAATATATTATTCTATCTATTGAGTGATTGAAGTCAGGTCTCGAAAAGCTCCTATGAATTTCATAGGGATCAATGGTTTGCATAACTCATCATGTAGATTTTACATAGAAATTGGAAGCATCACTTCTTGAGAGTGTGCTAAAGTTAAGGAATATGTTAATGCTTTATATCAAGAAATGAAATCTGAAACTCTTTCATTCTACATTTTTTTACAATTGGTATGATAAAAAAATATTGTTTTTGGTTGAGTTGAGCTAAATTGAAGAAGAAATTTCTGACGGAGATCTTCCGAGCCAATAGTTGATCGAAATTGTATACATGAACACTATACAACAGCTGCTCCTTGTAATGAATGCACAAAACACCTAAGATTTGCTGCTTCTTGTTGTTGAGAAGATCCTGTCATCGGACCACAACAAAAACAAAATGTGTTAATTGTTATTCCGGATCTCCCGAACCATTAAAGATTGGGATTGTGGTATTCACAAAATTTGGTGGGGAAGGAATTGCATCCACCCATTTCGGGTAAGATCTCTTTTACAGGTGTACTTTTGCACGTCGTTCCTCTATAACTTCAAATCATGTAGTTAATTCCTCAATTTTGTTCATAAGAATTTGGGAAATATCCGGAAGAGCTGGATTCTGTACTGGTATACCAATTGGAGCTTGAGATGGGGCAACGTCTGGAAAAACCACTAATGGTGGTGTTGATATCTTCCTTGGATAACCCACAAGAACTAGCCGATCAAGATGTGTTTGATCATTCCCTTATTGTGTACCTAGTTGAGGTAATTCATTATCCGCATCTGTAGTTTATAAAAATACTCTTTTATGAGGATATCTAATAGGATGTGCATGTTGAGGACCTTCCAGGGGAGTACGTCTAGCAGAAATACTGTTTTGATGTAACTATGTATTGACTCCTTTCAACTATATCATTTCCTCTTCTTGCTATGAAAATATCTTTTATATCCTAAGAGATTGACCTTATAAAGTGGAAAAGTGATATGCGATCTGAATTTTTTCCATTCCCCTTGTTATATTCCTTTCAGAGAGGGGGGAGTTGGTTATTTGAAGGCATACCTAGAATCTGGGAAATGCTCTGATTTCTGTTGTGCACACCTTCTTCATTTGGCTTGGACATTACCATATTATGGACAAGGACATCATCTTCTGATTCCCCTGAACTGGACTCATTTTTTGGAGGATCTTCGATATTGGTGTTTATGACATTTACTAAAGCAGAATGCATCGACAATATTATGTCAATGTTTTTGTGGGATCCCCTCCCTTTGTGTCTTTCATTAGTCTTCGTTCTCCTATTTGATAAATTCCTTGGAACTGTTTCGTGGATAGTAACTTGAAGGGAATCCTTGGATAGTTCAGTTGTACACTCTCCTTGTGACTTCTTTCCCAATCAGGAGAAAATTGACTTTGGTAGAGGGGGGGATTGTAGAGGTGAAAAATCCCCCATACCTACAGGATGGGGCTGTTCATATTATTCTCCTTCAAATCATTGTACATTGCTGAATGAATTTTATGGTTGAATTAAACGAGCCCCCATCCTAGCCATCCGGGGTGATTCATGAACTACTATGTCTGAAATTCGTTCAACTGCGCTTCTGATTTTGTCGATTTTGGTTTGGAAACTAGCTGGGTGCATCATCCGAAAAATACTTAAATCACCTGTTTCAGAATATCAATTATATTTTTTAGTAATTTTCATTCTCTGATGCTCGATTTCCTCTAAGCAGGATGCCTACTCAATATTTTAAGATTCTTGATGTAAATGTTACTTAACAACTTCTTTTATTTGAGCCTATCTCAGATGAGAGCTGCTTGAGGCATGTTCTTGAGCATACATTTGATTACATATAAAATCTATTGATTGTGGCTGACCGTGGGAAATGACATTTCATGAGAACACTTTTATCAGACATTATTGATTTTGGAGTGTAGTGAAATGCAATTATTCAAATGCACCATATACATTGATATTGTCTCTAGATGGGGAATAATAAATTAACTAGAATAGACTCTTTAGAGCATTTAGGCATGCACACTGAAGGGTTCTCTGCTATTTTTCAACCATTGGATGTTGAGAAATTGATAAATATTCCAAGTCAATTAATCATTTAAACCCTTCTATTACCTTTACATTATTTTTTTATTCATCATATGCTAATACATTGGTTTTAAAATGATACAGAGATTTCAATAAGTTGAGATAGATGTCATGAGTGAAATCTACTGTCATCAATTCTGGAATGTTATACTATAAATTTTCCAAAGGCTAGAACATGACAAGTATTTCTCCTTTGGCCAATTGTTTTCTCATGTTTAACATATCTTCATCATATTTCACTATAGGTTTCTCCCCTTGGTTAGAGAAATGTGGTTTTTGTGTATTAGAATACAAATGACCCAAGACAGGTTCGGAGAAGGACTATTCCCTTATGATGTATTTTGGTTGAGAAAGTGTTTCTCTTGTAATTGACAAGGCATCAGACGTGGCTGGACTTGTGTTGGAAAGTGCTTCGAGATAGGAGGTCCTTCCCATCGCTACAATTTCAATGATGAAATTTTCTTGAAAATGTGATATACTACTACAAAATAGAATTTCATAGGGAATTCCATCATGGGAAGGATCACTGTGATGGATTACACCAAGATATACATCAACTTTATCTTTGGTCTTCTAGCCACATGGATGGTTTTTGTGGCTCTCATCTTGAGATAAGCACTTTGGATTGACCAAATATTCATGTAGAATGCCTTCATGATGATGTGTTTGATGAGAAAATTCAGAATTACAACAACCAATCCCAAAATATGGTAATGAGAGGGTAGAATCTTGAGGTGTAATAGATTATTGTCTTGGGGATTTAAGAACTCCAGCATTAAGAGGAGCCAAATCACTGCTTGACTCTTGATTTTTCAATACTATTTTTCAATACATTTCTGGGATGTTCTCTTATACTTATTTGAGGCCACTATCTGGGAAATGTGGTTATCATGGGAAATTTTATGTGCCTTCCTTGGAGTGGTTACTTGAAGAGACCGATTACCTCTTATTACAAAGGGTGTATGCTACAGATCATGTTGTCTGTATGATATGGGGGAGTATGTCCCATGACCCTCCTGGACTGGAATAGATGTGTGTATCTGCTCAGGGATGTCATGCCGATATGTCATCCCATGTGTGGGAACAAATTTATGTGTATGTTCCCCTAATACTGCTGAATTAGTTTTTATAATATCTTAGCATGATTATAGAATATGGATAGGGATTTGATTCTTCACTTTCACTATAGATAAGATGTGTTTGGTGTCTTCAGCATCATGAATGGGAATATAGATCCATTATGTATCTGGATTCGGTGTATGTTCCTGCTCATGTCCTCCTTTTTCTGCCAAATGATATTGATAGTACTTCTGCATGGGGGTAGAGAGTTTGATCTGCCCCAAATTTGTTGTCGGACCTTTCCGACTGACTTCTGTGGGTGCTACTAAATGAGACTATTAAAAGTCATGATAAAAATTGTTAGGTGTATGTTCCAGATGGTAGTTTCCTATCAAATATGGTTGAAAAACATTCTCCAATACTGGTAGACGAGATTGATGACAGAATTGGTGGTTGTCAACGGGTGTCAGTTTCAGTTTACCAGGTTCCACCACATTGGATTGGTGTGATTCATTAATTGTAGTAAGACGAGCCTGCTGACTGGCTGATAACTTGTAAGAAGGTGTATGATCATGTTCCTGGTACTCCATTGGGTTTATCTAGTGGGATTGGTTGGTTGTTTTCTTATGATTATGGTGAGCAGAAAAATAAATATGGACGGTTGTATGTGCCTGCTCATTGTTTTCTATAAGGTTAAATTGATGGAATACTCCAGAAGAGGAAGAGGTTAGAACCTACTCCCTGTTGACAGGACGTTGTCCCTTGCAGTTCTTCTCATGTTCCCTAGCCTGAGAGACCTGGGCTGAACGTCCAAAGGCAAAACCCTGATCATGCTGGGGGTTTACTACCACACGATCTTGTTGGAGGCGATTGCGGGTGGGAGCCCTTGGGAAGGACTGCTGTATTCTTGAACTAAGGCATCGAGTTGCCTCTTGTTCATCCTCTCTATAGTTGGGGAGGGATTGATTGTTGCATTCTGAGGATTAGGAACTGAAATGGTTGAACACAGTGGATGGAACCATTTAATTATTTATCATTGGTCATTGTTGGCTAGATGATTAAGGATTGTTATTGACTTGGATGGCCTATCGAGCAGCATCCATAGTAAGGATTGTATTGTGCTGGTGATATTCCTTTACCAGAACATTAGAGACCTAGTGTTGAAGATTATAGGTTAGTGATGAGATCCTTCATGTGGAAGAAGATATAGCTTGATCAGTAGTTGGAAATCTCATCCATGTTGTATTGGAGAAAGCCTTTTTTGGAATGATGGGAATTCTGAGAAGAAAAACAAGAAAACCACAACAGACTCCATTAAAGCTATATCTTTTTACATGGATACATGTGTGATTGATTCGATAGTATGGCCTTCCATTATCCATTGACAGGGGCCTAATAGGTGGGTAACATTATTGACTTGGTTATGTATTAATGTAAAACCCCAAGCTTCCACAGTACACTTCTCCTTGAATAATGTTGTAGCGTGTGTTGTACGCAACATCGTGTTTTAACACTCACCACAACCATTCAAACTAGCAGTTACGAATAGTAATACACAATTTTTAAAATTTTATACATATTATAATTCAAAATGGACTTCATTTTTGGATTCATAATATTGAAACTAACTTAGGGTGAATTTTTTGTACTTTTTTGGAAAACTTTCATATTTTGATAATAGTGAAAATTACTAAATTTTGATTAAAAACAAATTTTTTAATCGAAATAATTAAACGTGAAAAATTATGAATTTGAGTGATTTTAAAGAGTATTTATAATATATTTTTACCTCTTAATACAATTTTGGTCATTGGACGTAATTTCACATTTAAACCGGACATAAACAAGTGTCAATCTTTTGATAGTTATTATTTCTTAAAAACACGCTTTTTATTTTGATAACGGGAATTGATTTTAAATTAATTTCTTCCAATTATGTGTTTTGAAATTAGAAAAATGGATTCCATATTTATAATCAGGAGGTCAAAATTGTGTAAATAGGTATCTTTTATTTTTAAACATTTTGAATAAATACTTAGGTAAATATTTTATTTACCATGGTTGAAAGGTAAATCTGGTAAATAAGGGTAAAAAATAATATTATAATAATAATAAATTACCATAAAACATGTCCTAACCCTATTGTTTGATACATGTCCAATAATGGGCATATTTGGGTCTATTTTGGGACCTTATTGATCCACTTTTAAGTGATAATGACACTTTATATTAATTAAGTTAAATTAAATACAAAAATGACATATGCATATATCTTTTAGAAAAACAATTTTTATATTGGGTTATATATGATATAATTTCAACTATAAATATTCATTATAAAGATAAAACTATTTCCTACATAATGGTATTTTATTTATAATTTTTAGACATTGAATTATTATATTTATTTATGACACAATAATGATACAGTATTTTCGTTATTAATGAAAGAATCAAATAATAAGTATTATAAATGTTAAAATAAATATAATTTGAATGTATTGATTTAATCAACGAATTTTATTAGTTAATTATAGGATTTATTAAATGAATATGGATATAATTAATAAATATGTCAAGACTTTAACAAAACTCAATTATTAAATAGCGTCAAATTTGTCATAAATGAGTTCTTAAAACAAATATTATTTTATTAATTGATATTCTATTCTTAATAATATAAGGTTAGTCCAAACGAACTATATCATGATAGGTGTATCATTAATGGACCACTTGGGGGTCTCTTGGAAATATATAGTGTGATTATTAATCATATACTATAAAAATACCGAGTGACATGGTAAATGTCAAACTATTTAATTGAGAGTTAAATATAAATGATAAGGTTAATATAGTGACCCAAACTTGTCTAAAATATATTGAAAGAAAGTATTAAGACCCATCCCCACATTATACTTTGAATAATCCACTCTTGAGCCATTATAAACCTAATATGAATATATTATAAATTAATACTTTAACTTTTTTCTAAAGAGCCCCTCCTACCCTTATAAAAGGACACCACTTCTAACCAATTATTCATACCTTCAATGCCTTTTGGTTCTGCCAAACTCTACCCAAATACCCTCTCAAATATCCTCCCTTAATCTGAGAGGTCTTTTTTTAGTTGGAATTCCTACCTAAGGAGCCCTTTTGATGAAATCAAAAGGAAGAACTCGAAGAAGAGGTAATGTTTTCACCACCCTCTTTCAAGTTCCTTTCTTCTTCAACTTCTTCTTTCCTTGTTATATCAATTCTAAAATAATAAATCTAGTATATTTAATATACTTTGATGTTATTATAAATATTTTAAAACCATTTTCAGTATTCTATCCATCCATTGAATGATATGTCACGATACGAGTGTACGTATGGCTTTCTGTCTCCACATCGTGGTGTAATTGTTAATCAAAACATTATTATTTGGATGGGTATAATAATGATGTGTAATTCATATAAATAATAAATATAACATGATAAAGATTTATTATATATGATATAAAATCCAATTATATATTATTTTAACATCAAAATAATGATATTGTCGCTCGTGCGTACGTACGGACTACCGTCTACACGAACGTGATGAGATTCATTCCCCATCATATCCCTTCAAGTCTATTTCTCATTTTAGAATTAAAAATAATCTTCAAGGACTTGATATCATTCTGGATATGAATAATATACAGCCTATCCATATGAAACACTACTTTTGTAACAAAACAAATAGAATAAAACGAGTATGTTAACACCCGAAACGATGATAATACTAATATATTATTAACAAACCACGTTAAATGATCATATATGATGTCATGTTAACATATATGATTCTTGTATAATTTAATAACAATATTTTCACCATTATACAGGAGGATAAACTACCTTTAACCAAGGAAAAGTACAAGGTAATGGTTTATTTCACAATCTATTCCTTATCTGAGGTTGTTTATACGTAATTATCTACTGAGACCTCTTTATCATCCACATCCATGTTTCTTAAAAATGTATTTCAAATAATTATTACTATTTTACAGACTATGGGTTAAAGTCATTTATACGCTTTTTTACTTCTTATATGATTTTTATAATGGAATCTTTATGTCATTTTCCATACAAGATCCTTTTTAACCTTTTCAATAGAATGAAGGTAAAAATGTCTTTTTTTAACTTATACGGCGGGAGGGCTATTTTCCACCATTTTAAAATTGTTGAATCTTCCCTTACAATCATATAAGAATATTTTAAAAGTAAATGTTTTAAATTTATGTGACTTTTAAATGATATAAAAAAAGAGATATTTATCTCCAATAATTTCGATTTCATCTATGTCAACATCCTTTGATGGATTTTAAGATTATTTGAAGTTGATTTATTATGATACAGAAGTTCCATATAGTATTGATGTTTTTGTGATATTTTTGACTATGGATGTGTTATTTTTATACCATTCATGGTTTATGGATAAATTATTGACATTTCGTAATCTAGTTTTAATAAAAATGTTTATGTTATGTTTAATCTTGTTCATATGAGGAATGTATTGGATTTAATAAGTGACGGGTGGAGACCACTATAGCTCCTCGATGAATCGGTAGGTCTCAAGAGAAAAACTAGTGTCTTGGAACAAGGCCTTGAAAAAATCTAATTTTTAGTCTTGGCATAGGGCCTTGACTATGTGGTTATGATCGTCTGGTATTTTGCATTCCATCATTATGAAAGTGGTTATTGATATTGCATGTGATTATTCGACTACTAGAATATCCATGTGAATAAGTAGATGGAATTATTTCCTTATATTTCTTCCATATTAGTCTGATGTTCAAGTTTAAAAGGCTTTTGTTTTAGTTATACATTACCTTAAATATTTATTCTTATATATGAATGTTTCTGCTATATTGTTATCCTTACTGGGCATTTGACATCACCCCTTTCTATGTTTTATTTTTCCCAGGATGTAAAGAAGTATTTTATGAATGAACTACAGGGATTGTATGAGGGGATATGAGTGTGGACCATGGAGGTTATATTATTCTAGTTTTTCACTTTATGATGTAATTTAACATTTATGAATGTATCTAGTGATTCCAAGGCTACTAAACTAATCTGTCTTTCGAGACATGATCTTTTGTGATCAAGCCAATGATACGTAATAATGCAATGACTCTGGGTAATTGGGTTCGGGGCATTACAGTTGTTATCGGAGGAATTTTAGTACAAACCTTATATTCTAGATTTAGATAAACTATGATTAGAGCACATAGACCTAAGATGAACTTTGAGGATTAATATAGAATAACTTTCTAGAATTTTTTTATTGCAGAGATTTTATTAGTTTTCCAAGCAATACATCTCTACCTAGATACAAGTAGGTAGAGGTGGCTCTGGCACATAAGTTCCTAGGGGTAAAACCCGAAAACACCACTTTGAGATAGACTTGAATGAGAAATGCTACATGACAATGGGCCTTGCTGCACTCTTGGTTATGACACTCCTGGGGGATATGCTTAGGATAATTCTCATTTTCATTACAAATAATTATAAAGGGTTTATGAGTATATAATTCCTCAATGAAAACATCTTTATGATTATGGATTATATCCATAAACCATTCAATTTATGTTAGGTATTTAACAAGTTTCAAATTATACATTGCAAATCATAAACTGACCTAGTTTATGCTATTGTATAGAAATGGCGCCCAGTAGAAGGAATGTGAACTCTAACAATACGAATGATCCAAAGAGTAAGAAAGATAATATCATTCACAGTATTATGCCAACATTTATATGGGAAATAGTCTCCCATGTATTCTAAACATATAAAGAAATAGTATCATGTCTTAATAAGATAAGTAATGATTTCTCTGAGTCCTATGGCTTTGAAGGGAAGCAAGATAAGAAAAGGATGGAAGAGAGAAATATGGATAAAGGTAATAAGAAAAGAAGAATTTTCTCATATGTGATAATTGTGGGAATAAACACCCTGGAACTTGCCTGAAGGGAATGAGAGTCTGTTATAAGTGTGGAGAAAAGGGACACCATGTACGTGACTGCAAGGGTAAGAAAAAAGTTTCAAATGAAAATGCTTCATCTCCAAGGATTTGGGACACTACGTGAACCGATGTCCAAATCATTAGAGAATTCCCCAAGTGATGATATTGGATAATAATCAAGTTATGATACTACAACAAAAGATGAGCAATGATTAGAGTTCTTATGTTTATTAGAGAATTATGTAATTTGAGTGTTGTATCAACAATGTACTGGTTATAATAATTATGGAGTATATAAGGATTGTACTATAGTACTATTTCATTACGGACTTGAGATTATGTGGAACCAAGAAAAGTGACTCAATAGAAGGTTAAATTTTTGTCAAATATATGGTTGAGAGAAAGGTAAATCATAGTATGGTTCTTATACCGAGGTAGTGATTTTGGAATAATACATTATTGATTTGGATATATTATATTAGATATTCTTGATTACCTTGAAAATGATTAATGATTTGTATATTCCATCATTGTTGGAGTTTACAACATTTTTGGATAGAAGTAGTATATCTAGTATTAGATAAGGAATAGAGTATCATGAATGTAATCAATATGGTTTTATGGTAATTTAGTTTGTTGTAGTGTTTTAAAAGAATACATGATGAAGGTGTTCACATGTTATTATGTGGCAAGAAGGATCTTCATTGTGTTTACCTTCCTTATAAATATTGGACTGTGAGTTTAGACAGAAGTAATTTGGATAATTCTAGTTTGAGATTATTTTTTGGATTTCCATAAAATGACAACCCGGAGGTCGGGCGGCAACCCGTCATGTCCGGTAAGGCCGTGAGACTTGAACCCGCAACCAAAGGGCGACAAGGGTGTATCACCTACCACTGGCCCACGTGATGTCCTGGATTGAATAATGTAGTATTTTTTAAAAAATATCTAGTAGATGAATTATAAATTCATTATATTTGGAACCCTATACAATTAATTTTTAGTTGTAATATGTTTTGGAGTGAAATATGAGTTTGTGGTAGAAATTAGTTAATGGATGGGACTCTACTTGTCAATTATATATTTTTCTTCTTCTCTTATTCAATGAAAAAATTATTTCTTATAATTTAGTGGAGGGACCATAAAACCAAAAATTTGTTATCCTAATACCATATGTTTTGTTGAACCGATGGTATTTTAAATCATCATAGATTGATGAATTTAAGGCCCTAAATTCTACACTTGATTGTGATTGATGACCTCAATAACTACCTATAAATATTTACGTTTTCCCCTAATTATATGTATCTAATTTTCACCAATGTTCTTCTAATCAATATCATAATTTTTTGGTGACCCTTTCATTTCCTTTTTCCTATTATTAATACTAAATTTTATTGACCTTATTTCTGATATGGGTTTTCGCAAAGGTATTTTCTATTTTCAAACTTTTATTTTTGAAAAACAATTTCAAATTTATGGGACGCAATTTATTGAAGGAGGGGAGAATGTAACACCCCATGCTTCCACGATACGCTTCTCCATGAATAATGTAGAAGTGTGTGTTGTACACAACTTCGAATTTTAACACACAACACAACCAATCAAACTAGCCATTATGAATAGTAATTCACACATTTTGAAATTTTATACATTTTACCATTCAAAATAGAATTTATTTTTTGATTAGGAATATCGAAATTAGCTTAGGGTGAATTTTTGTTACTTTTTGTATAACTTTCATATTTTGATGAATAGTGAAAATTAATAAATTTTAATTAAAAACACATTTTTTAATAGAAATTATTAAAAGTGAAAAATTATGAATTTGAGTGAATTTAAATTATATTTAGAATATATTTTTACCACTAAATACAATGTTCATCATTCGATGAAATTTCACATTTAAATAGGACTTAAACAAGTGTCAATCTTTTGACAGTTATTATTTCTTAAAAACATGATTTTTGTTTTGACAGTGGGAATTAATTTTAAATTAATTTCGGCCACTTCTATGATTTGAATTTAGAAAAATGGATTCCATATTTAGAATCAGGAGGTCTAAATTGTTTAAATAGGTAACATTTATTTGTATACATTTTTAATAATTACTTCGGTAAATATTTTATTTACCATTGTTAAAAGGTAAATTCGACAAATAAGGGTAAAAAATAATATTATAATAATAATAAATCACCCTAAAATGTGTACTAACCCTATTGGTTGATACATGCCCGACCATGGTCATCTTTGGGTCTATTTTGGGACCCCATGGATCCACTTGTAAGTGATAATGACTCTTTATATTGATTATGTTAAAGTAAATAAAAAATGACATAATCATATATCCTTTAGCAAAACAATTTTAACATAGGGTTATATATGTTATATTTTTGACTATAAAAATTCATTAAAGAGATAAAACTATTTCCTATAAAATGGTATTTTATTTTGAATTTTTATACATTTAATAATTAAATTTGTTTATGACACAATAATTATGATCTATTTTACTTATTAATGAAAGAATAAAATAATTAGTATTATAAATGTTAAAATAAATATAATTTGAATGTTTTGATGACATATACAAATTTAATTGGTTAATATGACATGTTATGATTTCCTAAATTAATTTTTTTTGAATTAATAAAGATGTTATGACTTTAAAAAAAATTATTAAATAGTGTCAAAATTAACAAAAATTAGTTTTTAAAAAAAATATTATATTATTAATTGATATTCTATTTCTAAAAGTCTATGTTTTGGACAAAAGAATTATACCATGATATTTGTATCCTTAATGGAGCACTTGGGGGGTCTCATGGAAGTATATAGTCTTTTTATCAACCATATAATATAAAAATACAAAGTGACATGGTAAATGTCAAACTATTTAACTAATAGTTAAATATAAATGATAAGGTTAATATAGTGACCCGAACCTGTCTAAAATCTATTGGATAGAATTATTTCAACCCATCCTCACATTAGAGATTTAATAATCCACTTTGATGCTATTAGAAAACGAATATAAATTTATAATAAATTAATACTTTTAAGTTTATCCTAAAGAGACCCTCCTCCCCCTTATAAAAGAACACCACTTCTAACCAATTATTCACTCCTTGAAATCTTTTTGGTTCATCCAACCTCTGCGAAAATACCCTCTCAACTATGATCCCTTAATCCTAGAGGCCTTAATTTAGTCATAAATCCAACCTATGGAGCCCTTTTGATAAAATCAAAAGAAAAAAACCAGAGGAAGAGGTAATGTTTTCACCACCCTCTTTAAAGTTACTTTCTTCTTCAAATTATTCTTTCATTGTTATCTCTATTCTAAAATAATAAATACAGTATCTTCTATATATTGTGATGTTATTATAAATATGTTACATCCATATTCAGTATTCTATCCATCCATTGAATGACATGTCACCATACTTGCTTATGCACGGCTTACCATCTCCACGTCGTGGTGTAATTATTATTAAAAACAATATTATTTGGATGGGTATAATAAGGATCTGTAATTCATGTGAATAACAAATATAACACTATAATTATACTTTATATATGATATACCATCGAATTATATATTATTTTAATATCAGAATAATGATATTGTCGCTCGTGCATACGTACGGACTACCGTCTCCATGAATGCAATGAGATTCATTTCACATCATATCCATTCAAGTATAATTCTCATTTTATGATTAAAAATAATGTTTATGGACTTGATATCATTATGGATATGAATAAGATACAACCTTTCCATAACTAACATGTCTTATGTAACAAAACATATAAAATAAAACAAGTAATTTAACACCTAAAACGACGATAATAATAAGATATTATTAACAAATAAATGTTAAAAGATCATATATTATATTATATTAACATATATGATTATTTTATAATTTAATAAAAATTATTTCACTGTTATAAAAGATGTTAAACTACCCTCGACAAATGAAAAGTACAAGGTATGGGTTTATTTCACAATCTCTTCATTATCTGAGGTTGTTTATACGTAATTATCTATTAGGACATCATTATCATCCGCATCCATGTTTCTTAAAATTGTATTTCAAGTCATTCATACTATTTTACAGACTATGAGTTAAGGTCATTTATACCATTGTTGAAATTTTATAAGATGTTTATAAAAGAATCATTCTTTCATTTTCCAAACACGTTCTTATTAAACTTTTTGACAGAATTAATGTAAGAATGTATTTTTTAACTTATATGGAGGGTGCGGCTTTTTCAGCTGTTATAAAATCGTTGAAACTTCTCTTACAAGCTTATAAGAATATTTTTAAAGTAAATTTTTTAATTTTATGTGACATTTAAATTATATCAAATATATATATATATATATATATATATATTTCTCTCAACTAATTTTGATTTCATCTATTTCAACATCCTTTGATGGATTTTATGCTTATTTGAAGTAGTTTTAATATGATACAAAACTTCCATATAGTATTGAAGGTTCTGCGATATTTTTGACTATAGATGTGTTATTTTTATACCGTTCATGGTTTATGGATAAATTATTTACATTTTGTATGGTAGTTTTAATAAAAATGTTTATGTTATGTCTAAACCTGTTCATATGAGGAATTCATTGGACTTAATATGTGATTGGTGAAGCCCGCTATAACTCCTCGATGCATCAGTATGTCTCATGAGACAAACTACTATTTGGCACAAGGCCTTGAAAAAATCTTATTTGCAGTCTTGGAAAAAGGCCATGACTATGTGGTTATGATAGTCTGGCATTTTGCATTCCATCATTATGAAAGTGGTCATTGATATTGCATGTGATTATTTGACTAGTAGAATATCCATGTAAATAAGTAAATGGAATTATTTAATTTTATTTCTACCATATTATGATGAATTTCATGTTTAATAGAATCTTTTTTGTTATAAACTGCCTTAAATGTTTATGCTTAATTATGAATATTTATGCTATATTGTTATCCTTACTGGGCATTCGATCTCACCTCTTTCTATGTTTTATTTTTCCGAGGATGTGAAGAAGTATTTTATGAATGACATGTAGAGATAGTATGAGGGGATATGTGTGTGGAACATAGAGACAATATTATTTATGTTGTTCACTTTATGATGTAATGTAACATTTATTAATGCATCTAGTGATTCCAAGTCTACTAAACTAATTGGTCTTTTGAGATTTGAACTTTTGTTATCATGCCAATGATACGTAATAATGCCCCGACTCTGGGTAACTGGGGTCAAGGCGTAACATTTAAGAATCACTGTTTCAATGTGGTTTCCATTATATTTGTTTATGGAATCGGAAACTTCTTACAATTTATTATCGAAAAGGGTCCTTCTTTCCAAAGGAAGGTGTTCATTAAGATTGAACATTATGATACTTAAGGAAGTGCATTGGTTGAGAGGATGGGTGGACAAACTCATAACATACATTTGGGGGGAATTAATGTCTACTCAAAGACACTTTTTGAAAATTTAAGATATTTTCATTAATCCTTATTAATTCACGAAAAATAACATAATTTTACCTTGGAATTTATAATCGATTATTAACAAGTGTAAAAATTAGAATCATCAGTATGCATTCAAGTTCCTTAACTAGAAGAAATATTCATTTGTATTCAAAGTTTTCCATCAATTGTATCCTCTAATATATTACTTAGAGATTATTTTAATCATCATTGTGATGATTCTGGGTTTTATGCTAATCAGTGGGGCACTCTTGAATTTATTGTCATCCAGGCAGACGATGGATTGATTTTATTTTTGGATCATTCTGATATAATGGGCTACCTACGTATCCTTATAAAAGGAATTAGAACCCCCATAGTTTGGTGCCAGATAATGGGTTACATCAGACCTTCTAAGCTCATGTCATAATGACCAAGTCATATAGTTTAATGTGATGTTGTAAGGGAATCTATGTGGAATGTGCTTAATCAAAATATAGTTTCGGAATTATACTGAAGCCACCCAATGAAATTTGTAAAGAATATGGGTTTCCAAATAGGATCATACCCTGTTGGGAATATGGCCCAAGGAGGACATGGTTAAATTAGGGTATTAGGTTGGAACCTCATGAAGGCTTCCTAAATATCCCATATAGATGGGAATAAAAGCCCACATAGTTCGATAAGTCTCATAGGAGAGTATGGTCCTCTAAGAGAGATGAGTTTAGGCTTAATTCTTCAAAAGGGTGCCAGGATGATTCGGGTTTAATTAAGAGATTATTACAAAGGAGGATGCCCAGATTAATGGAATTAGGGTTGGATTCATAAGGATGATATATAGTGATCTCGAGCCCTGAAAAGATTTCCCATGTATCCTAGTTTTAATAAGAATCAGAGTTCTCATAGTTCATTTTATCGTACAAATGTTGTGACCATGAAAAATCGCTAATCCCACATGAGTCATTCTCGGCGTGAAAAATAAGAGGATGTCAAAGATTTAACAAAGTAATTCAAAATTTATAAATTTTCATCCTCAATAGGTGGAAGAGGGCGCACCTATGGTGTCCAAGGTGAATGAGGTCGAGTTATCCGTGGAAGAAGGAATGGAAATGAGCCTTCCCTCTATTCTATTTACATTGGACAAGGGTCCAATGTAGAGAGGAAATGATGAACGTTAGGGTCTTACACCCGGATGGCTTCCAATGGTGACAAAGCCCAACAAGATAGGGAAAGCGTAAAAAATGTCCATGTTCCCTTATCTCCTCTGTTCTTTGGCTATGATGAAGATAGGATGAGCAATGATGCCACCGCCTACAAGAAAAACAAGGGGCATATGCCAAGATGGTTGCCATAAAATTGATCCTGGTAGGGGAGGTAAACTTCTACATTATTTTTAAAAGGAAAATGATGTATGAAATGTATCTTCCCCTACCAGAGACCTGAGGTTCTGGGGTAACTCATTGAGAAGGGAGAGGGAAAGACCCAACCCTTCCCTAAATATGGTACTTCCCAGCACTTTTTCTGGTAGAATTTTCCATGTGAATATGGATTTACAAAACCAAAGACACTCCATGAATCCTAACTCCATTTTGAAAAAAATGTGGCAATCTTCTAACTATATAAATAAAAACCCAAATATGAGACACCCTGATGTTCCTTTCCCATTGTATTGATAATTCATGTGGTTTTTCTGGAGGTCTCAACAGAATTTCTTTCAAAAAAGGGATCAATGGAAGAAAAAGCATTTCCCTGAATGAATTTCAGGAAGGCATGATGGCTTGTAGATTGAAGAGAGTGAAAAAAGTAAGTGAATAAATGATGGGATCCCAAGTAGGAAAGGGGGATCATGTATGGGCATTCAGGTGCACATGGGCGACCTAATTTTCACTCTAGAAATGAACAACCTATATGTTAATTCATGGGTGAGACCTCAATGAAGCCTTCATGAAAATTCATAGCTGATCCCAGAAGTGGGGCACTCATGTTTCTGTGGGAGGAATGGGTGGCATACAAGTAATTCTTATTTGGGGAGGTGGGGTACTTTAGGTGCACAGGTTTTATGGTTTTCAAACACTAAAAGGAATAAAGTATAATGATCCTCTCATAAAACCTCCACTCAAGGTGTTTAAGAACTACCTTGAATGTTTTGGAAGACTGAGGAAAATTACTAGTGTTTCCAGAGCAGAAATTCAGCTTCAAAGATATTCGTAAATAAACCAGAGTTCACCAAGGGTCTATTTATTGGAAAATAAGTGACCTACGGTGAAATAAGCTGGGCACACATGTAGGCCGCGCAACATATGGAAGCATGCAAGTGGGATGTGCGCCGACAGAGTTTGGTGATACTAAGGTAGCCAAAAATGTATTCCTTTGAAAATATT
Source organism: Viscum album (assembly GCA_963277665.1). Lineage (NCBI taxonomy): Eukaryota > Viridiplantae > Streptophyta > Magnoliopsida > Santalales > Viscaceae > Viscum > Viscum album. The sequence goes on along the minus strand of OY728126.1, from coordinate 585,204,893 downwards.
GACTTTAGATTATGTATTATACCCCTTTTTTTCTATTGGATTCCATTAATCATATTTTTTAGACATTTTGATGGAATGGAGTGTCAACACATACATATAAGGACAGATAACACCTATGCACACACCCATATGTCCACGAATGTGTATAAGGGGATCCTTAAATTTGTGATTATATCCATATACATGTCTCCACTCACCTACCTTTGCATTTATATATATATACATAGGCACATCTAGCCGCATACATGTATATTCCCTTCCATGTAAGAATATACACATAACAAGGGATCCTACACACACACACACACATATATATATTTATGTATGCATATGTAGGCGTGTTGCCTTAGAACTAGATACTCGAAAGCACAATGAAGTGACCAAAACACCTTAATTAAAATACCAATAATTCATGAAAACCATAATACCCTAAATTATATGGTTCAAAGAAAGATAGAAATTGTAATCCCTTGACCTGGATAATGTATCCAAAACGAATCAAAGTGAAATGGACTCACCATCGGAGGTGAATGATGGAACATATAAGAACACACCTAAAGAGATGATTCACACAACACTAAAATACAGAAAACAAGAATAATATCAACCCATCACAATATACATTCAGCTGATTCTTACTGGGTTGTGGTTAGGATGAAAAAAATCTAGAAAGGGATACGAAGAGGGACCAGGAGCCATACCTTGAAGGATAAGATAATGATCTAGTGTAAATCCAGAGGGAATTGAAGGAAGAAGAGGGGGTGGTAGATTTAGGTCGTAGGCACGGGAGGGGTGGTGTGAGAAAAGGGTCCCTTGGGGATGGATGTACTATAATGATGGAACTACTAGATGAAGGATCATCCTCAGGGATATGGTCGAGATGGAGGGGTGCAATTAGAGGTAGAGGGAGGTTGGACAAGGGATGCATAGGGTGAGGTGGTGACATGGAGGAGGGGGTAAAGGAGAAAGGGTAGCCTATAACCCCCACTGGGTATCCCTTAAAATAAATAATTTTATCTATAATAATGATAATAATAGTAATAATCTAAAATATAGTATTATTAATAATATTATTAATGAATTTTATAACAAATTTAATGATAAAATTAATAATAATAATACATTTATATATATATATATATTATTTATATTATAACATTAATTTAATATTTGTTAATATTTGTTATTTTATTTTATTTTTTATTTTGATTTCATCAAAACTATTTATATTCAGTGGTGGGTAACTGTACACTCACCTAGGATGATTTCACTATTATTGTTAATGTTACGGTGCTTGTGCACCGGTCTAAAGCCCCAAAAATTTCCAAATATAAAAAATATCAAAAAATGGATCCAAACCCAATATTCTACAAACATATGTGAGAATGAGAAAAAAATAAAGTAAAAGAGTATACATGGTTAGGGTGTGACAATTCTTTTTACCACAGTCACTTTCTACCACTAGAAGATTTCCAAGATGAACGTTAACTGAAATTTGGGTACATACCCAATCAAAACTGAGAGATATGATGGACCTCAAGGTGACTACTCACACCACAAGTTACACCCACCCAATAAACAAGAATCTTCACCCAGAGGATGAGGGGAAAAAAATGAGGAGTTCTCCCCACCACAAGAATGCGGGTAACATGGAAACTCCAGATACCAAAAAATTCCACCAAGACATAAACAAGAATCCCACTATAGTGAGACCTAGAAACTGCGACCCTATGGGTAAACTCATCCTTTCCACTCTAACTGAACAACACCCTTAAAAAAACTGGAAAAAGGTGAACCCCTACTTAAACTCATTAAACATACCAACACAACTAAACCACACAATCAATACATAAACAGAGAGCCCATTACCATGGAAACAAGGCATAACATGGAACTAGGATAGAGGAACTCCCTATAACAACACTATCTGCAATATGAATCTCCCACTCCAATCTAAAACTCCCAACACAAATACATACAACATTTCTAGCATGAGATAAACAACACCTCCCATGAATCCTGGAGATCTCCCCCAATCCATGATATGAACCCAACCAAAAAATCAAACTCTGACACAATTATGAACATCCCTCCCAAAAGGTTCACATCTATAAATAATAACTGAAAAACTAGGACCAACCCACACAAGGGGAAAATATACATTTATGAAAAAAATGATGATAGAGGTCACATTCAGGCGAACACAACCACTAAGATAACTTAAGGATAAGTTAACCAAACAATCACCATAAAATATCAACATACAAAAGACTGAACAAAGGAAAAAGGAAAATTTGAAGTTCTTGATTCAAAAATGAATGATAAAGAACCAAGACAAGGTCTCACTAAACCATGGATACCCAGACTATGCATTAGCTTCACCCCGAGAAATGTGGTTGGGGCTTTAATGGATGATGCATATCTTACATCATAGTCTGGTATGAGCATCCTGTGGTCATAATATCTTATTTAGGAGGTGTTTATTGAAAAATCTCTCTAAATAACCCAGATAGCTTCAATGTTGGAACATCATCAGAGGGATGCGATAAGATTGATTTGAATGCCTATACTAGCCACACTAATGGAACACCAGACAGTGTTCTGATGAACTAGATATCAAAACTAATGATGATAACACCTTTGGAGTAGGTTCTTCTAGCCTTCACCAAAATCTGTATGGGGAACCATAATAGGAAAGTGGATACACCAGATTTCCAACAGTCTTCCCTCTAGAGACCAACTTAGTTAGAAATGATTTATCCACCTAATTCCAAAAATAATGGTCCTTAGAAGAGAGGACGCACTCCCTAATCTCAAGGAAAAGACCCCAATAAAGAGAAAAGTATTCATCAAATACTATGACTATACCTCAAGAGAAATGTAATATAGATACTTTAAATTCAAAACATAATTATTCACCATCCACTGGCCTTATTGAGTACAATCGAGTTATTACCTTTTCTTCATTTTCACCTCCTTAGGTATGGACCATCAAACGAAGATAGGTATAAAAATATTCCACATCATCCACACTTCCAATTATGGAGGGGAAAATATCTCCCATTAATCCAATGGTGGTCCTTAAAAAAAACCCACACACAAAAAAAACTATCAACTTTGGGAGTTACCAACTCCCAAAATTCATGCTCAGCCACTTCAAGCCTCCTCACCACCTTTAAAAGACCCCGATCATCATGAAATATAGGTATCACTATATATGGACCAGAAAATGGGCATGAATCATCAGAAACATTAGGGGCTTTTCTCGACGACATTTCATAAATAACATAGGAATCACAAATCCAAAAATTGACATAAAAAGTCAAAATAAAAAAGAAACATCCCAAGATGAGGCAATGATCTCACAAACTGATATGACAGAAACACAAAAAAATATAACACCCTTCAAAAATTCAATTTGTATTTTAATTTTTTGAACCACCTCATTACAGATCTACTTCCCATACACAAACCCATTTTTTCAATAAATACCCACATCATAATTAGAAAATCAATTTATAAAACCATTTTCCCATTTTGAGCATCACAGTATAAAAAATTCTCAATCCTTGTGTTTAAAATATTCAACCAAGGAATCCAATGAACCATTCCACATGTGTCCATCAACATCCATTCATATATACCAAGATCAAAATCCATTCACATAGCCACATGTGAAAATGTTCATAAGGATTACCCAATGTTGGAACCAAACTGTTTCTTGACCAATTCCCAAAAGGTACCAAATTTTCAAACCCGAACATTTTCCGTAAAACACTTTTCACCAATTGAAATACATTTTTGAATAAATTAATATCATTTTAAAACCCTTTTCATTTTAAAAAATAGTTCCATGCAATTAAAATAAAAATAGAACCTTAATTTATTTCAAAATATAATATTATTTGAAAACCCAAAAATTAAAAAATAGCATTAAATTAATGTGTAAAGAAACAGTAAATCAATAATTCTTAAATTTAATGGACAATTCAGTGGGATCTTACATCAGCGTGGAACGAACCGAATATTTGGTCTATGTCACTTTTTAACTAAGAGGTGATGCTCCCCCACTAATCATATAAATCATAACATACATATAATGAAACCTATCCCATATCCTCACACATGCATGGACATGAACGTGCGTAAGGGGATCCTTTAATATATGGTTATGTGCATATATTCATCTCTACTCACCTATGTATTCATTTCCAAATATATACATAGACACAACTATCCCCATACATGTACATTCACTACCATGGATGAATTTACACATAATGGAAGAACCTATATATATACTTACATATTTAGACACATGCGAGTCACTTTAGACCCAGTGACATGAAACCACAATGTACTGAACAACACACCTTAATTAAAATACCAAGAATCCATATACATCATAATACCCTAAATTAGAGTGTGAAAATCATGGGAAAAAGTGAAAACCCTTAACTTAGATGGTGATAGTGAATAGAATCAAAGTGAAACTACATCTCCTTTAATAATGTTTACTAGAACATGCAAGAAAACACTTCAATAGATTATTTTCACATCCCTGAAGAAAAATAAACCCATAATTTGGTCAACCCCTCAAACCATAGGTTCAGAGAACCTTACCGGGTGATGGGTAGGCTGAACCAAATCCAAAACAGTAGATAATAAGGGAGGAGAAGACATACCATGAAGGATCAGATGAATATCCAGTGGAAATCAGGTGATAAATAAAGGAGAGAGGACCATATAGGGATTTCACATGAACGAGAGGGGTTGGGGAAGAATTGATCTTTGGGAGAGGGTTGTTCCTTGATAAGAGAACCTCTAGAGGGAGGAGTGACATCACGGAGGAGTTCTGGCTAGAGGGGAGAAATTGGAGGTGATGGGTAGTGATATGTGGTGACCACATGGTGAGGGGGCAACACACCTGAGTGGGTGAGGGGGAAGGGGGAGGTTAGGACCCCCCCCCTTAGTGGGTCTCTAAAAACATATAAATAATAATTATATCAATAATAATAATAAAATTATTATCTTAATAATAATAGTAAATTATATAATAATCAAAATTAACAACAATAATAACAATATATTTAATAATTTCCTCATCATTATTATTAAACCAGTTGACTAATCTTAATTAAAGTTTATTATTTGATTACAGTTTTTCCAATTTTTAATTCATAAAATTTAATTATTGTCCGTGGTGGGAAACCACATATTCAACTGGGCCGACTGCTCATTTACTACTAATCGTGTGATGATGGTGCTCTGGACCAAAACCCACCAAAATTTCCAAACAGAAAAAATATCTAACTGAAACCCTACCCCAAACATCATCAAAAATATGCACAATCGAGAAAAAAATAAAATAAAAGAGTTTCTGACATTGGGTTGTGACAACCAATATCATTCATTTAGGCATGGAAGGTACCCATTTATCATTCATTGGATATAAAATAAAGAATGAGAAACATTTTCTCAACAGGATGCATCAGCACAAGTGGTTTCAAGAGATAGTTCACAAGGGCTTAAAATTATTCTTTAAAGTCATTGGTTCGTTGATATGTGACCCCCATCTTCATTAATTTGGTTAAGGGTGAACAAATTATTGTGAGGTTTTCTATGAAGTGTGAGATTTAAGTCAACTTTCCTCAATGTCCTCTCTAAACATTCTTGTTTTGGGGAGTCTAAATTCCAAGGATGGATTTAACTATATTGGGATAAACATAAATGTTTTGATGATGTATAATGAAATTGAAAAATTTCCCTTAGGATACCTTAAATGAAAATTTCTAGCTGTTTAAATTTATGTTATGTCGCTGAAGCTGGTTGATGATGGTTTCTTGGGCAGCCATCTGTTGGAAATTTTTTAGGACATGACCAATAGATCATCAATGTAGCATTCCAAAAAAACATCTCCAATAAGGGTTTGATGATTTGAATAATGGAACATTGGAATGTGGCCCTGACATTTATTAAAAAATAGTGAATTACCTAAGAGTAGAATACTCGATGAGGGGATCTGAGGGATATGGATTCCTCGTCTTTTGGGCCCATATTTATTTGGTTATAACCAGAATATCCATCCATGAAGGAGAGGAATTTATAAATGATTGTTTTATCAATCAAGAGTTCTATAATTGGAACTGAGAAGTCATATTTAGGAAAATATCTATTGAGATATTTGAAATCAACGAGAACTCTAATTTTATTATTCATTTTATTTACCAAGACAATGTTGGATCACCATTTTGGATAATATACCTCTCAAATAAATTCATCATTGATGAGATTTTACAAATCAGAAAAAATTTAGATGCATGAGTATGGGGAGTCTATCTGGAATTTTTCATGTATCCCCAATGATCATCTAGAAAACCCAAGTGATTGGTGGCCTCCTCGGGGTCAAGGCCTATACTATCAATGAAATTATAAGAAAACACATCATGATTATTCTTCAAGAAGGAGGTGTACACCTCTTATTCATTAATAGTAATGGTCAAACTAATCACAGTGGGTCTCATATCCTTTTCTATATATATATATATATATCTGAGTCTATCAATGTTGGAAGATATTCCTTATTCAAATTTCATAGGGGAATCCTTGATTTTTTCATCTTCTAATTATTCTTTGGAATTTACCTCTTTTTCCTCTACATGGGTCATAGGCAATGAATCACGTTCCTTAGATGGAATAGGGGAGTCACCATTTCGGAATCTATATGATAAAGAAAACAATAATGAATTAGTGAATGGTGAGAGGACTTTTTAGAGAAAATAAGGGGAAAGTGGTTCTAAGAATGAGTGTCCTCACATTAACTTGATTCCACGATAAGTTTTTGTAGCCCAAATACAGAAACCATTATTCTTTAGAGCTCATGGTATGGAGTGAAGACGTTTTCACTCAGTATTTCATTACTTATTTGAGATTTGATGACTTCATCAGTTTCATTGGGACATGGTACTATTATTGACATTATAGAATATTCTAAATGAGTGTTTGAGTTTAGATCCTCCCAATTAATTTGATTAATGGGAAGCACATAATTTTCACTGAGCAACATTAAGAGGTCAGATTAGATCATTTTTAGGATATTTTGTGCATTAATCTTGGAAACATTATTAGTTATGTACTTTTTCATCCCATGTTAATGAATTAAAAATCGATGTATTATGACTCGTAGGATTTCAACGAGACCTTTTCACTATGAAATTTCCCAATTTGATCATTGATATAGTATTTATGTCATTAGTGGTATGAATAAATAATGGCCACATGATGATTAAAACATGGGCTTATCAGCAGGGTATTTAAAGCTGTATCAATCATAATAACCATGAACTCTTAGTTAGACATGCGTTCCCAAAACCATGTTATGAATGATATCTCACTATGATACTCTTTATCATTAATTTAATTTCCATGTAACTATGTAATGAAGTTCGATAGGTGAGATTAATTGATAACCAATTGTAAATGTTTCTATAATATAATGAGGTTGACTACCATGACATTTTCAATAATGCCTCATTAGATATAAATGCCTTTTATCTGGTTAGATGTGTAAAAGGCATGAAATTTCCTTTTATGACAGCATCCTCAACCATTTCTGTTAAATAGATGACTACATGTATTTCTATGGGATCATTATTAACATGATACACTTTGGTAGTAGCAACATTGACATCAAACTGTTGATGGATTTAAAAGGCCTCAATGTGTTCTTCGCACAATAGTTTTATATAATTTTGGAATCGAGGATTGATAAATTATCCATTGCATGGGAAGTTTCTTTAAAAAAAATAATTCATGTCAAAATGTCATCACATCCAAACATGGGGGTGATTTTAATCATGTGTTTTGGGAAATTATGTTACTCATGTAGATGGAACATCCCCTAGAGTAGGTGTTTAATGTGCTTCCTCTCTTTGTTGATTTGGTCATCTATGTCTGCCTACATACGAAGGTTAATCAGGTGATGACACATTATTTAACCAATGCTAGACGATGATTATGTCTGAGAGAATCAACAAATGTATGGATAAATTACCTTTTTTCCTTCTATGATAAATGGAGATAACTTCATTGAGTTTCATCCTCATAAGCATCTCGAGAAGCAGAGTGGTTGAAATAATGACTTCTAGTATGACTATTTTCTCCCATATGACCTAGGTTCTAGTAAACTCTTCCCTTAGTCCCCTATTGAAGTGTGTGGAATTTGGGTTCATAATCTGAATCATCAAGTGTAGAGGGATCCATTAAGTGAAAAATGATAATAGAATCTAAAATTGACTCCTCATCTGATAAAGATTCCATCTGATAGGTTGAATCTCATTATACCATTTGGTGGGCGATGCCCATGATTTTGGTACTATTGGAATGAATTTTGATATAGTTAATGAGAATTTTGGATTTATAAGGAGTTCATATTATTTAACATTAATCATAAAAATTTGGGTATGTTTATTTTTACATTATTATAATTTATAGGAATGATCTGCTGATTGAGCTGGTTGTGCTGTTATGGTTGTGGGTATGTCATAGTTGGCTTCTTCAATTGTGTTTGGATAACTGCATGAGTCTAATTAATCTTTTTCCTGACCATCTAGTCACTAAAATTATATAAAATTTTAGACATAACTTCATTCAATTCATTTTCCTCATTTAGATTAGTGGAAGAAACAAAGGAAACCATTGAAAATAAATTTTTTTATCTTCACTTTACCATAGTCCACCATCATTTAGAAGAGGTATTTGAAATCAATGTTGTCCTTTACATATTCCCTAGAATTTTATGGAAGGGAAAATAGTCTTTGATATATTAATCGCCATATTTTATAAGCTTATTGATATTGGGAAACAAGAACAACTTTTTTCCCATATCAAGATGATATAGTAAAGGAATATTTCATTTTGTATATAATTGAACATAGTTTTCAACTCATAAAATTATTTTCACATTTTATCTCTTTTTTCATCATGATGAGTTTGGAATTGTTATAGAAACTCTAGAGGTTGAGCCGTAAAATATGTTTTTGGCATTAATGTAGGATTTAGTGCATGAGACTTCATATGTGTAACTGTAGTAGACTATGCATTTTCTATTATATTTCCCTATGTTAAGGGAATTACATGGGACATTTCATTAGATTCTGTGATGTATTTTTCCTCTTGATGAAATATTTTATGAACAATCCTGAAACAACCATATTATTTTCATAGGGTTTAATGGTGTACAAAATTCTTTGTGAATATTATCTTTAAAATTAAGAAAAAACTCATCTTGTGGGTCTTCTATGTTTAAAGATTATGATAATACATTCTATTAAGGAAAAAACATGTGACTCTTGCAAAATCTAGGTGTTTCCAGTTCGTGAGATCAATGGTTGTTTTCTTCAACAACATTTATCTAAACATGAAAATGATCATTTAATGGTGGTCTTCTCACCCAATAAATTTCTTTGACTACAGAATTGTTTACCACATGAAGGATGGTCCTTATAGATTTTTCACAAAGAACCATAGTTTCACCACTATTTATTGTTTATGAGAATCCATCATGGGATCACAGTGAGAGATAAAAATTCTCTCGTGCTGTTATGGGTCTCCCAATCCCACTTCCAAAAAAGGGGTTTCATAGTGTTACCCTTTAACAGTGCTAAAAATAATTCTATTAAAAGTGCCCCTTTATCTGCACTTCTTTTTAGCACTATTAATGGGACCCCTTAAAAAGAACTTGTTTTAGTATCGCTGATAATCAGTGGGATTTATCAGTTCTTTTTTAGTATCACTACTAAAGAGTATATTTTAAAAAATAATAATAATAAAAAACATATTGAAATATAAATATATAAATATAATTATGTTGATGAAAATATAATATATATTTTTAATTATGTTTTAGATAAGTAAAAATATACATTTTCACTTAATATATAAGATATATACTGAGAATGTCTTATAAAACATTTTAAAATATATTATTATTTAATAATTTTATATATATAAAAAGTAATGAAAGATATAAAATAATTTGAAAATGTTACTCAAATGTCCAACGACCTTAATATTTGACCCTGGTGGACATTTGATCTCTAAATCATATTAAATGAAATTCTATGTCGATATCAACACCATCATGATTGGGGGACACCCGGTAACTATTTTTTTTAAGACAAAAATTTTCCAAATGGCCTTCAAAGTTTAGTTTTTAGTCTTGATACCAAATTTTTTTAACATTTTATTGAATTTCATCCTCATTTAAGTGGGGGGGGGTTCCATTTTTCATGGGGGGAATGAATTTATTTGGAGGGATTACATTTATATTGATATTATGAGTTTAAAATTTAATCATTTTCCAGAAGGTATTATTATTTATAACAAATAAATAACAATATATACATATTTTTAATATATTCTGACATAATTTTTTTTATAAATAAATAATCAAATTTATTTCCACATAATAAATATTTATCAATATATAATGCTTATATAAATAAAAAATCAATATCCAATTTATTTAAAAAATATATATGAATATTTATATACCTATATATTGCGTGTGTGTGTGTGTATATTTCGGTCTGTCTGTATTAATAATTGGAATATATTAATATACGACTAAATATATAGATAAAATAATATAACTAAAAATATATAAATAGATAGATATAAATATATATTAATATATTAATAAATATATAGATATATAATTATATAATTATAATTATACATTGATATATATATATATATATATTAAAAGATAAATATATATATATATATTAATATAAATAAATATATATATTAAATTAAATATATATATGTTAATATAAATATATATTAATTTATGAATAAGTATAACTATATATATATATAATTATATGTATCCTTAAATCGATAAAAAGAAATATAGAGGAGTGGTAAAGGGTTTAGGCGTAGAGAGAGATATCTCGAGTTCTAATCATTGGGGATGAATGGGTGCATGCAGTGTCGAAGGGCTATGGTAGCGTTGGTAATGGGGGTTATAGCACTGTTAAAGGGTTGGGGTGGGATTGGGGCATGCATGGGTGGGCGGGGGTGCTTCATAGCGCCATTTAAGTGCGGGATCAAGCATTGTTAAAACCCCCCTCTGATCTATAATTTTTTTTAAAATTTTTTAAATGTTTAAACATTTATTAGCTCTTTTAAATAAACACTAATAAAATTAGTCTTTTAATAGATCTAAAAATAAGCACTGATAAATTAACATTTTATCAGTACGGTTAAATGGGGTCTTTATTAGCACTGATAAAAGGGACACCTGTTTATATTCGTTGAGATTAAAAATGAATTTTTTCACTATAAATGGACTTTTATTGCACTTTTAAAGGCCATATCTACATTTGTGGTGATTCAATATTGGAAATCAAGAATTCAAAAAATTTGATAGGTGATGATTTTGGTCCACCCATTTAGGGAAATGATGCTTTCTCACTATATTGACATGTTAAATTCTTCCACAGATTCCAATCATTCTGTTAGTGACTCAGTGGTGTTCAAAAAAATTTGGGGAATGTAGGGTGGAGTTAGTTCCTAAAAATGTGTAACAACTAGAGCCTGAATGGTTACAACAACTAGTAGGAATCCTGGTGGCAGCACAATTGGTTCCTTCCATGGGTAACACATTGGGATATGCATGTGACAATGTTACTAACCCTTCTCTAGTTTCACATGAAATGGACGGAATTCATGATTTGTTGTTATGGGATCCAAATATATCGGTGGATGGTATCTTATAGTGAGAGGATGTTCAATGTATGCTTTATTTGTCTTGAAAATCTCTCTTGGATTAGGCTCACCAACTAGGAGTGTGTGTTTAGGATCTACGTATTGAACATACTAAGAATGATGGTTTCCATGAGGTATTTTTGAGTTGATTCTCATCAATTCATTCATCTATTCCCTTTTCTGAGAAAATAATTTCTTCCATTGAAATGGACTTAAAATCTTTGGGAGGGAGGTGAGGCATGATGTGACACATACATTTTTACCCATTGGGAGCCTTTAGGGGTGGTAATTATGGATTTTTTCTAGGGAGTGCCCAAATTCTAGAAAAGAACCTTGTTTTGGGTACACACAACCTCAATTTTTCTTTGTGGACCACAATGAGAAACAAAACATCTTCTTCATAATTCTATGAATTGTCCTCATGATCATCAAAAATTGAAAGGGAATCATTGATTATGTTAACAATTGTAAAATTTACTATGGACATTCTATAAATGTCTTTGTGAGACCTCCTTCTATTGAACACTTCACAATGTGTGTTCCACTCCTTTGATGATTCTCTAGAAGTTTTTTTTATTGATAGTTACCCAAATTGAATATATATATATAGTTTTTTCATGCATGTTTTAAGTGAATGTACTCGATCATGGGATAGAACACACTAAGAGGGTTTATTTTACAGTCTCATCCCTAATAAACAGAAAAATAATTCCAACTGAGGATGCGATTCTTGATGTGAAAAAATCGTCCATCCATAACATATGTGGTTGTTACTTTTCTACTTTGAAAACTATTTGGTCAAAATTATCTACCCTTTAGGGTTGAGTTAGAAAATCCCCCATCCCTGTGGGCTAGGGTTTCTACAAAACTTCCATATCTTATATTACAGTACATTCTCTTCTTGTTTTATGGAGATCGGTTTAATTATGGGCTTCATGCATCATACATCATGCATTTAAATCGCTTGTTTTGAAGATTATTGTGATATTTTGAACATTTTATTTATCTGACACATGGAATATTTTAAGCTAAAATATTTTTCAATATTCATAGATTCTTAATGAAAAATTCATTCAATAGCCTTCTATCTTCTGGAGATATTTCTGTGAGAGTAAGTTGGGTTCTAATCATTCAATGTATATCCTCAGTTATGAATATAATTTTTTTTAGAGCTAGAATGGGGATACGAAGTTTCCTGATGCCATATTTTGAAGAAATTTATTGTTAGGGAGTATTTGGAAATTTAAATCTCTATCTTCACCACTTATTCTAATATGAACACCAATTGGGGTATCTGTGATCATCTTTCACGGCCTCATTACTATACGGAGGCATGCGTGTTGAAGATTCCCTTGTTCTTTCTTGATCATTGGTTGTCATGAATCCAGGATATATTCCAAGTCAATTTGGGGTTGAAGCCCCTCTGTTACCTTGAAGTGGTTTTGATACCCATCTTATCGTAATAAGTTTTCTATTAAATGATATATAATTTTCCATATGATGAGGCTTATTTTGGGCATACAATCTTTGGAGAACACCTCTAAAATGCTATATTGGGATGTGGCCAAAGGCCATAACATGGCCAGAATGTCATATTTATCCTATTGTTTATTCATGTTTAACAATTTTTCTTCATTTTTTCCAAAGGTTCCTCTAACTGGTCTAACAATATAGGACTCTTTTTGATAGTTTTACCATAAGTAGTGATATTGGTTGGGATTTCCATAGCTATTTTGGATGTCATGAAACCCATGGATTGTTAGGAGAATGGCATATCCTTGGGATTTCATCTTTTTGGGAAAGGATTTCACCTTCCAATGACCAGGTATCTAACAAGAATGTCCTTTTTTGTAAGTGCCTCATGATAGGAGAGCATTCTCATCATTACATTTCCCATTAGATAATTTTCATGTCTATGTGAAACTATATTATCGAGAGAAATTTTACATTAAATTCTATCATGTGGAGGACCATGGTGGATTACAATATAGGGGAGACCCTCTTTTTCTTAATATTTTATCTATGTGGATGGATACCACATCTCTCATAAGGATACGGGTTCTTGTGATCTATTGGACTGTTGACATGAGGCTATCTTTCATGACGTAGTGTTTGAAGAGGACCATTGGAATTTCAGTTACTACCTTTAAAATGTAACTTATACCAATATAAATTCAATGATCTATAATATATATGTCAATAAAAATAATAAATTCTATTAATATTAAATTATATTTAAGATGTTTATTTTTACCAACATGTACATCGATCATTATTAATGATTAATAACAACACATATTTTTACCGAAAAATTCAGTTGTTAGTTTAACATATTAATACAGACATCGTTTTTACAAACAAATCAAAATGATATAATTAATTATAATTTAAAAGAATTCAACCTATAAATCTATATATATTATTTATTAAATAAAAACAAATAATTTAACAACAAAAATGGTTGTTACTATTATTTAACAATTTACTATAAAATGTATATCATTATCAAAAAAAATTCTTATAAGTCCAATATCTATGTTAATCATACAAAATAAAGTTTTTATTAGTAATAAAATATTTCAAATAATTAGAAAAAATTGAAAATTTTACCCAATATAAATTATATTATAAATATAAATAAAACTATATATTAAATTCATTTAATCTAAATTTTATTTAATATTAAAAAAGGGAGAAAATAAATAAAAAACTGTAAATATTTGAAAAACACATCCCAAATCCCCATGTCTTCCCCATGCCTCCCTTCTCCTTGCCTATACATCACCTGCCACCCCCAGATCGATGAACTCTACTTGCAATCACATACCTGTCATCACCATCTCCCACACCAACAATAACCCCTTGATTATATTTCATTGCCTAAAAAAATACACTCATGAACAGAAGATAGATTTTTTTCCATATTCTAATAGAAATAGGTCGTGTCAAGAGGATCACGGAAATAAAATGATTTATCATTCAATCAGTAAATTATTGTTCCTCTTATCTGGTATGAACCTTTTCTATTCATGTTTTAAGACATTTAAATAAATGGTATCCAGTGATTAAACGTAATAGTATTTTGGTTTTCAGTTAAATTCTTATGAAATTGTTTTCTGGTTTTTTCTCTACTGCCACTCTAGTTATTTTTGGAAGGTCTCATAAGTTTTACGTATAAATTCAACTTTCATACTTTTACATTTTGTTCACCTATTGTGAAAATATAGTCATGGACTAGATGATGTAGGGGGTTGAATCATTGGATTATTAACACACTCTAATTTATCTAGTTTTATATTAGGATTCCCAAATGTTTTAGGTTTTATTGAGGAAATATTTCATTAATTCTCTCAAATGGGTGATAATAATATAGATACATGGATAGATAATTTGATAGACAACCTAGTCCCATAAATTATTTTTCAATATTCAATTATCTTTTCAGAAATTTCCATTGTTTCTAGGTTAATGCCCTTTAAAATAATCTCTTGCTATCATTAACATATATAATCATTAATCTATATCATTATGAATCCAAATATTAAACAGTTTAATATTCCAACATAGATAATTTCTTCTTCTAAATCAATTCCTTTTGATGTAGTAAACTCTAACCAAATTAGAACATACAAATCGAAATGACATCAACCGAAGTGTCCTTCTAATATAAGTTTTGATAAAACGAGTTGTGTTGAAACTTCTATGTTATGAGACTCCCCCTATCAAACATCACTCATGAAAGAAGATTAAGATGTCTGGAAATTTATGACTCATGATTTCAAAATATAGATGACAGAACCACTCCCCAAAATATTCTCATAGATTACATTAATGAAATAAAAAATTATAGAACATAACCACAAGAAGATGAACAAATGAAGGAACACAACAAAGAGAAAAAATATCATGGTTCATACTTTTTCATATGACACTGAAGAAACATTTCAACTATTTTAAATAAATAAGTAGTTAAAATTAAAATACATAACGATAACTTGATATTTTGGAATAATTTACCCCACTCATTAATATATATGTGTTTATATAATTTATCTAATTTAACTACCTTGTAGTCATCATTGATGACCCTACACTTAGGCAAGGATACTGATAAATGCTCTGATATTTCAACACAAAACATTTGATCCCGATTGAGAAATATAACACATATATTTTTCACATATGAATACCTTTATTGAATCCTATAAATCCTTGATAAAATCCTTTGTTATTCTACACATGTTAGGTAATATTTTTGTTTTTCCATAATTAAAAAACATTGTTTGTAATCTTCCATTTCCCTTTCCCCCATTTTTTTGACTTCTATGGTTCCACTATTTCATTGTTATCTACTTTAAAAACATTACAGAACCACCCATTGAAAAAGTTATATTACATTAGCAAACATAAATTTATCATAGAAAATATAAAAAAATTTGTATAAGAGGTTCTCCATCTCTTTTTATCAAATTTTATCTATCCTCTCCATCAGTGGTGAACTATGTCATTTCTTAAAGTTGTAATACTAGGAACTGTATAATGTATCCCAAAACAAAAAGGTGGTAGGGGTTGTGGTATCAGGATTGAGACAATGAATATGTTTTATTGTTTATCCATTTAAATGTAATAAAAATAAATTTAGGTTTGTATCATTTAGTGAGGCATGCCAATCATTTTAAGGGCATGCAATAAGTACCATAGTTCTTCCATTTATAGTCATCCATGAATTTACAATGATTTAATATTTATGTTAATGAATCCATGACCATTTTTTTGCCATTTAATGTCAAATGGATTTCATTTTAAGTGAATGGTACATATATATTGATTATTGTGGGACTCATGTATGGTTGACCCATTCTAGGTTTGGACATACAAAATTTTGGATATCCATTATATATTTGGATTATTTGTAGAAAAAATGAGTATGATATACATCCTAATAACTATAGAAATAAGTTTAAAGCTATCATGAATAGTATAACAATCTACATGTAATCCCACATGATTCATTTAAACAGATTATCTCAATATCATGTGGATAAATGATTGATTATAACCTTGAGACCCAATCTATTTGGGAGAATAACTAGATCACAAAACATTATCAAGGGAATACAATATTTAAAGGGGACATGAAAGTAATCAAAATTTCATAGTCATATAAATCATGATTCCATGGATCAAACCTATTCATGTTAGGAGTTTTGGGTTTTATCATATGTGAGTGGTTTATAGAAAAGTATTTAGTGAGACTGTTTCAAAGGGTGAAATAAACACCCATGTTAGTGGACACAGTGAATGAGGCATCGAGATATATCCTATTAGCATGAATATAACCCCAATTCATTGTTACCTAGGCACAATTTTTTATGGATTCATAGAATGGGCATGATTTTATGTGGGAACTTGGGAAAAGGGGTTTTCAATTAAGTTTATGTAATGGAATATGATTACTTATTAATAAAAAAGGAATGAAGTGAAACACTATAATGGTGGCATGATATAGAAAATAATTTCATTGACATAAAAATTGATTTGGATAATGAAATCGAGTTTTTTGGAATAATCACCACAAGTATGTGAAATTTTCAGATTAATGAAAATTATTATTTTTACAATAAATGTCAATAAAATTAAAATTATTTTATTTAACATTTTATGATTTTTAATTTTTTAAAGAAATACTGGCCAATGAAAATTTATAAATTTTTGACCTATACATCAATAGATAATGAGGTACATTGCAAAAAAATTATTTCCCCATAAATAGATCAATTTATTAGAAATAATCTATATATAAATATAATAACACTAAACCCAAATAAAATAAATTTATCTTTATATAAATGATGATTCATGGGAAATTTTTGGAGTTGTGATTTTTATAGACACAACCCCAATGATTATCTTGTTTGATGTGTATTTCTATAGATGAAACATAATGCATGAATTAAAGGGATATTTTATATATGAAGATGAGAAAAACTTATGAAATGATGCATGTTATGAAGGAGAATATTTTTTTATATGACTATTAAAAATATATTTGATCACTTTAAAGAATCTTTTTAGAATATATGATCATAAAATAATAATTACCTAATATTATTTAACTATTCTACAATAAAAATTTCAAAAATATTTTGAATCCCAAACCCTAAATGTAAGAATAATTCTTATAAATATGTTTATTCGTCAAACTAAAATCAATAAATGAAGGATGTAATATCCATGAATTCTAGATATTGGGTCTTTATACCACATGACTGTAGAAAAAATTATAACAAACATTTAAATTCATTATGGTTGGCCAGTGTCTGTTTTCAATGACATTTCAAAAAAGAATAGTGTGGCCATAGTCATAATTATTGTCCAACTAATTTATATTATTTGATAAGTACACAAATAGTCACTTTAGTGTTATCTATATGCGTGATGTTGAAATTAATTTTATTTTAATGAAAAATAATTTCATAAAAAATCAATTAAAGGGTGAAAAATTAATTACTCAGTGGGAAAGAACAAGTGGTAATATAAACCAATTTTTAAAACACTATAAATTAATGTCATTTCAATTATAAGAATGAGAATAAACATATACACTGAAGGATTTTACATTTTATCCAAATGATTTGAAGAAAAATGTCTAAATGAAACTCTCAATTAATCTTACTAGATTGAACGGAAAAAATCAATTAATTAAATAATATACAAAACTCATAGAAGAATAGAGATTCATTCATCAAGGACACTAGAATACGTTTTTTCTAAATTATGTGGACATATGATATATATATATATATATAGTAAAGGGGATAATTGTTTCATTAAATATATTGATTATTTCACCATGATGACTATTCATATTTATATAATGAAAAAATTAATTAAAAAAATATAATTTATCAAAAGTGGTTTTGAAAGAGAACATGTATTTTTTATCTGTGATTTATTAATAGAAAAGTGATAAGAATATATAATAAAGACTTTTGAGTATAATATTACTTAGAATAGTAGTAATATTGGGTAATAAAACTATATAAACAACTAAAAATGCTGTTTTATATTAGATACATAAAAGTAAACAATAAATGGGATAAACCTTGTTGTCTAAAGATATTCATTAAATATTATTTTTGAATATTTTTATATCAATGAATTTTCATATTAAAAAGAAAATTATATTGAAAATAATATCAAATTTTACTGGTAATCACATATAGTGCATGAAGAATCCATTTATGAAATTCATTAAATTGTTCAATAATTAAATTTTAAACAAAATAATAAATACGATTAGGGGAAGTTTGTCACTAAATATAAAATTTTTTGTAATTCACACTTCTTTCATGTCATTTTATATAATATTTAATTTTCTATGGAACCATATATTTGCATTCCTCATGCTAGATTACTTGTATTCATTAAATTATATCCATGAAAACTCTCCCTCATCACCAATGTTAGCTGGTGGAAAACATTCCATTAATATGTTTCATGGAAGGCTATGCATAGATATATATTTTTCACTCTGACTTCAATATTCCCTAGATTTAGTTATGTATTTTCTTAATATTTGGAAATATGTATTTTGTTTATAAGTCCCCAGCCTTAAACCTCACTTATTCTTGAGTTATTACAAGATTACACATTGAGGATCTTTTCGGGTTTAGAGTTTTAGAGAATTAGATCATAAAACTTGCATTACATTCCACATATAAACAAAGTGGTTACATAAAGATAGTATTATTCATTCCCATCAATGGAAACACATTTTAAATAAAACATGGATTATTTCTTGACACTTCCTTGACACTATCATCATATCATGTACCTTTCCCTTGACCTATGAAAAACATTTCAAAAAAACTTGGGATGAGCATAAAAAGCTCAGTATGGGTTATAAAAACATGGAAAGGAAACATGATTTCATATATACCTAAGAATGAAATCATAATTTACCCATAAAATATTGGAACTTTAACATACCTCATAAAATCATGAATGAATCATAGAAATCATAAGACATAAAGGTAACTTGAGGCATTCATAACATTCATACGTAGGGAGTAACCCTCTTGGTTACGTTTGGAATACCCATCACAGTATATTCCCTAAAATCTCTTCAGAGAAACCTTAACATTTCACTCCTTCGCATTACCCAATTCATTGGAGAGCTATATCGGGCTCACCCACCCTTAGTTTATCATGGAACCACCCGTTTTCATAATAATGCCCACGAACCTCAACATAATCATATCACATAAAACATGCATAAAGGAAACATAACATTCCCACCTTTCAATCACAAGATATCAATACAACACATTGATATAAAAACATTATGAAAACCATTTTCGATACCAAAATAAAAGAAAAGTAAAACATGGTATTTAATTTTCTTTTAAAAAGAAGGTATGGCTTGTAGAGGAAGCCGAAACTCAAATAACGGTCACGACGGTGGAGAAGTCGTTGTCGCCGCATACGTACAACAAAAACATTCCCTTTTTTCGTTTAGTAAACGCTTCGTATAAAAAAGATTCCTTTTGAATAAACGTAAAAGTCAAAGGGGTTTATACACTGTATAAAAGAAAGTTGTGTATAAAATAAAATATGCCTCAATAAAAGGAGATTGAGACGAAGTCCCATACCTCGTATAATGCCTGAAATGGTGCCATCAACTTCCTTTCACCCACTTCATCCCAGAAAGCTGGAGTTTGACACCACTTCCCATATAATGCCTGAAATGGTGCCATCTGTATACTGGAATGAAAACTCTTATTATATGAAAACTCAACCAAAGAAAGATGTTGGTCCCAACTTCCCTGATAATCCATAGAACAAGATCATAGCATATCCTCCAATGTCTGAATTGTTTAATCTGACTGCCCATCTGATTGAGGATGAAAAGTTGTACTAAAATTTAATTCAGTACCCAACGAATTCTGAAGGCCGTTCCAAAAGTTAGAAGTAAACCTGGGATCACGATCCGATACAATGGAGAGAGGAACTCCATGTAACCTGACTATCACTTTAAGATACAAATGGGAAAGTTGATCAAGAGAGAAAGTATCTCGTATAGCATGTAAATGAGCAGATTTGGTCAAGCGATCAACAATAACCCAGATTTCATTATTACCTCGAGATGTCTTTGGTAATCCCACAACAAAGTCCATGGATATATTCTCCCATTTCCACTCTGGCACTGGTAAAGGCTGAAGCATCCCTTTCGGTAACTGCCTCTCTACTTTAACCTGTTGACATGTCAAACACTTCACAGTAAAATCAGCAATGTCTCTTTTCATTCAATCCCACCAGTAATACTCCCACAGATCTCTATACATCTTAGTACTGCCCGGAAGAACTGAAAACGGAGAACTATGAGCTTCACATAACAACTCTATCTTCAACTGTGAATCACAAGGCACACACAATCTCTTCCCAAATCTCAAAACACAATCATTATCAAAGGTTAATTCAGGCAACTTACCTTTCTGAACCAGCTCTACCTTTTTCTGCAACTCACTGTCTTGCTTATGTGCTTGCTTGATTCTATATGATAGAGATGATCTCACTGATACCTGAAACAAAACAGAAGGACTTCCTTCACCAACAACTTCTATTCCAAAGTTCATCAAATCATTAACCAAAGGATCACGTTCCAAATGCAACATTGTTAATGAAGCATTACTTTTTCGACTCAAAGCATCAGCCACTTTTTTTGCTTTTCCCGGATGGTAATGAATTGTACAATAATAATCCTTGATCAATTATGGCCATCTCCTCTGTCTCATGTTCAATTCTTTCTAAGTGAATATATACTTTAAACTTTTTTGATCAGTATATATTTCACACTTTACTCCATACAAATGATGCCTCAAAATTTTTAAAGCAAAAACAGCAACAGCTAATTCCAAATCATGTGTAGGGTAATTTACCTCATGAGTTTTCAACTGTCGTGAAGCATAAGAAATTACCTGATCATTCAGCATTAGGACGCAACCAAGTCCTTTCGATGAAGCATCACTGTATATAACAAACTCACCATTCCTGGAAGGTAGTGCCAAAACTGGAGCATTCACCAATATTCTTTTCAATTCCTGAAAACAATCATCACATTCTTTTGTCCAGATAAACTTAACACCCTTCCGAGTTAGCTTAGTCATTGGAATATATAACCGTGAAAAATTTCTAACAAACCTTCGGTAATATCCCACCAAACCAAGGAAGCTACGAATCTCGGTTTTATTTGTGGGTCTTGGCCATTCTTCCACAACTTTTGTTTTTGCAGGATCAACAGTTATTCCATCTTTAGAAACAATGTGACCAAGGAATGAAATTTGTTGCAACCAAAACTCACACTTACTGAATTTCCCATACAGTTTCTTTTCTTTTACGGTTTGCAAGATAACCCTTAAATGTCTTTCATGCTCCTCTTTACTTTTAGAAAACACCAAAATATCATCAATGAAAACCACCACAAACTTATCCAAGAACTCATGGAAAATTCTATTCATTAAGTCCATGAATACAGCCGGTGCATTGGTTAGCCCAAAAGGCATTACTACAAATTCATAATGGCCATATCTCGTACGGAACGTGGTCTTCGGAATATCTTCCTCCTTTACCTTCAGCTAATGGTACCCCGATCTTAGGTCAATCTTTGAAAAAAACTGAGCTCCCTGGAGCTGATACAACTTCATTTGATGGCTCGACATCTGCTGAAGTAGTTGCAAAGGATTTCACCACCCCTTTCTGCTTGTAGTCTAACTGCTTCCCATCACTCAAGCTCTTTGCCGGACACTCGTTTGCATAGTGACCCGTCTCATTGCACTTATAACATTTCACTAACTGTAAATCAAATTTGGTCTTTCCTTCACCTTGATCCTTTTTAGTGCAATCACGAGCCTTATGTCCCATCTTACCACATCGGTAGCACTTTCCAGAATTCAAAAGCCATTCCCCAGCATGCCTTTTTCCACATTTATCACAAACTGGAAACATAGTTTTCTTACCATCATACTTTTTTGAAGAATTCATACCTTTCTCCTGCCACCTCGGTCTCTTCTTCTGCTGGTTGTTATAGAACACTTGGTCATCAGAAAACTCCATTTCCACCTTCTCAGCACATCGAACAAGCTTTTCATAACTTTTAAACTCACGAGAAGCTAATGCCCTTAGATATTTTGGATTTAATCCTGAGTAAAAAAGATTGATTTTACTATCAAGGTCTCAGATAAAATTTTGAGCATACCTTGCCAATCGAGTGAACCTTTCTTCATAGGCAGCCACTGAGTCTTCTTCTTGCCTCAATTCCAAGAATTGATTTTCCATCCTAATTCAAACAGCCTTAGGAAAATACTTCTCAAGAAAAATACGTTTTAATTCATCCCAGTCGAGAGCATCAATATTATCGGCGTCCCAGATATTTTTAACCATAGAACACCACTGATCTGCTTCACCCTCCAAACGGTAAATAGCAAGACTAACCTTTTGATTGTCTGAACACCCCATGACATCAAAAATCTTCTCCAATGCTTTAATCCACCCTTCAACTAGCACAATTTCAGATGATCCTCTGAATGATGGGGGATGTTGCCTCATGAAATGTTCCACCACTGACATGTTCCTCTGTGGTTGATCTGGCTGATCTCGTGCATGGATACTACCACCATTTATAGCCTGAGTCAACTATGCCATTACTGCAACAAACTATTCAGTTCCAATTCCGACCATTTCTGGATGCTGATTCGGAAGGTTATTTCCTTCTGTATGCCTTCCTAGCACTGCCTCCCTATTTCCTCTACGGAAAACCATTCTGAACAAACATGTCTTAGATGAAGCAACATGGTAATCTTCAAATGCTATATCATTTAAAAAAAATATTTTTGGATAATCATTTAATAGAATTCTAACTCCTAAAGTTATCTAAACCGACCTCTGATATCAACTATAAGGCCCCAGCCTTAAACCTTACTTAATCTTGAGTTATTACAAGATTACACATTGAGGATATTTTCGGGTTTCGAATTTTAGAGAATTAGATCACAAAACTTGCATTACATTCCACATATAAACAAAGTGGTTACATAAAGATAGTATTCTTCATTCCCATCAATGGAAACACATTTGAAATAAAACATGGATTATTTCTTGACACTTCCTTGACACTACCATCATATCATGTACCTTTCCCTTGACCTGTGAAAAACATTTCAAAAAAACATGGGATGAGAATAAAAAGCTCAGTATGGGTTATAAAAACATGTAAAGGAAACATGAGTTCATATATACATAAGAATGAAATCATACTTTACCTATAAAATATAGGCACTTTAACATACCTCATAAAATCATGAATAAATCATAGAAATCATAAGACATAAAGGTAACTTGAGGCATTCATAACATTCTTACGTAGGGAGTAACCCTCTTGGTTACGTTTGGAATAACCATCACAGTATATTCCCTAAAATCTCTTCGGAGAAACCTTAACTTTTCACTCCTTCGCGTTACCCAATGCATTGGAGAGCTATATCGGGCTCAACCGCCATTAGTTTATCACAGAACCAACCATTTTCATAATAATTCCCGAGAACCTCAACATAATCATATCACATAAAACATGCATAAAAGAAACATAACATTCCCACCTTTCAATCACAAGATAACAATACAACACATTGATATAAAAACACTATGAAATCCATTTTTGATACCAAAATAAAAGAAAATTAAAACATGGTATTTATTTTTCTTTTAAAAAGAAGGTATGACTTGTAGAGGAAGCCGAAACTCAAATAACGGTCACGACGGCGGAGAAGTCGTTGTCGCCGCATACGTACGACAAAAACATTCCCTTTTGTCATTTAGTAAAAGCTTCTTATAAAAAATATTCCTTTTGAATAAACGTAAAAGTCAAAGGGGTTTATAAACCATATAAAATAAAGTTGTGTATAAAATAAAATATGCTTCAATGAAAGGAGATTGAGACGAAGTCCCATACCTTGTATCCGACTTGACCCGACCGTTCTTTAATCTCCTGAATAATAAACTTGAGTTAATATCTACTTGCTTATTAACCTTTTTGAAGTTCATTATTCCTTTTATACCATGTTATGAACATCATGTAATCATTTAAGTTAATAATGTTCATTTTATCGGTATTTGGTTCTTAAGTCAAAAATAGAATTCTTACACTTACAAGTTGTTAATGTGGTCAAAGGTTCATTATATCCAGAATGATATTAATGATTTGGATAACATATATATCATATATATTCATCATATACATGTATTTATAATATTACATCACATTTAGAGGTAAGAAATGAAATGCACCGTTCATGGAGACGGTAAGCCGTACGTACACATGAACACTACTTCCATTTCTATTTCGTATTTTCTGGAATGGAATCATAATGATATAAGAGTAGATTATAATTCCAGTATAATAACATATATAATATCATTAAATTTATCCTTTACACATCCCACATATGGTATTAACGAATCAAATCACTTTCAAGGGGTGGTAGTCCGCACTTCCTAAAATGAAGATATCGTGTTTACCCATAATGGAAACCATAAAGGTATGCCCAAAATGAAAAAAAAAGAAGATTAAGGAAAACATAACCATATTATATATCATATATAAAAATATTGACATCATAATGGCCACCTTTGAAGGTGTTAAATGAGTATTGAACCATCATCGTTTCGGGAGGCAGAATTTCGCCATCCACGGAAACCGTATGTTCTTTAACCATTTGATGTAGTTGTGTGAGCGTGTAGCTCAAATAAATCATATAACAATATCCTAGTATATTTAAGATACTGGTGTTGTTACAAAATAAGTAAATAAAAAGAGTTTAGGGGGTTGGAGAAGAAAAATAAAACAAATGAACATGAGAGAATGAATTACCTTTAAAAGTGTAACTCCTTTTGATTTGAGCCTAAAGGCTTCCTTTGAACGGATTCTGCCCAAAGGGAATCCTCTAGGATGAGTAGAGGGATGTGGAGAGAGTAAATGGGCAGGGGTTGGCCGAGCCAAAGGCTTGAGGAGTGTGTGAAATGAGGTAGAGTTGGGGGCCTTTTATAAGAGGAGAGGAGGGGCACTTTTGGAAAGTAAAGAAATATTACTTTATTTGAAAATGTGTTTCGGTTTTAAAAGGTCCCACATTGATATAATTCGTGGATAAGGTGATAAGGGTTCGAAATCCACTCATCCAATTGGTTTTGGACATGTTTAGTTTATATATTTTACATTATCTTTCCATTTTATTTAAATCGTCGAATAATGATGTCATCGCTGCATCATTATTATGTCTTAAATAATTTAATTTTTTTAATGTCTAAAAATTATAAAAAAACTACTATGATGTAGGAAATATTTTTATCTTTCCAAAGACTATTTATAATCAAATATCTGATCTTTATAACCCCATGTAAAAAATTTTTTTGTAAAACATATTATGTTTGTGTCATTTTTACTTTTACATTAAATAAAAAGTTATTTATGTAATTTCCCAACCAAAGTGGATCCATGGGGTCCCCAAGTTGACCCATGGCTTTTCTTGGTCGGCCCTGACACAACCAATGAGGTTAGGACATGTGTCAAGCTCATCTTATTTTATTAAAGCATTATTTTTACCTTAAACTACACTAATTACCACTAATCGCGATTAAAAAATTAATAAGTTACTATTCACCAAAAAATTATTTTAATCTCATTGAACCACATTTTACTTCTTAATGACAACCATGTATGTCGGATTTTTCAAATTCAATACACAATGATGGCAAAATTTCATTTAAACGGAAAATCAGTCTTTATAAGTACCACTTATTGGTTTCACTATTCATCAAAAATTGATGTTTTTCAGAAAATTACCAAAAATTCACCCTAAGATATATTTGATATTAAGAATTCAAAAATGAAGTTTATTTTACAAAATTCAAAACATATAAGTCACATTAATTAAATTAATAATTAATTCCCGCTGTTAGAGCAAATAGCGTGTTTTTATGAAACAATAAGTATCAAAAGATTGACACTAGTTTTAGTCCAATTTCAAAGTGAAATTGATTCCAATGACTACCATTGGATTAAATGGTAAAAATATATTCACATTACACATTATGACCAATTCAAAAGATAATCTAATAATATAAATAAATTAGATTAAAAAGCAGTTTTGATGTAAAATGCAGTATTTTTCACTATTCATTAAAAAATGAACATTGTTAGAAAAATACCAAAAATTCACACAAAGTAAATTTTTATGTCCCAATCATAAAGAATAAGTTTATTTTGACAAACAAATTTTATAAAATTGTCAAAAGATAGATTTAAAAAGGGTTTTCCATCATAAGGCAGTAAAACAATCTTTTAAGAATATTAGTGTATTCCATGCTTAAGATTGAATTTATTTTCATTTTAAGCCTCTAAAACACTATCTTAATCATTAATATACGTAGATAAAAATATCTATTATTCATTACTTACTTGGGATGTCAAATTTTTTCTCACTATCATCAACATAATCAAGAATTTTGGTTCTTGTTATGTATTGGAAAAACTAAACAAAATAGAGAGGGTGTGGGTTTTTTACTTTCAGATTAATGTAAATGTGGGTGTAATGACTAAACAAAGAAAAAAAATTTCTCAATGAAAGAATACCATTTGGGATAGAGAAAATTACTCAAACTCCTTGAATTCCATAATTCTTCCATATCCTTCTTAAAAGACTATTACATCATATATTAATCAGAAGATAATAATCAATATGAATTAATTCAAAAAATTATATTATCCAGTTTTTTGTTTAACTTTTAAACATTCTTCAATTTTGCTAGTATTTATTCATATCTAATAATTAATAATTATAATATACTCTATTAGTTATCATTATAGGTTAATTAAAATATTTCCTCTTTTGGAAATTGTATTTAACTACTATTTATTTCAACTCATTACTACTCTATTATAGAGACATGTTTTAGATTATAATTTCACATAATTGCATGCCTGTAATTTTTCATTTTCACCTAAATAATATTATTCATAATTTCTTTTTCCAATGACATCAATATCATTTAATGAAACCTTATAAGTATGTACATGTAAAATGTTGATTTTTTTGGAGAATGAAAGACTATTTAATTTACATATTTTTTCTACATTCATGTGCATTACGCATTATTTTAACCTTATTATTTTCTATATAATAAATATTTTGTGAGGTATAACTATAATATGAACACTCTAGGATTATTTTATTGAAAATTGAGATATTCAATTTCAACTCACGGAAAAACAATATTTTTGTGATACAACTAGTTAATGTCAAATTATATTCAGCTATTTTTTCACTAATATAATTATTTCATTTATTAGTTCCAATATCATACACCTTAATAATTCTTCAATTAAATTTATTTTATTTACTATCTTAAAGAACATGTAATTTCAATAAAATCTTGAATGCTTTAAAAATAATGCTAAATTTATACACTCCAGTTGTGTAAATGTTCTAATCCAGGGGATTTATTATATAAAAATTGAATAATTGTATACATTATAGATAAATAATTTCCATCTATTTGGACATTCATATTATTAAGATTCGAATCAATGGAAGAAACTGATACTTTTATAAACATTACATACTCAATGTTTATATATTTTTTATAAATGATTTTATGTCTCATATAAACACATGTGTTAGTATTCTATCCTATTAAACAGACATCTACATCAATTGTGAGTTCTTATTTTACTCCACTAATATTTCATAAGATCATTAAAACTTTATATGATGAAAATGAATGTTTATAGGTAACTGAAATATTATAGAAATTTTAAATTATTATATAAAATTAACAATCCCCTTTTAGTTGACTTTCAATATTTTTTACAAAAATAAATTTCCCACAACTACCTCCAAACATCTTATCAAAAGTTCTCACTTCTATATTTAATTGCGATTCATTTTTCACACAGAAATTACTATAGAAACTATTTTTTTACAACTATTTCAAATCTTCTTGTTGATATATATGATTTATAACACTCAAAAGAGTATCATTAATTTACTTATTAATTATAACTATTAGATAATAAATAGAACAAACACCACTGCATTTTTTTATAAAAACTCATATTAGAAGTAAATATAATTTTTTGAGACTCAAATTGTTGTTTATTAGAATGATGCTTTCCTAAATTGTTTGAAAAAAATAAATTTATTATGTTTCATTAAAATTTGCTATATTCAATACACAATTTTTTATGTTCTCATGTATGAACTTACAAGAAATAGAAAATTGATTAGGAATTTAGTTTATATACATTGACTTTTATTTATTGGATGATGTCAATAAAATATTTTAACCACATTGATTTAGATATGTGACTAAATGTACTCCAATCATATCATTTATTACTATCCATGGTTATGTATTTAGTGCTTAAATTATATAATAAAAAAAATAAATATATATTATAATATATTTATAATTTCATTTTTGATGGATGTGTTGTTTTTATAAATTTATTCCCACATTTGTACTTATTCATACATTCTACAAGGCCCCTATAAAAATATTTGTTGTCACTAATAATCATAGTACTTTAGATTTCCTTGGAATTCTATGATGGCTAGTATATTTTGGTCCACCCATTTATGTTATTACCTAAGTGTTTTTAGAGTTCATGTGGATGTAATATTTAAATCTAATTGAAAACATTCTATTGAGTCCTTCTCTAGTGTTTACTAGAAATTGAATAAACTTATATATTAAGTGTTAATGTTTTCAATATAAATGTATAGAAATGTTGGAAGATTTCATACTAGTTAAACTCTTATAATCAAATTTCTTAATAAGTGTTTTTAATCCCAAGTATAGGTAATATACAATATTTAATGTATGAATCCCAAGAGTTTTTTTTGAGGTGTGTATTAAAATGTTGACACTTGAATGTAATAGATCATATAACTTTGGTTCTATGGTTTTTTTAGTAATCTATCTACTGTGATCATCATTTATTTTTATATTATGCATTGAGAAAGTAAATGTGGTCATTGGTTATATATAATTTTTGTATTTCACTGGATGTATTTTCATTTTTGTGTGCTAGTATCATGTTATATTAACTTATGGTTGTTATTTCCACCAGATTGATAATCCACTTTTTGGGTCATCTGGTTGTACTTTTGACTATGGCCTTATTGGATTATACCATAGTTCGTAATATATTTCATTTCTTTTATGTGTCAATAGTTTTTGAAAAAAAAAATTAAAGTTAATTGTTTTTTATTTCAATGGTTAATAGACTATGTGGGTCCCACTCTCCCCGTAAATTCTGAATTTTGGGTAGATGGATACAGGGGGTGTGAACCATTGCCAATCAATTCATAGACTTGTGACAATCATTGTTACTTAAACCAATTTAAAAATTAAAAATCTAGTTTTGGTTAAGAGCACGTATGTCCAATGCGAAGTTCTTTCCAATTTCTCACCACCCATTTGAAACCCATTTCCCATCACCGACTACTTAGTTCATTCTCATTTCCCAATTCAAACACATTTCCCATTTCATAGATCATACACATTACCCATGGCCCATTTCCCATTTCATTCCAATTACCCTTGTATTCCCATTTCCAATTTCTCGTTGCCCATTTCCCATTTCCTGGATTTTTCAAAGTGTTTCTCTATTATAAATTTTACAAAATGAAATAGAACCTTATTTAATAAATTTGTATAGGTTAAATGATTTGTATTTTGTTCCTCCAGGTCTAGACTAGTGAACATGATGTTGGATATTTTCCAAATTTTGTTGTTATAGGAGACTATGGTTGCCCAAGACTCTCTCAAATTCAATTTCAGAGTTAGATTCATCACATGTGTTGTATGGTGGGCCACTACCACACATGAAAAGGAATTGAGATTGGATAGTCAGAAAATTTATTATGGTAGCATCCAACAAAAATTGGAAGCTCTGGTAATAATCTCACTTAATCAAAATACATGTAGTTGTTTCTTCCTCTAATGCTTCATTTGCCACATTTTCGTAAAAAACACAATTTAAAAATGTACACAAACAAGTAAAATTAGTTGGACTAATCCATATTATTGATGCAATCCTATTATGATTTTGGTTATTAATAACCAAAATTTTAGTAATTTTATAAAACATATTTTAAATTTCAATATAAATTAATTAATATGATATCGAGTTTGAATATTTGATTATTTATTTGAATATTTTTAAATGTGATAGAGGATGAATCTTTTTCATCCAAAATTGTATGAAATTTGAATCATTTACATGATTAGTGAAAAATTATAGTTATAAACCTCTCATAGACATTAGATTCTATATGAAATTACATATTTAAGAAAGGGGACCAGAAAACAACATAGATAAAGAGACATTCATGATGAACCAAGCCATCAAAAACAACATCACAGGCATCTAATTCCACCCAAAAGTACAAGTGTAAGAAAAAGGAACAGAAAAAAATGGTATGAGTGGATCCCATTTACAATGTGAACCACTATGGTTACATAAGATTTATGAGAGAAACAAATTGTAGATCAACATGTTTTTAAAATATGTTTGGAAATGTTTTTTCTAAATAAAGGCTTAGTTTTATGGAGTTTCGTATAATATAATTTTATAATTATTATATAATAAATATATTATATACATTTTGATAAAATAATATAATATAAATTTTTATTATCAAATAATAGAATACCCACATAAATATTTTATTTCAAAAATAATTTGTTAATATATATTAGCTATTGTTATTGGTTATAATATTAATAATATTATTACTGATGAAAATATAAATGTTGTTAATAAGATTATCAATATATGAATTTCTTATATGAATTTGTTGCAAAATTAATTAACCAACATATATATTACTCTTTAGTATTATTAAATTGCATGATATGTGATTTATCTATCATAATAACATTTAACTATAGAGTTTTTACTAATAATATAGTGACAAGAATTTATTTTTGGTAAATTTCATTACCAAAAATAAATACAGTTTTACCAGTAAATATACCATTGTTAGGAAATGATAATTACATTGTATGCAATTTGGTAATATGGGGTAGAATCTTGGGATTGCACATATAAGAATTTGAGGGCTTCAAGAACTCTTGTATTAAAAGGAGATGTATGGTAATCTTATGTTAATTTTTTTATCATGTGTGATGAGGCTTCCTCATCGATTCCATCATGTGAGAGATTGAAATTACTTGCTGGAATAAGTTGTTTTTGGGGTAGGTGTTTGTTCATGCTATGGAGTTACCATTAGTTTAGGCCTATAACCTCTTATTGGAGTGGGTGTATTTGTCTAATCCTATTGTCTATATAATATAGAGGAGTATCCCAATAACCCACCTAGAAGATAGCAAATAAATGTATCTAGTTTTGTGTGAAATTCTTATAAGACACCCCATTTGTGGGGATGGATCTATTTTTTCATCCATCAGTCACTATTGTCAAAGGTGAGATGATTTCAGGAAAATTTAGTAAGATATGGGTAGATATTAATGACGACCTGTTCACCATTTATAACATATTTAGTGTTCATTAAATAATTTTAACGGAGATATATGTCTATTATACCTCTGGAATAGGTGTATGTGCCTACTCATATCATCCCTTTCCAAATTGTGGATAGTGAAAGTACTCATTTGTGGGAGAAGACTCTGGAGTATGCCCCTATCATTCCATTGGGACATTCTGACTGACTTCCCCCGATGCTTCTGGATGAAGAATCTTGATGAATTGTTGGGTGTGTTAAGTTATAAGTTTCTACTTGTGGTATTCCGTCATATATTGTTTTTGATATTCATTGTATAACACCAGGTGAGTATGTTTGATGGCTGAATGATGGTGAGAAGGTGAATGTTCCTATTCACACTTTTCCACCGAATTGGGTCAGTGGGATTCTGAAGAAGGGTAACAAGGTGTGACAGTACTCGCTGCTAACAAATTTTCATCCCTGTTGGACCTTCTTTCATTCCCAGGTTTACAGGACCTATTCCGAATAGGTAAATACAACACCATCATCTTTTTGAGGAGATTTTATAGTACAGTGTTGGTTTTTATGATCTCTTGAAGGACACTTTATGAAGGAAACATATGTATCCCAGATGAGGTCTAATGTGGACACTTAATCAACCTCCCTGAGATATGGGAGGGACTGATCATTTTGTTCAAGGTATAAGCTCATGAAAGAGTTGAAGAATGTGGTCGATGACATCTATATTAGGACCACTGGTTATCATTGAAATAATGATCTCTGGGGTTTCGCAAACTGGAGTACTTGTCTGGTGGCCTCTAGTATTGGGATTGTACCATTTTTATTGTATTCATAGACTATCTATCTAGAGACCTAGTGTGGAAGATGTTTAGTTGGTGATGGCATCCTCAGTGTAGAAGAAGAACCAATATCTTTAGTAGTCATGGAGTTCATTGGTGAATACATTAATGACTCCATTTGATTGAAGAGATTTATTGGAATGAAATGTCTAAATATATGATAAAAAGAGACAAAAAACTCTATCAAATCATCATCTCATTTGAAGAAACACATGAAATTTTGATTTCAAAGTCAAGAACATTTTTTCATGTGAAAGGGGCCTAAAATATTTGTTACCCTATCTTCTCAGAAAATTAATCACACTGGGGTTATCATTTTTTGTATTCCCTCTGATTTTTATAATGATAGGAATCGATATTTTTGAATGTTTTCCAATTTATTTGTTTGTGTAATTGAAAATACCCAATATATTTGTATCCATGGGGACCAAATTTCCAAATCTAGATGCTCTTTTATAGGGCTAAATGAAAATGCATAGGAACTGACATTATTCGAGAGGATGGTAGG
Organism: Viscum album; assembly: GCA_963277665.1. NCBI lineage: Eukaryota > Viridiplantae > Streptophyta > Magnoliopsida > Santalales > Viscaceae > Viscum > Viscum album. The sequence goes on along the minus strand of OY728126.1, from coordinate 585,171,189 downwards.
TTAGGCCCATAAAACAATTTTGGGTGGAATTATTCTATACTTTAAGACTATATTATATATTTAAGACATATTCATGAATAAATTATTAATTCATAAGTCTGATGTGGGTCACCCTTGAATTAATAAAAAATTATTAGCACATAAGGAAAATAGAATCATCTATATTTATATGAGGTTCTTCATCAATGGATATATCTTTTGTATATGAAGTTATACATCAATGGTATACTCATATATACAAATTGATGCATCAATCGTTATTATGATGATGTCGGTTTTTTGGAAACTCGGTGGGGCACTCTAGAGTATATCATCATCCAAGGAGATGGTAGTTGTTTAGGTTCTGGGATCAATCCTATAAATGTAATTCCTACATATCATTCTAAAAGGAATGAAAACACAGATAGTTTTCTGCAACATAGTGGGAACACATCATACCTTTTAAGGTCATGTAATAAGGACCCCACCTTATAGTTCATTGTCATATAGTGTGGATATAGAGACCCTTCGTTTTTTGCATATATTATTACATAATCATAAAGACAAAAAACATAAAATCATTGCATAAGGATGATACAAAGGTTTATTATCTTTGAAAAAATAGAACCATATAGTACATTTAATAAATAATACACAAATATTTATTTAATTCATAATCTCAAGATTCTTATTGGACCTTGAACTATAATTTCTACATGTAATCACCTGAGGATATATAAAAAAATGGGTGATATAAATGACATGTAAGAGGATAGGTAAAAACATGAAATAGTATATCATGGGGTGAGAATACTAATTATCACCACACATTGGCATAATATCATTACCACAAGAGGAATATTTAGGAAAAATCATCGAACATGCCAATGCATAAAAATGAAAATCATGTCATCGTGGAAAAGTACCACATATAGAAATGAATAAAGATAGAATATTGTTCACAGATATTTCAATTTTCTAATAAGATACCCCACATTACCCAATGAAATGGAGATCTATATAATTTTAGGCATACCCATCACATCATAACATTTACATTGCGCTTTATAAATCTTGGTTCACCCGTCACATCATTACAATTAAATTATCATGCATTGAATATAAAAAATATATCAATATTAGATATAAAATAATCCATATAAAGTAATTTTATTCACTTCACAATTATAAATTCACAATATTTGGGATCCCAAATGAAAGAGGGAATGCCAGACTTGATATATGAATCATCACTCTCGAGTGAATATGAATCAATCTTAGGATGTAAAATGTGTATATTTATTTTAAAGACGAGTACTTTTTAAAACATTGTATTTGTTATAATATCATGTAAAAGAAAATAATATCCCAAAATAGATAACATAATGATTAAGAAAATATTTTTTTAATAAACAAACTAAAAATGGGGTGAATGATGGAAAACCCAAATAAAGAGAGTTGGGTTTGAGAATTCCTCTTACCTTGTGCCCAATTTCCATCTTCACTTTAATATCATATATAATTGAATTATATTAATTATTTATAAAATAAAGAACCTTTTAAACGTTAATTTTATTCATTATGGTTTTATTATAATCATTTATGGGCTTTTGGATGAGTTATCGGGTTTTATTTCTTCGTTAAGGAGTATTTGTTTTGATGGTTTTCATGCTCAGTTAACTTGTATACATGAATGGATGTTCATGTAAAACATGGATATATATAATTTTTTTAATGTTATTAATTATCATAAAATGTTTTAAATGATCTTATAAATAATTTTTTCTATGGAATGAGGTTTAATCATTATATAGAAGTTAATTATGATCTATTCAGGTTAATTTTGGGGGTTCTTCAATCACAACATACTCATTTTGTTTTATCTTTTAGTATTATGTGTATTTGTTAGATATAAAACATAAAGAGGATTGTAAAATATATTTTATAATATGATTTTACCATTATAAATGATTTATTAACCACATTTATGTCATAAAAGGAAAATGAGATTGCATCACCCATGATGTCTATTTATTGACACATCACATGTGAACATTTACGTTTTTTAATAAAAGATGGTGGGGATGATTTTGTTAATGAATATTAAATTAAAACCATAGAATAATATCATGTAAAAAATACTTGATATATCATTTCATTTTGGTAAGATATGGACAAAATAAGATAAAAAAAAAGAAACGAAATTTAAAATAAAGAGAGATAGGATTACCTCCTGAATTTATCCTTCTTGGGGAGCACTTTAGGGCATGGTTTTGGTCTTTTGATGAGACAATGAACTCATATATGTTAGAGAAGGTGTAGGGAAGTGTATTAGAAAGTATTTTGGAATTTATAAAATCATGATTGGTGTGAGGAGAATAGGATGTGATAGGTGGTATTTGTAGTGGATGAGAGGGGTTTTTTTCTCATTAATTAGTTCTTTAGTTTAATATTTTTATCAAAAAAAATAGAGTTGATTATTAAGAATAAATAATTTTTTAATGTAATTAAAGTTCGAAACAATAGTGCATAAATTAGATATGACTCAATAAATAGAGTATTTAACTTATAATGTATATACAATTTAATTTATCATATTTCACTATTCACAAAAATTAAAGTATTTTAAGAAAACGGCACAAATTAACCCAAAACATTTTTTGATGTGTATAATTCAATAATTTAGCCCATTTTATGAAAAAATTATAAATTATATTAGTCTAGTTTTTATTTAAAATAATCATTTACTTGAAATATACAGATTTTAAAATTATAATTTATTTTCAAACACAATGAAAATTAATGAAAGGTCTCATAAAATTAACATAAAATTATAAAACATAGAAATATTAATTTATGGATAAATTTTAGGAAAATATTTTTTATTTTAATTGTTAAATTATCCCAAAAATTGTAATTAAATATTTAGGAATTATAAAAATTCAAACACTTAAATACTAAAATTTCAAAATATTGCCTTATACTGTCATATAATTATTTAGTATTTTCACTTATAAGATTCTTAAATTTTATTTAAACATTCATGGGTGAGGATACTAATCATTTGTATCGATTACTATTCATAAGGGTCATATTACTATTCTTATGGTCATGTTATATTTCATCGGTATTGGTGTTTTAACTTCTATAAATACTTCTTATTACATTAATTATTCATTTATAAAGTTTTTATGATGTTCTATAAGTTATTATATGCGATTATGAAATTACTATAAGATGGCATGGATTCAATTGATAATTTAATGGGATGTTACACTCTTCCCCCATTTGAAACTTCACCATCAAAATTTCCTTTTACATAAACAGATGAGTGTATTTCTCCTTCATTTCCACATAGAGTTCCCAAGTTTCTTCTTCACAAATATGGTTCCTCCACAACACATTAACAAGTTTAGTTGTCTTGTTTCATTGAACCTTATTTGTCCTATCTAGAATATTTACTGGATGATTCTCATAAGAGAGTACATCCTCCTTTTGTACCACATCTGATTTCAGTACAATTGAGGGATCTAGTATGTACTTCCCCAGGAGTGATACTTGGAACATATCATGAACATGTGTTTTATTGGGTGGTAGTTCAATTTGATAGTCCATAAATCTTATGTTACCAAGTATCTCAAAAAGAACATGTACATTTTCCATAACTTTTATTTCATTCCTAACTACATGACACTCATCCAAGGTGATATTCAAAGTAAGAAATTATCTCCAATATTGAACTCCCAGACCCTTCGATGGTTATCAACATAGATTATATTATGACTCTGAGAAGGTTTTATATGTTGTTTGTTGACATGTTCCTTCTCTGTCATTTGTGGAAATACATTATATCCATGTATCTTCCTTTTGCCGAATTCAGACCAACAAGGTGAAGTTTTACATTTCTTTCCACACATAGCTACATATGGATCCATATGGATACTCTAGTGGAAGCTATTTTTGTATGAGAACTAAACAGATGAGATATGTTGATCCCTTCTATCTTTGAATTCTAAATAGAATTCTCTCAATATATCCTTAATCATATGAATTTTCCTTTCATATTGGAAATCAATTCAGGGGTGACAGATTGGCCTAATATCTAATTGAATACTCAAATCATGATGAAGAATCCTCTAGAATTTATATGTGAACCTAAGATCCCAATAATAGACAATTGAGAGTTAAACTCCATGTAGTATCTCTACTCACATCACATATATCATAGCACATTGTTCAAGTTGTAGATCTAATTGAACAGCAATAAATAGGGCATCCGTGGTGAGTCTATCCACCACAACCCATATCACATTATTTTATTTATATGTATTTGGTATAACCATGAAAAATTCCATTGTGACATTCTCCCATATCCACATGGGTATAATAAATAGTTTCATCATCCTTGTAGGCTTTGGTAGAAACGTTATAACCTTATGACATATCATGCCCCATGATAAATAATATTCAATCCCATTTCTCTTTTAGTCCCACTAGAACTGTTATCAGAGAACAATTTACATTTTGGGACTCTTGGGATGGTTAGATAAAGATGAGATTTGAAAATTGTCCAATAGCTCCTTCTTTATTCTATGTCATAAAGTCACACAGTGCATCAGTAAAAATATAAACCCACCATAATCATGAATATAGAAATCTTGTATCATACCTTCCATTACTCCATTCACCTTCTTCTGTAACTCTAGATCTTCCCTTTGTACATCCTTATTCAGCACTTGGATAGATGGTTGGGAAATAATTTTGGAAAGTTACTATGTATTTCTTTACATTATGATTTCCAAATCCATAATTTTTATATCCAAGAAGATAATGTCTTTCTAATTCTGCAACTTGTATATAGTAGCAGGTTTTTATGATAATAGAATTAGCTACATTGTTCGCCTTGCCAGGTTGACAGTGAATAGTGAAATCATATTACATGATTTTCTCTAACCATCTCCTTCTACACATGTTGAGATCCTATTGAATGAATATATAATTTAGGATCCTATGATAGTTATATATGTCACAATTACCACTATAGATGTAGTTTCGCTATATTTTCTGGTAAAAAATCATCACTACAAGATGTAGATCATGCATCGTTTAGTTTTGATTAGGGATCATCAATTTATTTGATGTATTGTTTATGAAATTATAATTACGCCTAATTAAAAAACCCAATAAATTCTTTGAGGTGTCACTATAAATCTCAAAAAATTATAATCTTTTTGTAATGTGCGTACTAGTGTTGTGATGAGCCTCTTATTTAGCTACATAAATTATTCCTTACATTATTCCATCAATACATACTTTACCCCTTTCCATGTTAACTTCTTAAGAGGGGTTGATAATCATGATAAATTTCTCAGAAAATGTCTGTAGAAACAAGATAATCCAAGAAAACTAGAAATTTATATGACACTAGAGGGTTTGGTCCATTCCTCAATTTCCTTTTTTTGAAGGGTCTATTGAAAATATCTTACTTTGGATAATATGTCCCGGGAATGTGAATTACTACATCAAAATATCACACTTGTTGAAAATGGAATACAAAATCTCATACATTAATTTACCCAACACAAGACATATAGGTTTTTAATGTTCCTCCTTGATCATAGAATATATGATAATATAATTGATAAACACTGCCACAAATTTGTTAAGAAAATGTCTAATGAATCTATTCATCACATTCAGGAAGATAGTTGGGGTATTATTAAGCCTGAAGGGAATCACCATAAACTCATAGTGCTCATACCTTGTATGGAAGGTTGTCTTCTGAATATCATCCTTATTCACAAGTAGCTGATTATATTTAGAACAAGGATCCACCATTGAGAATTATTGAGTTCATTGTAACAGATTGAAGAAATCAACAATCCGTGGAAGATGGTGCCTCCTATTTATGGTGATCATATTGAGTTCTTAATATTTAGTACACATTAGAATTGAACCATCCTTCTTATTGACAAAGAGAACTGTCTCTCCCCAAGGTGACGCACTAGGGAATATGAACCCTTCATCAAAATTCCCTTTTAGCATCTTTTTAAACTCCTCTAGTTTGATTGAATCCATCCTTCAAGGGCACTTTGATATTGATGTATCTTCAAGAATGGGTTCTATTGTGAACTATTCCTCACGATGCGATGGAATTTTGGGTAACTCTTTATAAAATACATCATTTTATTACCTCACAATGGGAATTTCCCCAATGTTGATGGATTCCTTTAACCCAACCATTTGGGAGAGGTATGCTTTTTTCACAAGTAATCAACACCCACACTGTTAAAGGATTTTCAAAAGTAGATTCATGATATTCATTGAATTTTTAGAGGATCATGGAATTGTATTAGAATATTAATAGATATTTCCTTTATCACAATTTTTATGTTCCCTATATAACAGGAAATAAACTATCCCATGTATAACATTGAATTCCACCAAGGGATGTATGTTGAGATTCTATAGAATAATATTCCCATGTAATCCAATACGAGAGGATTCCAACACATGGGTTTCAATAATTGCACCACTTGGTTTATATATATATATATATATATACTTTATCATTTCAATGTTTTGCTTAAATGATTCTAGAAATCATTCATGATATAAAGGAATGTGTATTTCCAGAATCAAATAATATGTCTTCCATTTTTTTTGGAATAAGAAGTTTACCTGGTATGAGTTCATTCTCTTGTTTCACTTCCATATTTGTGTTTAAATAATCCTTATGTTACTCCTATTGGATTTGGTGGTTGTTGACATTGATTACCATTGAGAACATGAGGTTTTGTAAACTGGATTTCATATTGACCAGTATTTATATAGTTTTAGCATTGGAACATGGGTGGTGCACTAGTTTCCTCCACCATGTTTTCTTTATTCCTCATGTCTTCTTGAAATTCATGAGCATGGTGACCTTCTCTTCCTCACAAAAAGCATTTTCTCATCACATTGAGGTACTTCCCGTGATTCCTATTCCCACATTTTTGACCGGTGGGTGGTTTAGTTCTCCTTACACTATTCTAATTAGATTCTCATGCTTGAAACACTATCTTTCATTTCTTATCACAATATACATGGTACCATTCTCCGAAATCCATATCCAATTAAACAGATCAATGAACAACTTCATTATACCTCCTAAAGTCACTAACTAATAAATTATTTCGAAGGTTTTTTTGATCCACTAATGAATATATATATATTTTTCTATAATTATTGATAACAAAATCAATATAGTACCTTGGATGCCTTGTGAACTTTTATTCAATGGCCATGAGAGATTCACCTTAATTTTTCATCAGCTCTATGTGTTCTCTATTAATATTTATATGAAACGTTCGATGGAAATGCCTGTTAAGAAACATTATCTTAATGTATTTCACCAAAATCTATTCAATTTTTTCATTTGGATTACTGTTCTGAATCAATGCCATCAATTTATAGTTCTCATTATCAAGATGAAAAACAACAAGGTTCAACTTCTCTATAATAGAATAGTGAAGAACACACAAGATCTTCTCTATCTAGTATAACTGCTATTCCCCAACTTGTGGATCATGAGTTTATATAATCTTTAGTGGTATTTTCCTCATAATACACTCTATATCTAGTTGTTACCTCTTAGGTTAATGAAAAAATTCCACAATATGTAGGTTATTTTCCATAACCTGAGACAACGGGGTAATCATAGCCAAGAAATTTTCAAATCAATCTACCAAAGCATTGGATATATCATCTGGAAATATTTGTATTATCATTCACATGTGTTTTTGGCCTGAATTTGAATGGTTCATACCATTTTCTATAACATAAATGGTTATCACAACACGTCATTCAACAATTCATGCATAAATAATTTATTCTTTTGTTAATTTAAGACATAAAGAATATCTTGTGGGATCCCTACGTTTATAATTTTCTAAAACAAATATTCTTTCGTTATCATTTCAACATAGTATCATACTACAGGTTTTCACTGAGGTTCTCAAATTCTAATTCCTATATTTACTAAACCATCCTCCCATAAAAAACTATAGTTGAATTCCTTTTTCATTTGAATCATATTACATCCTGTTAAATACAAAAAACATAAAATCCGTACACAATGAGAAACCAAAGGTTTAGTGTATTTGAAAAATTATCACCATATATAACATTAAAAGAATAAAACAAATATATTTATTTAATTACATGTTCTATATATTCTTATTGGCCATTAAATTCTCCTTAGTATATGTAATCTTTTAAGAATATACATCAAAAAGAGGTGAGATAAAATCCTAGTAAGATGATATATAATAATATGAAATAATATAACCTGGGGTTAGCATAATAATTATTATCATTACATAGACATAGGATCATAATCATTAGAGGAAGCCTTATTAAAAATCATGGAATGTAACAAATCAAAAAAATGAAACATCGTGGCTTAGTCGTAAACTATGACACATAGTTGTGAAAAATGATAAAATAATGTTCACGCATATTTCCCCTTTCTCGTCATATAAATCACATTACCCAATGTATTTGAGCACTATATAATTTCGGTTACACCCATCACATCATAAAATTTACATTTTGATATATAATTCTAGGAACACCCGTCACATAATAACATTAACATTATCATGCATTCCTCATAAATACATATATGAATAATGAAAAGAATATATCCCATGGAAAGGAATGGGTATAATTTCTTATGAATACATTTAAAATCATTGGGAACCCAAAATGAATGATGGAATAACATACTTGATATATTAATCATCATTCATGAGTGAATATGAAACAATATTGAGAAGTAAAGGGTGTGGTATTGTTTGAAGGAAGTATTCTATTGGAAAAAAGTGTGTTCATCATAAACTCAACTATAAGACACGTATATCATATAAAATATTATATAATGATGAATAAATTATTTTTAATGAATAACCATAATAAAATGGGGTGAATGCGGGATAATCCAAAGAAATGAAGTTGGGTTTGAGAATTCCCCTTACATTGTATCTGGATGCCTTCTTCACATTAATATTCTTTATAATGACATCATATTCATTAATTACCAAATATATAATTCTTTAAACATGAATTTTTTCATTATGGAATTATTACATTCATTTATGGGATTTTGGACGATTTGCAGTGTTTAAAGTCCTCTTTCTAGAGCATTTTTCATTGTTTTCATGATCTGTTCACTTGTATACATGAATGGATGTTCATGTTAAAGAAAGATAAATATATAGGATTTTAATTATGTTATGTTGATGATATTAGAGAAGATTAGATGATCTTTTAAATATTTCTTTCTTATGGAATGAGGGTAAATCATTAGAGAAATGTTAATGACGATTGTTTTATGTTAATTATGGTTCTTTTTCAAACACAACAAACTCGTTTTTTTTAGATTTAGTATTTTGTAAATAAGATATTTACATAACATAAAGAGTGTAGTAACATAAAAATTACAATCTATTTCAACCATTATAATGTTTTTTTATCATTTTTAAGCCATAAAAGGAAAATGAATGTGCATCCCTCATGATGTCAGTTAATTGACACATCAAGGGAGATGATTACATTTTTAAAATAAAAGAGGGTGAGGAAGGTGTTTATTAATGTATATTCCATTAATATGACAGAATAAAAGTATGTCAAACGTATTGGATTTTTCATTCAATTTAGATAAGATTAAATGATTATATGAGAAAAAAATGATATTTAGAAGAAAGAGAGGGAGAGAGAGGATTTACCTCTTGAATTTATTCTCCTTGAGGACCTTCTTAGGGAATGGTTTTGGTCTTTTGATGAGAACAATAGCTCAAGGACATGGAATAGTGGATATAGAATATAATTCTGTATAATATGGGAAATTATCAATGATTGAGATGCGTTGGGGGAAGAGGGTGTGAGGGGTGGTATATATAGTGGAGGAGAGGGGTGTTTTCTCATTATTTAATTCATTTGTTTTTTATTTATCACATGATAATAAATAGTGATGATTAAGGAAACTGAATTCTATAGTTAGATAATTTTAGTTTTAATAAATGGTTCTTACATTAATGATGAATCAACGAATATGGTATTTAACTAATAATGTATATATACTGCAAATTAACATATTGCACAGTTCGTAAAAAATTCATGTATTTTAGAAAAATCCCAAAAAATCACCCTTACCAATTTTTGATGTGTAGAACTATAAAAATGAAATTAATTTAATTAAAATAATTTTTTTAAAATTTGTATTTCAATTTTTCATTAGAATCATCATTTACTTGAAAAATACAGATTATAAAATATTAACTGATTTTTTAACACCTTAATAAATTACATTAGGACTCCTAAAATTAATAAAAAATCATAGGACATAAAAATATTAATTAATGGATAAAATTTAAGAAAATATATTTTATTTAAAAATTTTGATAAATCATAAAATTGTTATTAAAAATGTCTAACTTATAAAAATACCAACAATTACAATTTTTTAACAACAGTTCCTTACTTATACTATGATACACATATATCTAATTTTCTCTTCTAATATTCCTACATTTTGTTAAACTTTCAGGTGTGATGATACTATTCATTTGGACATTTTTCTATTCATAAGGGAAATATTTCTATTTTTATGATCATGTTACTATTTTATTATTATTTGTTTCATAACTTATATAATTACTTCCTATTTCATTAATTATTCATTATTATACTTTTATTGTATTCCATAAGTAACTATATGTGATTATGAAATTACTATTCCATGGTAGAAATTCAATTGATGGAAGTTGGGGTCATCACAATGGATGTCTTGGTGGAATGAATTTATTCAATGTTTGGTGTGGGACTTAAGAATAAGTAGCCGATGAGACATAGGAGGAATGAGGATTAGTAGGTTTAATTAAACCCTATCAGGATTGTGGCCCAGATAGAATAGGCTTAATTTGGGGTAGAGGTTTTAGACCTTGTGACAGATTCCCATGTATCCAATTTAGAGGGGAATTAATTACCACAGTGTTTGGTTATGAGGGGTGATGGTTATGGAGGCCCAATATAAGCTTTTCTCGCAAGGGAGTAATATGAATTAAATGATTTGGTGTGGGATTAATAATAAAAAAGATTCAATGACAAGATACCTTGAGATATGTACCAACTAATGGTGGGTTTTAGGCTTGTTTTGGGGCTTAATCTTAAGGAGGATGGTCAGATTAAGGGAATTATTATAGGGGATAACTATTTAAGAGTATGCATAGTGAGCTTGAGCACTATATGGGCATCCAATGTATCATAATTGAATTCTGAATAATAGTTATCAGAGTACAATTGGTCACATAGATCATGTGTAATTTGTGAATTTCGTTAACATCTATGCCCACATGACTCATTCGTGTTGTGAGAAACAGGGGGAATCATATTATCTTACAAACTATACACTTTACTTTTTCCTGCTAGTGGGCATGGTGACAAATCCTAAAGCGGTAGGGATGGGGAATTGAGTGTATCTACCTTTTCTGATCCATCTCCGACTGATGGAAGAGTTCAGTGAAATGGTTAAAAAGTCTAAGGTCACTACACTTCTATATATCTACTTTATAGTGGAATAAGTATTGGGACTAGATCTGGGGATGGAAGGAAATTGGAGAGAGGTGATTGGGTTGGGGTTCTCATCCCCTTTGTGACAAATTTTCTAGGAGGTAAAGTGGAGAAAGAGTGAAAACTCTTTCAATAATTTATTGGGGATTAATCAATGAAGGATTACCTTAAATTGGTCTTGAATCAAGTAAAGAGGATGTCATTACATGATGAATAGAAAATAATGATCAATCCTCACCCTCCCTACTTGGAACTAGAGGTTCTGAATCTTAGATATGAGAAGGTAAGGACATGGTTCTAACCCTTGTATCTATGTTTGGGAACACTTTTACATTGTTCCTAGGGTAGGGGTAATCATGACCACAGGTACACAAATCCATGTGTACCCTAATGATCCAGACTGTCTGAATGAACCAGTGTTGGAAAACCTTGAACATTGAAATATAAATCCAAATGGGAGACTTGTTGTTGGGACTTTTTCCAATGTATTTAAAATCATGTGCATTGGTGTTGGATTTGAGTTTATCCCTCTCATATAAGGGATCCAAAGAATGAGGGGGCCCTACCGTGGATGGATTTGAAGAAGGAATAATGATTTTCTCATACATGTTGGAGGTTGGGGATAACCAGTGTGGCTCATTTAGGGGGCTCTCCACACATGTAGGCCTGGTTGAACTGATAGCACCATGGGAGATGGACCACCTGAGAGACTACACATGGGAGATACCTTGATCAATCCTTCAAGGGAATTAATATGTGTTTTTTATGGTGAATCGCATAGGTCCGTGTTTTGGGAATTGTACCTCACCCTAGTCTTTATTATTTATGGGATGAGAAAGTTTCTCATGAAGGGTTTTGTTATTTTAAACATTAATAAGAATTTACTTACACAAAACCTTTTTAATTTTCTCTTCATCAAATTTTAGAAAGCTACATATAAGGTTGTGGAGGTCTTCGGTGAAGCACTAGGGAGAATAGAACATCATTCAGCCTTCATGAAATTTTTATCATTCAAATAAAGACCATATATTCCTATTTATAAGAAAATATTGGACCCTAGGAATAGGTTTAATCAATTATAAGTATCACATGTATGTGGGTCCTATAGGGTTCCATGCAGGTACATTCTGCACCGACGGTGTTTGGGGTGCTTGGGTGAAATGAACATCGATAGTTTAAAGTGATCTTTGTCCTTCTTTTTTATCTTCATATCTTATTCCTTTGGTACTTATATTTTCAATATTTTCATCCTTGTGAAAATATTGGAGTCAACATTGACACAAAATTCATATTTCACTATTGGAATACAAGTTCAGTTAAAAAGGTAATGATTGTGTTGTATAGAATAAACCTCCCAAATCTAGATCAGTAATAATGTGGTGTGTATTAGTTTCAAACTATAATAAATAAATTAAAATCACTCATAATGATTTTTAGGTAATTTTGTTTATTAAAAATGGATATATTTCCTGTTGAAATATTTTACAATCCATTTATTCTTATGTTATCTAAAAATAATCCTTTGTAAATATAGAGGAATTCCCGAAATATTTTTCAGTCATAGATAATCATTTTTATCTTATTTGAAATAATGAAGAGAATGAAGAGGAGATATCATTATTTAGATTTATATAATTATTATAAAATATTTTACAAAAATTGAAAAATGAAAAAAAACAATGAATGATATTTAGATAATAATAAATTATTTTTTGACCACTCTGATACATCTTTAATGTTTTAATTGTCCTGGAAATTCTAGATCAGAATGACCAAATTCATTTTTTTTGTAATTTGAAATTAATATTATATATACATAGTGGATAATGTTGTGACTGAGGGAATTAAATCAATGAATAGTTTAAATTTGATTTCCAGAACTAAAAATAGGATAATCACATAAGGATTTATATTTAATTTTAAAAAATAATGGATTGCCATGGGATGAATTTTTTATTCAATAATGAATCAAATAACCCCTATATGAAAATATATATTTTAATTTTTAAAATATAGTGTAGATTCCCTCTTGTGGTGAACCACACATAATCCAAAAACCATTATGTTACCTCATATTAATATTTTAGTGAAATCGTTGATGGTTATAATGATTGTGACAATCCCCAATGATCACAATCATAATAACATCAATGATTGGATATTCATGAAATTTATGGAATTTATAGTGGTGGTGGAAGAGGATTTATCTTATTTCATGATATAATTCATGATGATGATCATTATTCTTCATGAGATGATTCTATCGATTTTATTATACACAATAAAAAAAATGTCTACAGTTTGGATTGGAACAAATAAATAATGGTTTAAATTGTTGTTGGGATAAAAATTAATAATTGTGTGTGCACAGTTATTATTTCCATAATTACCTTGAAACCCCTTGTCTATGTTAATTATGATATATTTCCATGACTTGATCAACATAGAGAATTAATTAAATTTTGATAATTTAAAAACGTTTATAAATTTTTTCATATAATATTAAATTTTTATTATTTCTCATCAGAACATAAAACTATATCAGTCATTCCTTGATAATATTTACCGGGCCATGAATAATGATTATTTATTTTATAAATAAATATAACTCCATTGGTCACCAATAAATAAATAAATATAATATCTACTAAATAGAAAATATATTTTAAGAAAATTTTAACTCATAAATATTACCTTGAATAACATGTGATTTAATATATGTGATCAAAAGAAAATAAAATATTATTAATCCACATAAATGAATAATATTTATTGAAAACAATAAATAATAAATTAAAATTAATTTGTTTTTATGGACATGGATACACTTACTATGTGACCCAGGAGGCCTCTTTCTTAGGTGAATTTGGAAGAGCCACCCAAAATACAAGGATAGAGTCTAGGATCATTCCAAGGTACCCATATAGAAATATTAAAATTATTAATTGAAATAAAAACACATTAAAACATATTTTTTAATCAAATTTATTTTTCATTATACCTCAAATAAATTTGGTTGTATGATAGTTTCAACAATTTTTGTGCTTGATCTCTATATTTTGAAATTATGAAAATGAACCCACCCTCAAAACACCACATAAATGGATTTATTTAGGTTTTTTAATTAATATCAAATGTAATGAAATATCAAATATCATTAAAAATTTAAGGGCACAAATATATTAATGTTTCATTAATAAATGAATTATCACTCATCGCGCACCTAATGTATCATTCATCATCACAAATATATATTTCCTTAAATTTCATCAATACATAAAAGTGAAAAAAAAATATCAATTAATAATAATATTAATGATTATGATTAAATACATGATGGGTAAATAGTAATATCCAATGACATAGATAAATGATTATTTCTAACCGGTATGTAGTGTTCTCATAATCTATTGAACTAGAAATTACCAAGAGAGTATACCCTGATAAAGAAACTAAACTACAATGAGTCTCTACCCACTTATATCATGAATAATTTATTTCCCATTAAAATATATTTTCAATCTATAATATATATATATATATATAAGAATACATTCTTGGAACATGTAGGTTCCAATTTAAGAGGGTTACTACTATTACTTTTAAGTGTGATAGATACTCTTAAGACATTAGCACAAACTATTTCACGCATAAAACTACTCGAGATGTGATAAAAATAGTGTTTATATTAAAAATAATTTAAAATGGAAATCATAAATATAATTTTTTTATTTTATAAAGATCAAAATAAAACATACATACTACCAAACCAAAAATATTAATAGATTGTCTTCAATTTCATGTTTAATATTATCCCACCAAAATTTTTCCTTCCAAACCCATTAATTTTTTATAGAAAAATTATTTCAAGAGAAAATGTTATATGAGATTCATCAGATAATTATATTTTCATCTAGGTAATGGATGTAACACATAGACTTTTACCATACATAAATATACCATATGAATATATGTCGTCAGTTAGATTCCCATAATTTACGACACTGATCTACTTTTTAATATCCTAGTCATCAAACAGGGACACTATTAATATCTATAATAATTCATATTAACAAAATATTCAAAATAGATGTAATTTTTACCCTTCCTCAATGGTTTCTCTCTCCAGAATTATGAAATCCCACAATAGATGATATTTTTTTAACTTACTATTAGTCAAAACTCAATGATATTCCCTTCTCAATGCATTAACCACATTATTCTTTTTCCCATTTTTTGTTTTTCATTATGAATTCATAATTATAAAGTAGTTCTAACAATATAGATTTCATCATCATTATCTCTTTTTATGAGAAGTTATATTTCAAATTTTATGATCCATTTATATTTTACATATTCCACCTTAAATGTAATTCTTATAAATATTCAATGTAATGAATGTGGATGAAAAATAATATTCATTTGATTGTATGTTTTTGATTCCTTAACTTTTTTGGTTAATAGAAAAAAACTTTATCAGACTCTATAAAGACAAATCAAAATCCATTCACTGATTAATCTCTAAATATCAAAAAAAAATCCTTCCTGATAATAATGCAACTATCAAAGCATTGGATAGTATCCTCTTTAATTCATTATAAAATTCATTCATTATTTTAACAATATAAATGTAACCGATTTAAATTTAAAAATAGTCAAAATGTTCGTTATTTAAGAAATATTTTTGAACATGTAATCAATAGTAAATTTCTATTTCAATAAAACTACATAAATCATTTATATTATTTGAACTTGTCCATTCTATCAATGCCACTATGTTTAAAGGATCAATAGACATTCCATCCTTAATGAAAACATGGTCTTGAAAAAGAATCCAAAATAAATAATTCTCATTTAGTAAATTTACCATATAACTTTTTTTATAATGAGTCATAATAATTATTCAAAAATTAATCTTATTCTCATCATAAAAATTATAGTATATCATGATATAATTAATAAAAACCATAAAAAATTATTGATATAATACTTGAATATTCAAATTAACATATCTATAAAAACATATGGTGAATTATTTAATTAAAATTATACTATTATAAATTCATAATGAACATTCCTTATATGAATTTCATCAACTGTAAAATCATGCATATTCACATTAACATTTACGTACTCTTGGGGAAGGAATGGATAGTAAATCCTATGGTGTTGACTCAAACTCACAAACAGTAAACCCTAATCTCTGGTTAAATGGTAATCTCTACAATCATTTTCTCATATTCTTGTGCTCTATAGCGGTATTTTATCTGGTGTGGGAATGATTCATTATAAGAGTTGACCATTCTATGAATGAAAAACAGAAACATCATTATGTGACTCTTGATCACTCTCTTGCGGGTAGATCTATAGGAGGTTAATTTCTGGATTCCCTTAAAGGTACAGATCTGTGTAAATCAAAAATAACGAAGCCTCCACTTTTCCATATGCCTAATGATGGTGGATTCTCAGTGAAAGCAGACCCAGATACTCTCAAATAATGTGAAAAAATGTGAAAATTTTCCATCATGGTTTGCATCTCACACAGGAAAGGTGATCATCCTTGACCATTACATGAATTAAAGCATAGAATTCCTCATTGCTGGGATATCTCAGACTATAAATTTGTGACAATAGGTAAAGGATACTTTTATATTTAGTTTAAATCACAAGAATACATAGATTGGGAAAGGAAAACTCTAAACATAAATCTTAAACTTGGTTTTCAGAGTCTTTATAATTGGGACTATGTTTTTAAACCCAATAACCAAAGGAACACAATGGAACAAATAAGGGCTGGAGTGCATGTTAAAAACTTGTACATTTGGCATCCCAAAAACATGAATGACATTTTCTCTTATTTTGGATCCCCAATTAAGATAGATCAGATGACCCTAAATTCAAAATTGGGCCCATTTTAGAGTTTATAGTGTATGTTAATCATGAATAAAAACATCCTAGTACAATAGGTTTCATTTTCAATGAATGCAATGTTGATGTTAGTATTCAGTATGATAAAAAACAAACTTTTTTATATTTATGATTGTTGGGAATAAAATATAAAATTATAGGGCGGATAGGAAATAGGTTTTTCAACCAATATATAATTAATGAAAAGAACTAAGAAATAAAAAAAAATAAATGCCCCCATTTTTGAAATCCCTAAATCATTCAGAATGAAGAATGAAATATGGTTGAGGAAAAAAAGTCATTTCTCTTAAAGAACATCTCATGTAAATCAAGGAATGAACTTGTAGAGGATGTCTATAATAATAAATAATCATTTGATATCCTTGAAGAATTAAAGGCCCTTGTGTTAGATTGTAATGTCTAAGATTTTTTCCATGATTTATTTTTTAATAATATGTGGGAGTTATTTCAAGACCATTTATCGAGACGACAAACAGTTCCGGGCCCGGTGAGCCCAAAACAAATGATGAAATTTAATTTAATATTTAAACTACGTGTGCATGCATTTTTCCTAAAAAAATTGAATAACTCCTGAACGGGTGCTCAGATCAGAAATATGAGGGCACTGTTGCATTCAAAACAGCGATTTTACCTTAGGGGAGACCTAACATCAGCTGGCGCAGGTCTGTGGTGAAATCCAGTTTTTGGACACAACAGTAATAAAATATTTTAATTAAAAATAGTTTGTTAAATTCTTATTGCAAGGAAATCCTTTTTATTCTCTTAAATATAGATTATGTAGGGGGGGTCAGGGTTACAATTCCCATAAATATGAATTTCTCTACAGAGCTCTGGAAAAACCTCCCGACGCATCAATGTCGTTCTTGACGGTCTTCGCTGGCAACGACGAAGCAGAGACTAGATCTTCGCCAACGAATGCTGTGAATCTAGGTAGGATGTTTAACATGTGATTTCTTCCCCGTTCTAGATTTTTATGACATACGTGGAATAATCCAAAAACAGATTAGCCCGTGGATCGATCGTTCATGCGGGATGGGCTTTTACGGGGATTTTGAGGGTTATTGAATCCATGTTGATCTATTTTTGTTGATTTTCTCCTATGTTTAATCCTATTAATAGGATCATATCAACGCCATGATGAATGATGGCAGAGGTTCGTTCATCAAATTTATTTCATTGGATTTTTCCCCTTTCTCTTCTTCGCGTTCTTCATGTTCTTCGCGGGGTCACGAACAACAGATCATTTCACATCCGTTCTATGGCGCAATGATCCCAAATTGAAGAATCGACACCACGATGATTTCGTGGAGGTGCAACGACAGTTTCGACAGACGATTCAGAGTAGATAGAGAGATATGAGTTTTCGGTTGTTTTTCTTCGGATGGAATGTTCAAGGTTTATGATCCGATTTAAGGACCGAAAACACCCGTTTCGGTGTTTTTATGATGAAACAAACCAACCCCTGGAGTATCGAGACGAACTGATGAGAAACTATGGATTTGAAGGATCAGCCACGACGCGAGGAGGAAGATGGCGTTTCTGGAAAAATCCTGACTACACGGTGTGTAGTATGGGTTACACGACGTGTGTTCATTGGAAGACCACCTAGAATGTACTCTGGGAGTACACGGACATAGGTTGCGTACATGACCAAGGACACGACGTGTATACCCCACCCCGACCAGACCCGACCAGATACATGGGATAACCCGTGTACTGGTAAACGAGCAGGCAACACGAATGGAGACCGTGTATGGGCACATGTCCAGCGTACACGAAGCAAGCCCCTGGTGCTCGGACACGACATGTAATCCTACTACACGACATGTATTTAAATTTATACGATGAGACAAATGACATGAGCAATTTACACGGGTGAAAACTGGAGTCGAGGAACACGGTGTGTGATTTTTCAACACACTGTGTAGTTGAGTTTTAGGCAGCCTGAACATATGACATGGGCCGTTTACACGGGAAGTACCTTTAGTCAATGAACACGGAGTGTAACCATACTACACATCATGTAACCAATTCTTCATGGATTGATCCAGTTTCCTTCTGTGACTTGAGCTAGTTTCCTTTGGATTCGTCCTCTTGGTCTTTCTCTCGAAGGTTCCCAGTATCATTTCCTCTATACTGGAGTATAATACCTTCAGTAGGACTTCCTGAATAGATTTGTTGGAATCTTCTCAATGAGACTCAGAGACAGGTCCTCTATTCATTCATGGAACCCATAGTAGAGTTCTTGGTATCGAAGTGACCAACATTACCTGGGCTCCAATCCTTTTCATAACATATTAGTTCAGACTGAGTTGTTGGTATCACCCCATGACTACTAGTTGTGATCCTCATATGAGCATCATGTTTCCAAGTACTTGTGGTGTGTGTTCTCCCAGAACGAGTAATTATTGTCTCTCTCTCTTCAGACCTAGGAGTGTGTTCTCTTTCTTGTGTACTTATTGGAATATTTGAGCTGGATCTTGGTAGGGGTTTCGCGTAGTCGATCGTGTAAGAGTATATTTGGATATTCTTGTTAATATGTTCCATGAAAATATACTGTGTTGTGATGACTGTATCATTCCATTGTGGTATTTCCCCTTGTTGTATTCCTTTGTGGTTTTCGGGGTGTCCTACTGGGTATTGTTATACTCTCCCCTGCACGGGCTTTGTCTTCACGTGTCGCGTCTTGTGCAGACTAGTGAGATTTTGACAAAATTCTAGGCGGACAAGGACCGGACGGTGCTCAGTAATATCAGATAGGGTGAGGTGTGTTCCTACGACTATGGATTGTTGTCCCATTACCTTTCGTTACAGGTTGGACTTTATTACTGACTCTCTTTTGGTGGGATTGTACTTTTGGCCCAGGGTTATACACTTGTTGTACTTTACATTCCTATCATACTCTATTGTTTGTGATTTTTTTTAGTACATTCATGCATTTCCTTTTTTATTAATTTTTAATTTTCATATTTGTGGTCTTGGAGATGTGTGTGTGTGAGTACAGGTTTATAGGAAATCCCTCCCATGTTAGTTATATTCCTACTCGGTGCTAGTCACTAGCCCCAGGTCTATTAGAGGCAGGTGTGGGGAGTTGCGGCTCAGGCCACACTGGGATGGGCTGTGGTAGAGTGGTATCAAAGGTGGTCAGTTATACCTTAGGACTGAGAGTACATGAGTCAGTTTGGGGAAACCGATTTAAGTGGTTTGAGTTTCGCTTTCAGGTCAGGGACCCCGATGTTGGTGCGGGCGACCAACGTATCCATACACTCGGGCTCTGAAAACATGCTTTTTGACTCAGAACATGAAAACACTGGTTGCAAGGGAAAATAATGGTACATGAATCATATAGGAATGGGTTGTGGTCTCCATGTCCTTCTTAAGTTAGCTCTCCAGATATACTCACTGACTGGGATACATCTTGTTTCGTTACAGGATGCCTCCACAATGCGCACCCGCTAGGGATCCAGCAACTCGATCACGAGGATGAACCCCACAGCGATAAAGCCTCGATACAAGGACAAGATCCCCCAGTCATACCATCAGGTGGTGTGCCAGTTATCCTGCCACCTGTGGAGCAGTGTTTAGTGCCTGCTGTACCAGTAGAGGAATAGCGCTGGCTGAGCACACTCCACGAGTTTCAGAGACATAGACCCCTCAGGTTTCGAGGTGAGCCTGATATTTAGGCAGCAAAGTACTGGCACGAGGAAGTAGCTAGAGTCTTCCGTTTGTTCAGGACACCAACAGATCAGATGGTGATCCTGGCAGCGAGCCTTCTACAGAGATCGGTAGGGTGATGGTAGAGTTTGGTAATTCAAACTCACGATGAGGCGACTCTTGCATATTCAGAGTTTGAGAATCTCCTCAAGGATGAGTTTTCCCCAATTACCCTGAGGGCAGTATGTATACATGATCTTCTTCAGCTCCAGCAGGGAACCATGATGATGGCTGACTATTCATCAAATATTACCGACCTCTCACGGCACTCGATGGATATGGTCAGAGATCAGTACTCTAGAGATCAAACTGTTTATCGAGGCTTGCGCAGAGATATCTGAGCTAGAATCATCCCTATGAGCATTCCTACTTGTGATGGGGCGCTTGAGTGGGATTTAGTTGTAGAGAGATTCATGGCAGAGCAGAGACAGGTGGCAGTTGTTAGTGGTGAGCGAGCTGAAGCAGAGGCCTTGGCAACACGGAGCCGACGCCAGGGAGCCAGGATTGGGAGACATTTTTAGAGGAGATCCTAGGATAGGAGATCCATCGTACAGGGATCGCAGGGCTTATCCATCCATCCTTGAGAGAGGTGATGTTACTCATGTGATGGTAGGGGACATCTCACTCAAGATTGTCCGACCCACCGTACTATTGGAATGGGAGCAGTGGATGGACCATCGAGGCCGAAGCAATGTGTGGAGCAAACAGATCCGCGTGGAAGAGGACGCGATAGAGGTGTTGGGAGAGCAGCTGGAGGTGTTCGGCGTTTTGGCCCTTTACCATCACCACCCCCAGGAGGTCCATCCTAGGCTTAGGGAGCTGGTGGACAGAGGCAGGGACAACTGAAGGTGGCAGAGGCAATTTACCTAGGTACTCCCCGAATGATTAGAGGTACAATCTGTGTCTTTTCTACTTTGGTTGTCATACTGATAGACATAGGTTCTAGTCATTCCTTTCTGAATTCTTATCTTGTTCAAGAACATGATATTCTAGTTGAGCCGTTGACTAGACCCTTATGCTTAGAACCACCGACTGGAGAAGAGTCAGAGATCACACACATTGCAGACAGTGTGACCTTACCCTTGGAGGTGAGAGTTTCGGTTGGAACCTTTTGGTGGTAGCGTCGAGGCATTACTATGTCATTCTTAGTATGGATTGGCTATCCACAGTTAATTCCTAGATCGACTGTTTTAGGCGAAAGGTGCGGTGTGTCCGCAGTGATGGAACGATGTTCTCTTTTGTCAGTGGAAGAGAGACCCAGGCAGCGTAGGATAGAATCGTGCATAGGAAGGTGCAACCGATATCTTATCAATTGTCTAGCCTAGCCAATGGCACAGTAGATGTTACGAGTTTCCTATTTCTAGCAGTAGTGGCCGAGTATGAGGATGTCTTTATGGAGGATTCCCCGAACTACATCCCCGTCATGAGATAGATTTCGGCATTGAGTAACAAACTGGAACGACACTGATATCACCATCAGCATATCAGATGGCTTTTGGGGAGCTTTGTGAACTGAGGGTGTAGCTAGAAGACTTGCAGATGAAGGGCTTTGTAAGACCCGGCATTTCACCCAGGGCGACCCAGTGTTGTTTTCCAAGAAGGCAGACAAGAGATTGAGTCTATGTGTCGATTAGCAGTTCTTGAATCAGGTGACTGTGAAGAACTGGTATCCACTACTGATGATCGATGACCTCTTCTTCCTTTTTAGAGGGGCACGATGGTTCTCGAAGTTTGATCTACGATCAGGCTTTCACCAGTTGCAAGTACGAGATGAGGATGTACCGAAGATGGCTTTCAGATGTCGCTACGGTCACTATGAGTAATTGGTGATGCCTTTCGTCATGACGAATGCCCTGACAGTTTTCATGCGACTCATGAACCGGTTCTTTCTTCCCTATATAGACCGGTTCATAGTGGTCTTCTTCGATGATATCCCTGTGTAATCTGCGTCCGAGGAGGAGCATTCAAGACACCTAATGATGGTTCTGGACACACTCTGAGAGAACCAGTTGTATCGGAAACTCTCGAAGTGTCAATTCTCGATACAAGAGGTCCAAATTCTAGGACATGTTATCTCAGCAGATGGTGTTGCAGTGGGACCGCCATGGTGGAGGCAGTTCTAGCATGGGAGCCACCCCAGATCATGACGGAGGTGTAGAGTTTCCTTCGGTTGGCAGGATACTATCAGAGATTCATTCTTGATTTCTCCAGGATTTCAGCACCCGTGACAACTTTGAACCAAAAGGGGAAGCCTTTTGTGCTGACTGAGAGATGCCAGTAGGCTTTCCAACAGTTGAGACATAGTATGACAAGCAACCCGATCTTGAGATTACTGGAGGAGGGTGTCGAGTACGTAGTGTTCTACGATGCATCAGGAACCAGGCATGGTTGTTTCCTAATGAAGAGGCAAGCGGTGATTGCCTATGGCTCACGTCAGTTGAGGCCACATGAGCAGAACTATGCGTCCCATGATCTTGAGTTAGAAGCAGTGTTCTTCGCGTTGATGATGTGGCGAAACTACCTGATGGGTGAGCAGTTTACCGTCTACTCTGATCACAAAAGTCCCAGATATATCTTTTCTCAGAAGGATCTGAATATGAGACAAATAATATGGCATCATTTTTTCCAGGATTATGACTTTGAGACCGTTTACACACCTGGGAAGGGGAACATTGTAGTAGATGCTCTCAGCATGAAATCCATTTCGCAGTTTCTGGATGAGGTGACGAGGCAGTTGGCCTCCTTATGGTTATCCTTCATGGATAGAGATAAGGGAGATTACCTTCAGTCGATGGTTTCTACCCCTCCACTCTTATTGTGAGTCAGGGAAGCACAGCTTGAGGATTCTATCTATGAGAATCTACATGATCAGATATCTGTGGGTGATGCTGCCGATGGATATTCAACAGGTGGGGAGCACATTGTTTTTTTCAGAGGGTTCCTGGTAGTACCAGTTAAATTGAGAGAGTAGGTTCTGATGGAGTTCCATACATCCCCTTTGGCGGTGCATCCAAGCGTGGAAAATATGTATCCGGACCTCCGACATCAGTTCTAGTGGTCTGGAATGAAGAAGAGTGTGGCAGAGTTTCTTTCTCGGTGCCTTAATTGTCAGCAAGTAATGTCTAAGCACTAGGTGACAACAGGTTTGACTTAGCCCCTTGAGGTGCCATAGTGGAAGTGGGATGTGATCCCCATGGACTCTTTGACAGGTCTACCACGTACGTCTATGTGACATGATGCCATATGGGTGATCGTCAATCGAATCACTATGTCGGCTCACTTCCTATCCATGTGGGAGAAGAGTTCATTAGAGAGCTGGGGACTCCTCTACATGTAGGAGATAGTTCGACTTCATGGAGTTCCATCAACAATCATCTCATATTGTGATGCTCGTTTCACATCCAGGTTGTGGAAGGTATTGTAGGAAGCTTTTGGGACTCAGTTACGCTTGAGCACAACGTTTCATCCTTACACTGATGGTTAGACGGAGCAGATCATCCAGGTTATGGAGGATATGCTATGAGCTTGCATACTAGACTTTGGTCATAGTTGGGAGGATCACCTACCACTAGTGGAATTTTCTTATAATAGCAGTCACCATTCCACTATTGGTATGGCACCATTCAAGCCTCTGTACGGGCGAACTTATAGGTCACCACTTTGCTAGACTGACCCAAGTGAGTCAGCAGTCATGGTCCCATAGATGGTGAGAGCTACTACAGAGAAGGTGCAGGTCATCCATGATAGGATGAAGACTGTATAGAGTCGGAAAAAGTCTAATGCTGACAGGAGGCAGAGGCAATTGGAGTTAGAGGAAAGATACCATGTGTTCCTTTGGGTCACATATCAACGGGGAATGCGGAGGTTTGGCTGAGGTGAAAAAATATCTCTGAGGTTCATCGGCCCTTTCCATATTCTGAGTAGAGTTTGAGAGGTGGCGTTTTTCTTGGATCTACATCCTCAGATGGACCGGGTAAACAATGTCTTCTATGTGTCGCAGCTACGGAGGTATGTGCACGATCCATCCCACGTCATCGACAGGGGCGAGATGGACATCAATGATGGAGCGACATTTGCTGAGTACATAGTGGAGATCGAGGATTGGGAGGAGAAGGTCCTTTGTGGGTGATCTATTCCCTTGGTGCATGTCGGGTGGCAGCACGAGAATCTCTATAAGAGAACGTGGGAGATGGAGGCTCAGATTCGTTTGTAGTACCCACATATTTTTGAGTAGGATTTGTTTTGTCTTTTCGATGATGTAAAAGACCTAATGTGGGTGTGATGTAATGTCTTGTATTTTTTCCTTGATTTATTTTCTAATAACATGTGGGATTTATTTTGAGACCAGTCATCAAGACGGCATACATTTCCAAGGCCCGGTGTTCCCGGAAATAATTATGGAATTTATTTTAATAATTAAATTATGTGTGTGTGCCAGTTTCCTGAAAAAGTGGAATACCTCCCGAACGGGTGCTCGGATCAGAAATTAGAGTGCACCGTTTTGTTCATAATAGTGATTTTACCCTAGGGGAGACCTAACATCGGCTGGCACAGGTCGGTGGTCAAATCTAATTTTTGGACACAACTGTAATAAAATATTTTAATTAAAAATATTTTATTAAATCCTTGCTGCAGTGAAATCCTTTTTATACTCTTAAATAGAGATTTCATAGGGGGGTCAGGGTTACAATACACATAACTATGAATTTCTCTAGAGAGCTCTGGACAAAACCTCCCGATGTATCAATGACGTACTTGACGAACTTTGCCGACAAGGACAACGCGTCGACCAGATATTCACCAACGAACGCTGCGAATCCAGATAGGATGTTTAACTTGAGATTTCTTCCCCGTTCTTGATTTATATGATGAACGCGGACTAATCCACGAACAGATTAGAACGTGGATTGATCATTCTTATAGGATGGGGTTTTTTGGGTATTTTGGGGGGGATTGATTCCATGTTGATCTATTATTGTTGATTTTCTTCCCCATTTAATCCTATTAATGGGAGCGGATCAACACCATGACGACAGACGGTGGAGGTTCGTTCCACAAACTTGTTTCATTGGATTTCCAACCATTCTTTTCTTTGCGTTCTTTGCATTCTTTGCTGGGTGATGAACAACGGATCGTTGTGCATCAGTTCTATGACGCAATGATCCAAAATTGAATAATCGACACCATGAAGATCTCACGGTGGTGCGACGACGGTTTCAGCGGACGATTCAACGGGGATCGAGAGATATGAGTTTTTGGCCGTTTTTCTTTGGATGGATCATTCGAGGTTTATGATCTAATTTAAGGACCAGAAACAACCATTTAGATGTTTGTATGATTAAATGAACCAACCCCTAGAGTATCAGGACAAACAGACGAGAAACCTTGGATCCAGAGGATTAGCCGTGGCGCGAGGAGGAAGACAGCATTTTTGGAAATAGCCCGACTACACAGCATGTAGTATGGGCTACACAGCGTGAGTTATTCAGTAGACCACATGGCATGTACTCCAAGAGTGCACGGACATGGGTTGGGTGCATGGACAAGGACACGACGTGTATACCCCACCCCGACCAGACCCGACCATATATATGGGATACCCTGTGTACTGGTACATGGGCATGCGACGCGGACGGAGACCGTGTACGGGCACATGGCCAACGTACATGGAGTGATCCCTAGGTGCTCGGACATGGTGTGTAATCCTACCAAAAACCATGTAGTTACTTTTATACAATGAGCCAAATGACATGGGCTGTTTACACGAGCAACACCCGGAGTAGAGGAACATGACGTGTGATTCTTCTACAAGCCATGTAGTTGAGTTTTACGCAGCCTGAAAGGATGACATACTCCATTTACATGGGATGTACCTGGAGTCAATGAACATGGAGTGTAACCATACTACACGTCGTGTAACAAATTCTTCATGGCTTGAGCCAGTTTCCTTCTATGACTTGGGCTAGTTTCCTTAGGGTTCGTCCCCTTGGTCTTTCTCCTGAAGGTTCCTGGTATCATTTCCTACATACAGGAGTATGATCCCTTCATCTTGACTTCCTGAATAGAGTTGTTGGAGTCCACTTTGTGAGATTTAGAGTCAGATCCTCTATTCATTCATGGAATCCTAAGTAGATTTCTTTGTATCGACGTGACCCACTTTACCCGGTCACTGATCCTCTGCTTAGCGGATTAGTTCAGACTGAGTTGTTGGTATCACCACATGACTATTGGTTCTGATCCTCATCTGAGCATCATGTTCCCAAGTACTTGTGGAGTGTGTTCTCCTGGAACTAGTACTTCATGTCTCTCACTCTTCATACCTAGGAGTGTGTTCTCCTTTTTTCATGCTTAGTGGAACCTTCGAGCTGGATCTTAGTAGTGGTTTTATGGTAGTCGATCATGTATTAATATATCTGGATATTCTTGTTAATATGTTCGGTGAACATATAGTATGTAGAGCTGACTGTATATTTTCTTTTGTGGTATTTCCCCTTGTTGTATTCCTTTGTGGTTTTTGGGGTTTCCTTCTAGGTATTGTTATACTCAACCCTACACGAGTGTTTCCTGCATGTGTCGTGTCTTGTGATGACGATCGATATTTTGATAGGATTCTAGGCGGACCAGGACCAGATGGTGCTCAATGAGATCAGACAGGCCGAGGTGTGTTCCTACAGCTAAGTATTGTAGTCCCAATT
The DNA here is from genome assembly GCA_963277665.1 of Viscum album. Classification (NCBI taxonomy): domain Eukaryota; kingdom Viridiplantae; phylum Streptophyta; class Magnoliopsida; order Santalales; family Viscaceae; genus Viscum; species Viscum album. The sequence goes on along the minus strand of OY728126.1, from coordinate 585,143,263 downwards.
CCTTTCTTTACAGGTTGGACTTTGTTATAGACTCTTTTTGGGGGGCTTGTACTTTTGGCCCAGGGTTTTACAGTTGTTGTAATTTACTTTTCTGTCATACTTTTTTGGTTGAGACTTTTTTAGTGCATGCATGCATTTCCTTTTTTAGTAGTTTTTACTTTTCTGCTTGGTGGGCTTGGAGATGTGTGTGTGTGTGTACAGTTTTATAGGCAATTCCTCTGATGTTTGTAACATGCCTACTCGGTGCTAGTCACCAGCTCCTCACCTATTAGAGGCGGGCTTCGGGAGTTGTGGCTCGGGACCCCCTAGGACGGGCCGTGACATGGATTCTATAAAATCTCAACAGGAACTTGTTTCTATAGAGACTATGGCCTATAAGACCACTGTGAATACATCCAATAATATATCATGTCCTGCAACTATTAATCTCTCTAATGTTGATAAGGAGGGCACCAATTTTATGGTTTTCATATCTATTATCTCCCCTAAATGCACTGATAATAAGCATGTTGACAAATATAATTCTTCTAGATAGCATGTTTGTCATTATTTTGGTTCAGGTTGTGACACAGAACAAGTAAATATCATGGAACATAGACTATTTGGTGAGGTGTTTGAACACATAATTAAGGGTTTTTCTAGACAGAAAGGAAAAAAACCCCTTTCAATTATGAAAAAAGTTAAACTACAGGAAGATCATGTACAACAAAAATTGGGTATCACAACTCCCTTATCTATTCACATGCACACTTCTGTAGGTACCCACAATATTGATTTCACTATTTTATCTTCAAATTCTAAAAATCTATATTCTATTCATAATTAGGATCCAAATAATGTTTTCCTACTATCCTTATTGTCACATAAAATCTATATTATTTGCATTATCCATTCAAATAATCCCCAAATGGAGGTACTACTATTATACCGTCTACTACCATTAGATGTTAGTAGAAGAAAAACTACAACCCAAACATGTCCAACAATGATTGAACATCATCGCAAAAAAGGGCATAGAGGGTAAGAAAAAAGTGGATTTCTAACACCGAACAATGGTATAAATGAAGATTCTTTTCTATAATTGCCAGGGTATAGCCAAACCTGACATAAATATTGTCTTAAAAAATTTATTATCATTCATTTTACTTGGATTTTTTTCCATTATAGAACCGAAGATAATTTTCCCTTCTAATGTATGGAATTTCTGTTGGTTGGAATATGATTTTATAGGTGTGAGTCATAATAGCTCCAATGTTGAAACTTAATGAATTTTTTTCAACTATATTTTCAATATGTTAAAATTTTCTATGTCCTTGAGAAAATATTGGCATTGTATTTTACTCTAGATAATACACATCTATATTATTAATTTGATTATGTAATGAAAAGATGCCAGGATAAGAGGCCTCTCGGGACTGACCTATCCTATCTGAGTTCTAATATACATAATACAAGGTTTGTTATTGTGGACACTAATTCCATATGTGATTCATGTTATAATATTAGACCATCATACTCTAAAACCTCTATGAGAGAGTTTAAGATATAAATGGATGAGAACAATATTATTTAAATTAATTTTCCTGGTGCCATGTACACTTGGTATTGAAGACATTATAATTAGATGGTATCCAACAAATTATATAGAGCCTTCCCCAATAATCATGATTCATATAAGTGGGAATCCATTTCTAGAACCACTCTCTGCTATAATAAGTATTATCACCATACAATTATGGTCATTATTTCATTAAAAACTGTGAAACATCGTCTACCCTATCTTTTCAATAATGTGTAGTTCTTGAACACTGAATATTATAATATCCTTAATAACTTTTGGACCTCTATGACTCATTACAATGATTCCATTCTTATTATTTTAAATTAAAACGTCTTATAAAATGTTTAATGGTTGGTGTAAATAAAAATATAAAAAAATGAAAATGAAATCCTGCTTCTTGATAATGAAGTTCATCATCATGAAAACAATAACACAAACTGTAATTTCACTACTGATCATATACATGAAATTAATATTTATATGAAACACAACTTGCTTCTCACCCTTAAGGATAACATGCATAAACAGGCTTTCAAAATCAAATTTTTATCTGACGGTGGAAGAAACACCTTGTTCTAAAACACTCTTCAATGAATCCGAAAAGATTTCTTGACATTATTGTATCTCAAAGCTGGGGACACCATTTTTTATAATGAGGATAATATTTCTATTCATGCTGTCTATTATTTTGAATCTATATTTAATGGCTCTGAAATAAATAATGATCTCTTACAAGATGTAATTTTGGATGGGGTTAATGAGGAAGATAAATCCATTCATTTAATCATTCCTCTTGATCATGAAACCAGTTACACTATTTTTTAGCATGAGTCCTAATAGTTCCTTGTTTATTAATGGGTTTAATAATGGATTCTACTAGAAATATCAGGATCTCATTCATACTAATTTTTCAATGATATAAATCCTTAATTACAAGTGGAATTCTACCCCATGTGTTGACTATAAAATTCCATTAATTGATCCCCATGGTTGACAATGCCTCTGAGATTCATCTTTTCAGACTCATAGATCTTATTAACACATGATGTAAAATCATCACCAAACAACTTGAAAACATGATTTCTACCATGATAGAAAAAATTATCACCTCAAATAAATTTGGCTTCATCAATGACAGATCCATAAAGGAATACATTTGTCTTACCTCTCAATGAACTATTTTTTAAACAATTCCAACAATGGTGGTAATATTGATATAAAACATGAAATTAGAAAATCTATTGATTCTATTGATTGAAATTTAATCTTCAATGTGATTCATGGATTTGGTTACTATAATTTCTTTTTAAATAGAATTAAAACCCTATTCTACTGAGCCACTGTATCAATCCTAGTAAATGGTTCCCCCATAGGTGACATTAAATGAACCAAAGGTTTCACACAAGGAAATCCCCTTTCTTGAATCCTTTTCTCCATTATTGAGGAATATGTAAGTAGATTTCTCACACTTCTTGTGGATGAAAATAAACATTAAACCATCCAAGTTTCCATGAATGTGAATTCCCCCATGAATATTTTACATGAGGATGACATCATTCTGTTCTTTCCAGGTAAAGACAGAATCATTTGAACTCTAAAAATTGATATATCTCACTATGATGATGTCTCAGGTCAGGTCATTAGCTGGAACGAGTCCTCTAACCTCTTTGGGAACAAAAATCTGGTTAATATAAAATCATTTATTAGTAATGAATTAGGTTATAAATAATTATTATTTTCTTTTCATGTACCATTTTTCCCATATTTTTAGAAAAACGCAAATCAAGTTAATTATTCATCATTGTGGATCAAATCCTTAATCATCATTCCTCTTGGAATAGAAAAATGCTATCTGTGGTGGGTAGAATATTACTTTTCAAGTATGTCATTATTTAAAAAATTGTATAGAATATGATAGTTTTTAAATGAAAATTTTAGATTATATAAAAAAGAATTTTTAAATCAAAAATTTTGTTTGGATTGGGAACACTCTGGATTATGAAATTTGTTATTATACCTTGGCCTACTTTTTGAACCCCTTGGGATAATGGTGTCCTTGTCACAAAAAATTCTAAATATTTTTAATGAGGCCCTTTAATACATACCTTCTTTGAACCTAATCCACAATGACTCTCCTTCTATTTAATTCATCAAAAATAGTTTTCTTGATAAGTTGAAGAAATGCACCATGACTGTTCTGAAATCTTCCATCTTGGAGTACATTAAAAACATTTTTTCCAATATTATGACCAATTCTATATGGTTGGTTTCTAATAAATTTTCAATGATCTTCTAGTTGGATACCTAGATGGGGGCTTCACTAATTTCAAAGATAACTATTGAATAATGTTTTGAAAGTATTAATAATACTATTTGGGATGTTATTAATTCTCATATTGATGCTCTAAGAAAATGTTTTGCATGTCATTAAAAACTATACTTTTTATAACATGGATGATTTCCTAATCTGGGAGCCTTCACACAATGGTATGTTGGATTCAAATATTTTTTTTAATAAAAAATTTAGTGACTGTAGAAATTATTTGAGGTGGAATAAAAACATTTATAAACAATGTATAACTCTATCATTAATTTCACTTATATGGAATATTTATTACAATAGGATCACCCCGATACTTGCTTGAAATATTTTGGGCTCCACATTTTCTAAAAATGACATCCCTTTAATGAACATTGAGAATATTTTGTCCATTTATTTCTTTCATGTGCCACCGACTCTACTCATTGGAACAGTATTTTTGATATCTTTTATTGTATATGGTTAATTCTTGATTATATCAGCACTCAGATGAAGAATTATATAGATATTTATAACTCCCAAAAAATCATGATCATTAAATTTTTTTAAGATTCTTAGCTTCATCTTGTGATCAGTTATGATAGAAATGAAATTCTTCACAACATCTTCTCACTAAAAATTAATGTAGGTTGAATGCAGATCCTTATTTATATTTGTGAAGCTGATTTTATTCAGAAGGTACACTACAAAAATATATTGAAATATTTTATGATTTTTCAGCGTCTATGAGTTGATGGCATTTTTCACAAGCTGTGATGCACTTGTAATGTTTTTCGCAAACCGTCTTTCTCTAGATGGATTAATGTTAATGTAGAAGGTTCTTCTTTGGAAGATATGGTATTTTCTCATCCATGGAGGCTGAAATAAAGATTATGATCCTTTATATTTCTTTCAAAGCACTAGGGCTATACCAACATATGGATTAAATGTAATTTAACTACAATAATGAAAAAAATCGTAATGGTATGATTCATCTGGCTTGGTCGATTACTACTTGTTGGATGTATTGCCTCTATTATCTTGGCGATATCAACCATATTACCACTCATATCCATCATGAAGAAGATATGGTTGCAGATGGCCACCCCAATAAAAGATTCCTTCAAAATATCACTTGGATTATTAATCTCCTTTATGATTTACTCCCCCTTTATGTGAAATATTTTAACATGATCCCATCACTTCGACTCATGATAGCTCATTCTATATAATAAATGGTGCTTCATCATTTCTTGGAAAAGGCACCACTTTCACCAGAAAATATCACTCATCATTATATATAGATTATGAAACCCAAAATGAAGATTAATCATTAAATACTGTTAAGAACAATGATGTTCAACAACATCGGGTAGAGGATACATTTTCATTATTACAGTGCACTACATTCCTTATACTGAATTCACAACCAGATAAAACTATATTTCATTTTTAGAACAAGGTAAAATTATCTCTATTATGAAACCCTAAAGAGTATAAATCTCTTATTAGACAATCCATGGGTTTTTTATTTAGTTTTACTAATTCCATTATGGCCATTATGTTGGGATTCTCGGTAGAATATTTACATCATTGATGAAATCAATATAATACACAACATCAAACTCATGTGTGCTTCCAAGTAGTTCTTCAAGAAAAAGTACAATTTATTCATGCCGAAAAGGTTGAATATTTATATTATGGATACCTTTTCCATTAAAAGAATGTGTATTCTCTTCTTCTGTAATAATTTTATCAAGGGGATATATTTGAGGTTGATTTATACCTGATTTATAGGATGTAATCTCACTTATAAATAAAATATATTACTTGTTTCCATAAAAAACATAATCATATTATTTAAAAAAGTCATTAAAATTTGAAATTCTGCCCATACAAAGGATTTTATCAAAGTAATACATAGGTACAATAATCTAGATTATAAATGTAGTATATCTATGTTCCATAATGGGGATTGACAAGAAACATACTTGTTATTCTTTGAATTGTACTAGGATTAATTTATTAAAACTCCCTTCTTATGGTTTTTGGTATATATTTAATTTTAATAGAAAACAAGGATGATACCAAACATAATGAAAATAAAAAAAAGTGAATAATAAGAGGAAATTAATAATTTACCTACTAATAAATAATTAGTAACATCAACCATAGCTGTAGTGATCACATTATTGTTTCATTACTCATTGGTACTTTTTATAGGTATTTTCCCTTGATGATTTGAGCATTCACTCAAATAGAGTACCATGTTTTTATAGTTATAACCTTGAACAATGGAATCATCTTTATGCCACTTGAAATCATGATCATGATGTAATTTCCTTATAAATTTAAGATAAATCTCATTCTCATCGATAAACATCAACATTTTTTCATTTTAAAATCATTGTTAGTTAGAAATTCTACCATCCATGAATTCAAATTTGTTATATTGGATTTTCCAATGTGATCATCCCCTACTTCATTTATTATTTTCACTATAAATATGAAGAATTATATAATTATTTCCCATTCATGATGCTAATTGGTATTATATCAACATATACTAAAAATTATTAATAAACTAATATGCTTAAAATACTTGGATTTATCCCATCAAACAAACTATAAATCAAAATCCATGGAATATGTATAAAATATATTAATTGAGTTACATTACTTGAAAAATTAGCTTTATATTCCACAATAATTTCTGTAAATCCCCAACCCCAGTTACCTAGATCCGAAACATTATTTTAATACATTGGCATGATACAAGGAAATCATGTCCCCAAAGACTGATCAAATTATGAGTCTTGGAAATATATTACATACATCAAATTCACATTACCCCTTCAAACATAAAATACAACATAGATAATTCATTGAGAACTTCATTATTCCCTTTTATCATAACCCTACATATCAATCATAATACATTTCATGGAAATCCTGGGGAAATAAAACATAAGAAAGGGGTGAGATTAGATTCCCAGTAAGGGTAAAAAATTTAGCGAAAGATAATATAAACAATATGCATGTTGAATAATTGAAAACACACTCCTTTACAAATAATAAACATGAACACTTTCTGGAAGAAATATGTGTAGAGTAAATAATGCCATAATAAAACATAGTCATGGGTATTCTACAAGTCGAATAACCACATGAACCATCAATATAATTTTCATAATGAGGGAATGTATAATGCCACTCATTCTGAAACACCTTGTCAATGCCTCGGCCAATGCGTCTAAAAATGATTAAGGCCTCGGCCAAAACCATATATCAAATTGGGAAATGCCTCAGCCAATTCCAGGTCTAATTGTCTCAAGAGACCAACTGATGCATAGAGGAGCAATATAAGTCTCCTCCCATCACTTACTATGTTTAATACATGCCTCATATGAAAAGGTTGAAACATTATAGAAACATTCGTATTAGAACTAACATATGAAATGTCCATAAATTAACCCAAAACCAGGACTGATACAAAAATTTGACATTCATAGTAAAAAATATCAACAAAACTTAAATAAAATATGGAATATTTGTATCATAATAAATCAATTTCATACAAGTTAAAAATCCTACCGTGAATGTTGACATATATGAAAATTATTTGTAAACATCATTGCGGGAAATAATGATTTTTCATGAATTTTTTTTAAAATAACACAATTTAGAAAGGAATACATTTAAAGACATTTTTGAATCAAAGTGGTGAATACCAATTTTAAACTTTTTAATGGAATTAACATTTTAATAACATTCATGTCCACATAAATAAATCAATACAATCCTGTATTGAAAACATGGACATTAATGAGAATTATTTTGAAGAATAAATATTTAAAATATTTAAAATGATTTTTTAATAAAAGAATCCCTTAAAAATAATCCCATTGAAAACAATTTTATGAAACAAGGACATGGATAATAAATATTAACCAGAAAAAACATACCCATAAACAATATCGAATAATAACGAGATTGAGGAATTAACCCTTACCTTGGACATTTTTTTAGTTATGGGTACATCTAACCTACTCTATAATGACCATAATATGTTATTAAATTATACCAGAACCATATTAATATTTATTATATCATACCTGATTCATTTATGACTTTATAATACCAACTTAATAATTATTTTCACGTTAAATTAACATTTTGTGTAATAATCACTAACTTTATCTTACGTATTTTAACTTGTTATTGTTAATCATATTATTTAGATCATGATTTAAGTAAATTAAGAATATAAAACATGATTTATATATCATATATATTTAGAATATCAATATACATAACAGATATATATATATAATTTAATATGCCGTTTATGGAGATGGTAGGTCGTACGTACGCATAAACGTTGTTCCTGTTTTAATATCATATTGAAAAAAAGTAAGTGAATAAGATATATTTAAGTACATACATACATACATATATCTAGTATAATTATTATTTCATATATTAATTACTAATTAATAATATATATTTTTATAATCATTGTTTGATGGTGAACGTGGGAATGATTCTCATCGCGTCGTGGAGACAGTAATCTGTACGTACGTACGAGTGACATTATCATTATATTGATGGTGGAATAATCTGTAATTGGATGGAATATCATATATAAAATATCATTAACATGTTATATATATTATTTACATTAGTTATACTCATTTTTATACTCAACCAAAGAAGGAAGTGTTTGAATAACAAACCACACCACGACGTGGAGACGGTAAGTCATACGTACGCACGTATGGTGACATTGTCGTTATAGGATAGATAGAATAACAAATATAGTTGTACCATATTTATAATAAAATCACTGTATATAGAAGGTACTGGATTTATTATTTTAGTATAGAAACAACAAATAAATAGGAAGTGGAAGAAGAAAAGAACTTGAAAGATGGTGGTGGAATTATTTCCTCTTCTTTGGGTGTTTCCTTTTGAGTTGATCCAAAGGGATACTTATGTTGGAATTATGATGAAATTAAGGCCTCTAGGTTGAAGGGAAGATATTTTAGAATGTATTTGGGAAGTTTTTGGGCGAGGAAAATGTTTTTGGAGGTGTAAAATTAAGAGAAGGGGAAGTTCCCTTTTATAATGGGGTGGGGATCACTATCGGAAAAGATTAAAATATTACTTAATAATACAATCATATTCAGTTTATAATGGATCCAAATGAATTTATTTCGAGACTTAGGTGGTTATGGGTAGAAATCCTCTAATCCAATAGGTTTTAGACAAGTTTAGGTTACCATTTTAACCTTATCTTTGAGATTTAACTCATAGTAAATAGTTTAACTTTTACCGTGTCTTGTTGTTTTATTACACTATATGGTTTATAAAATTAATATAAACTACCAAGATAACTTAAAGTGGTTCAATAATGACATATATAATATTATTTATTCCCTTTGTACAAGACTTATATTTTTTTGAATATTATATCAACCAATAATATAGTATTTCTAATAAAAACTAATATATGTCAATTTTGACAGTATTTTGTATTAGGTTTTGGGGAAATTCATCAAAACTAGATTAATCGAACGAGATAAATTTAATCAATAATTACATTCCATTATCATATAGATAATTTGTGGATGGAATCAAAACATTCAAATTATATTTATTTTAGTTTTTATAATATCATTCATTTGATTCTTTTATTAATAAGTAAAATACTGCATCGCTATTGTGTCATAAATAAATACATTTATTTTATGTATAAAAATTATAAATATAATACAATAATCTATTAAATCTATTTATCTATAAATTAATATTTATAATTTATGGGATCAATTAAATAACACCATATAAAAAATATTTTTCTAAAAGATACCTACTTTTGTTATTTTTGTCTTTACTTTATATTAATTAATATAAAATGTCAATATCAATACCATGTGGCTCCATGGGGTCCTAAAATCGAAAATGGATTCCCATGGTTGGCCATGTATTTTCTAATAGGGTTATGACATGTGTTAGGGTAATTGAATATTATTTAATTTTATTTCATTACCCATATTTATAGGATTTACCCTTTAACTATGGTAAATAAAATATTTACTGAAGTAATTATTCTTATTTTCTAAAATTAAAGGATTCTTTTTAAAACAATTTGGACCCCATTATTAATAATATGGAAACAATTTTTCCAAATTCAATGCATAGAAGTGGTGGATAATAATTTAAAATTAATTCTCGTGGTCAAAACAAAAAACGTGTTTTTTAGAAATAATAACATCAAAAGATTGACACTTTTTTATGTCCAATTTAAATGTGAAATAACATCCAATGACCTAAATTATACTAATTGATAAAAATATAACCTAATGATATTTACAATCCATTCAAATGTATTATTTGACACTTTAAATTATTTAAATTAAAAAATATATTTTTAATTAAAATTTAGTATTTTTTCAACATTCAACAGAATATGAAAGATATTAGAAAAATACCAAAAATTTATCCAAACAAAATTTCTATGTCCGTAATCTAAAGATGAATTTTATTCTAAAAAATTTAATATATAAAGTTTCAAATTTTGGATTTAAAAAGGGTTCTCCATTAAAATGCATAAAATTGCATTTTTTAAAAATACCTCTTGTGTCCAAAAAATTAAAATTTTCTTATATTACGTCTAATAAACACTAAATACAAATGATAAAATTATATAGGGTATATAAAATTTAAAATTATTTTAATACTATTCATAACATCTATTTTGAATTCCCAGTTTGGTAAGTCATGGTGTGCTCGAAATCAGTGTTGCATGTAGCGCAAGATATTGAAATACTATGAAGAGATTACATACTATGATATTTTGGGGTGTTACATTCTCCCCTACTTCAATAAATTTCATCCTCATAATTTGAAATTGTTTTTAAAAAATAAAATGTTAAAAAAATACCTTGCTGGAAAACCCACATCTGAAATTAGGTTAATAAAATGTAGTCTTGATAAGAGGGAATGGGAAATGAAAAAAGTCACCACCAAGTTATGATCTCTATTAAGATAACATTGGTGGAAATTATAGAAATGTAATAAGAAGAAACGAAAATATTTATAGGGAGTGATTGAGGTCATCAATCAAAAATAAGTGTAAAATTGAGAAACTCAATGCCATTAATCTATGATGATTTAAAATATTGATGGTTCAACAAAACATAAGGTATTAGGATAACACATTTTTGGATTTAAGATCCCTTCCCTAAAGTTTAGGAATTAATTTATTCATTCAATAAGTGGAATAAATATATACATGACAACTGGAGTTTCATCCTTCAACTAATTCCTACCACAAACTCATCTTTTACTCCAAAAGATAATAGAATTGTTAAATATTCTATTTATCCTAATCCTATAAAGTTCCAAAAATATAGAAATTATAATTAAATTGTAAGAATATTTAGAAAAACTACATTATACAAACCAAGACATCACATATGCCAGTGATAGGTGATCCACGCATGTCACCCTTCAGTTGTGGGTTCATGTCTCGTGGCCTTGCCGGATGAGACGGGTTGTCTCCGGACCTCTGGGTTTCCCTTTTTATATCAATCCAGAAATAATCTTATGAAATTATTTAACCATAATAATAGTAACCAATGTCATATATAATCTATTCCAACCTTTAGACATTCCCATAATACTTCTGTCCAAATTCACAGTGCAAAATTTAAATGGAAGGTAAACACAATGAAGATTCTTATTTCCACATAATATCATGTGAATACCTTCATCATGTATTATTTTAAAACACAGTAACACAATTAATTACCATAAAACCATATTGATTACATTCATTCTACCTAATTCATTATTGAATACTGGATATAATCCTAATATCAAAAAATTTTGTAAACTCTAACAATGATGAAATATACAAATCAATTATCAATTTCAATATAGTCAACAATATCCAATATAATTTATCCAAATTAATAATATATTATCCCAACATCATTAACTCTGTATCAGAATCATATTCTTATTTATATTTCTCTCAACCATATATTTTACAAAACAAATTAACCTGCTATTGAGTCACTTTTCTTACTTCCACACAATCTCAAGTCCATAATGAAATAGTACGGTAGTATAATCCTTAGATACTCTATAATTATTATAACATGTACATCATTACTACAATACTCAAATGACATAATACTTAAATAACAACTTTAGAACTCTAATCAATCTTCTTCATCTTCGGTAGTATCATAACTTGATTATTATCCAATAGCAACATGTGGGGTGCACTATGATGATTTGAACATCAATTCAGGTAGTGTCCCAACTCCTTGTAGATGAACAATTGAACATTTGAACCCTTTTTCTTACACTTCCAATCCCGTACTTGGTGTAATTTTTCTCCACACTAATAAAAAACACTCAATCCCTTCAACCATTTACCATGGTGATTCTTTCCACCATTATGACATGTGGATAAATCCTTTTTCCCCTATTCACATTATCAATCATTCTCTATACCATTGATTTCTTCTCTTTCTTCCCTTCAAATCCTTAGGACTTATATAATTCTTCACTTATAATATTAACACATTATATTATTTCTTCGTAGGATGAGAATACGTGGGAGACCATTTCCCTTCTAAATGATGGATTATGACTATAAAAGACATGATCCTTTTTAACCTTTGGATCTTTCATATTGTTGGAGTTATCATTCCTTCTACTGGGCACCATTTATAAATGACAACACACACTAGGTTAGATCATATCATATTGTATAATCAAAAAACAAGAAAAATTCACAACATTAAATGAATATTTTCACACATCTTGTCTCATAATCATAGTAATGGTTTCCTTGCTACAATATTTTCTCATATATCCTTCTTAATTGTTTGTAAATAAATTATGAATTATCCAAAGAATATCCCCCAGGAGTGTCAAAACAAAGAGTGCAGCAAGGCTCATTGTCGTGTACCAGGATACCCCGGTTCAAGCCCAAAACTTCTTGTTGGAGTTTTCACTCCTAGGTACATCTGTGTCAGAGCAGTCTCTACCTACTCATATCCAGGCATGGATGTATTTCTTCAAAACCCCACATAATATCAACATTACCAAATTTTTTGGATGTTATTCTATACTATTCCTCAATTCTATCTTATGTTAATGATATCTAATCAGAGTTTATCTAAATCTAGTTTCCAAGGTTTTTAATAAACATACAATGATACAAACTATAATACCCAGACCCCAATTACCCAGAGTCGATGCATTATTTTAATATATTGGAATGATATAAGGAAATCATGTCCTGAAAGACTGATCAGTATAACAGTCTTGTAAATAGATTTTATACATCAACTTCACATTACAATTTCATACATAAAATACAGCATATATAGTTCTTTGAGAATGTCATTATTCCCATTTATCTTAACCCATCATATCAATCATAATATAATTCTTGGAAATCCTGTGATTATAAATCATAAGAAATGGGTGAGCTTAGATTATCTATACGGGTAAACAATTTAGTAGAAGATAACATAAAAAATAGGCATGGTGAATAATTTAAAAAACATGCCTATACAAATATTAAACATGAACACTTTATGGAAGACATATGAACTGAGTAAATAATTCCATAATAAAACATAGTCATGGGTATTCTACTAGTTTAATGACCACATGAACCATAAATATTATTTTCATAATGAGGGAATGTACAATGAAAGACATTCTGAAACATTTTTTCAAGACCTCAGCCAAGACGTCTAAAATCATTAAGGCCTTTTCCAAAACAATATATCAAATTGGGGAAGGCCTCAGCCAATTCCACTTCTAATTGTGTTATTAGACCTACCAAAGCATCGAGGATCTATAGAAGGCTCCACACATCACTTATTATGTCCAATACATTCCTAATATGAAAAGGATGAAGCATAACATACCAATTCTTATTAGAACTTGCATACGAAATGTCAATAATTTAACAATAGACCATGAATGGTATAAAAATAACGCATCCATAATCAAAAATATCACAAAACATTCAATAAAATAATGATGATTTCTATAATAATAAATCAACTTCAAACAAGTTTAAAATACATAAAAGGTTGTTGACATAGATGAAAATGATTTATAATACTCTTGGAGTGAAATATCCCTTTTTCATGAGAACATTTAAAAATCACACAATTTAGAAAGAAAATCATTTAAATACATTTTTGAATCAAATTTTCCCATAAAAATTTATATAATTTTAATGTAACTAACATTTTAAAAACATTCATGTATATATGAATAAGTCCTTAAACCCATTTTGAAAATATGGACATTAATGAGAATGATTTAGAAGAGAAAATATTTAAAACATTTTAAATGATGTTTGAATAAAAGAGTCTCTTAAATAAAATCTGATTGAGACTATTTTATGAAACATGGAAAGGGATAATAAATATGTCTCAGTAGAAACATACCCATAAACAATATCGAATAATAATGACATTGGGGAATTAACCCTTACCATGCACATCCCTTTGGTCGTGGGTCCGTTAAACCTCCTGTAAAATGACCATGATATATTATTAAATTATACCAGATCCATATTAATATTTAATATATAATACATAATTCATTTATTACTTTGTACTACCTATTTTATAATGATTTCCATGATAAATTAACATTTTGGGTAACAATCGCTTTCTTTATTGTAAGTGTTTTAACATGTAATTCTTGGTCGTATCTTTTAGATTAATATTTTAATACATCTATAATATAAAACCTGATTTATATATCATATATATTTAGAATATAAATAATTATAATAGATTGATATTTGATATGTAAGACACTGTATACGGAGACGGTAGACCGTACGTACGCAAAAACGTTGTTTCCGTTTTCATATCGTATTGAATGAAAGTAAGTGAATAAGATATATGTAAGTATAAATATATATATATATATTTCCCCAATAGAGTTATTATTTCATATATTACATACTTATAAATAATATATATTTTTATAATCATCATTGAATGGTGAACATGGGAATGAATCTCATCGCGTCATGGAGACAGTAATCTGTATGAATACACGAGTGACAATATCCTTATATTGATGGTGAAATCATATGTAATTGGATGGTATATCATATATACAGAATCATTAACATGTTATATTTATTATTTACATCCATTATACTCATTATCATACTCATACAAATAATGAAGTGTTTGAATGACAAACTACACCACGACGTGGAGATAGTAAGCCGTATATACGCACGTATGGGGACTTTGTCATTATATGATGGATAGAAAAAAAATATGGTTGTACCAAATTTCTAATAATATCACCGTATATATAAGTTAATGGAGTTATTATTTTAGTATGTAAACAACAAATAAAGAGAACGTGGAAGAAGAATAGAACTTGAAAGAGGGTGGTGAAATTATTACCTCTTTTTTCGGGTGTTTCCATTTGAGTTGATCAAAAGGGCTCCATGGATGGCTTTCATATCAAATTAACGCCTCTATGTTTATGGGAGTATAGTTGAGAAGGTATTTGGTTAGGGATGGGCCGAGATAAATGGCATTGGAGGTGTGAACATAAGAGAAGGGGAAGTGCCCTTTTATAAGGGGGGGGGGGGTGAGGGTCACTTTAGTAAAGGATTAAAATATTAATTTATTATACCACCATATTCGGTATATAATGGATAAAAATAAATATATTTCGAGACATAGGTGGTTATGGGTCGAAATCTTCTTAATCAATAGGTTATGACAAGATTAGGTTACCATTTAAACCTTATTCTTTAGATTGAACTCTTAGTTAAATAGTTTAACTTTTACATTGTCTTCTTGTATTCTAACAGTATATAGTTAAAAAACATACACTAAACATACAATATAACATCAACTGGTTCATTAATAACATATATAATATTATTTAATGAATTTGGAAGAACCTTATATTTTTTGGAATATTATATCAACCAATAATATAGTATTTGTTTTAAAAAGTAATTTATGTCAATTTTGACACTATTTATTATTTGGTTTTTTTGAAAGTCATCACAACTTGATTACTTAGAACCAAATACATTGAGTAAATATTAACATTTCATATTCACCTATAAAGTAATTTAATAACATAAAAACAATATTATTATATTTAATTTAATATTTACAATATTACTTATTTGATTCTTTTATTAATATTGAAAAATACTACATCAATATTATGTCACAAGTAAATATTTTTATTTTAAGTATAAAAATAAATAATAAAATACCATAATTTAGTAAATATTTTTATCTTTACATTGATATTTTATAGTAGAAGTGATCAATTATATAACCCCATATAATAAATGTTTTACTAAAAGATACATGATTTTGTTATTTTTGTCTTTACTTTATATTAATTAATATACAATGTCATTTTCACTCCCAAGTGCCTACATGGGATCCTACAATCGACCCAAGGATGACCATGGTCATACATGTATTATCCAAATGGGTTCGGACACGTTTTAGGATAATTTAATTTTATTTTAATACTATTTTTTTACCCATATTTACTAGATTTACCCTTCAACCATGGAAAATAAAATATTTACCGACGTAATCATTCATAATGATTAAAAATGAAAGATATATATTTTCATAAATTAGACCTCATGATTAAAAATATGGTATCAATTTGTCCAAATTCTAAACATGGAAGTGTTATAAATTAATTCAAAATTAATTCTCACTCTCAAAACAAAAAGCGTGTTTTTATGAAATAATAACTACCTAAAGATTGACACTTGTTTCTGTCAAATGTAAATGTAAAATTAAATACAATGACCTAAATTATATTAAATGATAAATATATAATACAATGATACTTAAAACCCATTAAAATGTAAAATTTAACACTATAAATACTTTCTATTTAAAATATTTTTTAAATTAAAATTTAGTATTTTTCACTATTCATCACAATATGAAAGTTATCTGAAAGAGTTTGTCTAATTGAAACAATCGATTCATTGAGGGGATATAAAAGACCATGGATAACAATAATTATATTCAATATTATATAATTCATAATTTCAGAGATCATAATATCACCATCAAGGCTTTATTATAAGACATCAAACATAAATAAGGCATATACTAAATACCAAAATGAGTTGTGTCTCATTGGACCTATCGATTTTTCGAGGGGATATACCAGACCATATAATCATATAATATGTATAATACATACATAATTGGATTAAAATAATACAAATTCCTTAATTAATCGACATAAACATTCATATTAAAAAATAAGTATAAAATGTAAATATTTTCCCATGTTGATAAATAGATCATCATGGTTATAACACATCCAAAGTAATATAGAGGATAATATCATTAATGTATACCCCCAATAAATTATATGATACATCATAGTATGATTACATATATATAAATACTTAATAAATGAAATTTTATCACTTCTTATTGAAAATAATATTTTCCTTTTTAGATAACTTAGTTTAAATCTATTTTTCCATATAAGGTAAAACATTTTATTTGAAATGAATCGTGAAAAACAAAACTAATACAAGATGTTACAA
Source organism: Viscum album (assembly GCA_963277665.1). Classification (NCBI taxonomy): domain Eukaryota; kingdom Viridiplantae; phylum Streptophyta; class Magnoliopsida; order Santalales; family Viscaceae; genus Viscum; species Viscum album. The sequence continues at coordinate 585,125,767 of OY728126.1, read as the reverse complement.
TAGAAAGAAATTGAAAACAAATTAAATAAGTTATATTCATGGTTTTTTCAATTGAGTATAGATGATTAGTGCTACAAGACCAATAGTCACAGTATCTGAAACCATTACCACAAGTACCATATTTTAACCATATTTTAATTTATTTCATAACCATGGTTATACACTTTGAAAAATAATGACAAAATGAATTTAAAGGCTCATAAATCATCCTTAATTTCTATAGTACTCAAACAATATAATTGAATTTTTTTTATAATATATATATTTATGTACATTTTTAAATCAAAGACTGTAATATATAAAACTGTGAAATTAGGGCCTCTTGTACTATTAACAGGGGAGGTTATTTCCCAAAATTTTCAAAGGAAACTTATTTCTGCAGATTAAAAAATATTTGGATATTGATAAACTATATATCCACATTTTTAGTAATATTTCAGCTACATGATTTAAACAAGACCTATAATAATGGTTTTTAGAAAACTTTTAATATTTGTTTGTTCCCTAAACATAATATTTCTGAAATAACAATGATAAAAAATTATATTACTAAATTTTATTAATGATAAAAATCAAGGAAAATAATATTCATGGTAGTGGTAAAATACATAAATTATGTATGAATTAAAATAAATATTATGATGATATCATCATAAAATAGTGTCGTATTAGAATAATAATAAAAATATCCCTTTTAATTATTTTTTAATAAACTAACTCATTGATAAAAATTACATAAATAAATAATTGGGGAAGGATAAAAACATCCATAAATAATTTTAATGAAAAATGGGACATTGGGGAAAAATAATCCTCACTATATAGAAAAACAATGTTGTTTCTACGTCAAAAATGTTCTTCAAACCTTTGAGTATATAGAATGCAGAAAAATAGTAGAAAATTATAATTTATACATATAGAAATAGGTGAGGAAAATATAGGTGGTATAATATATAAGGATAGTTTAATTCCCCACAAAAATAGTTAAACAAAAAAATCTTGTATAAGGATGTGATTGTGAAATAAACTCTTACCATATGACTGAATTCTATTTAAAATGATTTTGACCTCATGTAAAATAACTTAAAATTTAATATACATTTATACTGAAATAATATTCATATTTACAATACCATTAATATTTTTATTATAACCTCTGATCAATGGTCCATCAAGAATCATTGTTTATCAATGTCTTTTTGGGTGTTAAATACTTTATTTTTCATGTATATTTTGATATGTAATATATATAATATTGGATGTTTTTTTCAGGTCATTCATCAAAGATATAAGTCTTAACTTTTCTGAATAAGTGTGGATAATAGTATAATTTTTATAAGTGAATGAAAAAACACACTTGGATTTTCATACAATATTTCAAAAATATAGTCATTTTATTGTAAAAGTTTCACTAGATGAAAATAAAATTGAATATTAGATAATAAAATTTATTAATTTCATAAACCCATAAAATTTATTCAATGTTATGTGGATTATTAAACTTATATATTAGTTTAACTTCCTAATAAATTAGTCTTAACCGATAAAATTTTAACAATTTTTTTGTTCTTTTAATTCCATATAAAATAAATTATGTTGAAATTATTATCTAATAATAACATTTATTACTAAATATTTGGAATATATTTTATAATATTAAATTTATTGTAATAAATTATATTATGGTCAATACATGTTCACAAAATTCATTAAAAAAATTTATAAGAATGTTTGTGTTAAGAATATAGATGATTTTATGAAAAAAAGGATAATATTTGTTCCAATTGAATTTTATGAAATATGATAAATCATAAAATAATTAAATTTATTTAAAAATGAACAATATAAGAAGGAATATTTTATAAAATTTTTTATATTGGAATATTTTATAAAAGTTATATTTGAAGAAAAATATTCTCAAATTTCAAATCTATAAAAAATATATATCTAAATTATACATATATTTATAGATAAAGTAGATAAATATTATTTCCATAAATACGATTTAATAATATTTAATGTTATTAATATGTCATTATAATTTCAAAAAAGTGAGATTATTTTTAATATATTTATTTTTTACTATTCTCTAAAAAATCAACTATTTCATAAAATCTATAAAATCCACCGAAAGTTAATTTTCACAAGATAAATTTTATAATGTAATTCATTTCATTAAATTTAGTTTTTTAACATTTATAATTTATTTATTAATCACATTATTCAATAAAACTATATGCATTATGTTAAGTTTTCTCTATAATGAAATTACAACTATAATTGAATCTCAGGTGTTAATGTTTGGGTAGGTTTCTTGAGATTTAAATAAGGGGTTTCCATATGATATTAGTACAGATTATAGGTTTATCATAATATTACTAGCTATTTAGGATTATTGAATTATTTATTGCCAAAGGGATTTAGTAATACTATGAAATTTCTATTATGTCTTCATGTTTTTGAAGAAATGTCATAGTCAGTGATGTTAGTTAGGGGTTTGATGCAGTACAATTTTATCTCCAAGAAAAGGGTTTGCTAATTATTTATTTCTAACAGAATGCTAGAATTTAGGATACACCTAGCATCTGGTTTTATATTTTTATCTTAAGTTGGTTTTATTCATTGTATTTTTGAATTAATATCTCTTTTATGGGGTTGACTTGTAATATAAAACTCAATGGATTGATTCGTGATTCATATAAATAATTAATAATGGATTCCATATATTATGGATTTTCCATTATTTTTATGTTCATTTATTTTTCATGTATATGGGTATATGGGTATATGATTCATATTTCTTAATTATGACTACTTTCGTAAAAGGTAAAATATGTAAAACATTAATAACTATTATAATGAATTTCACATTCATATAGACTAATGTACAATACATATATGAAAAACATTTTTCCTAATTAAAGGGGAATATTAGGCCCCTCCAATTTTTTGTAGAAAAATTGCATTCCCAAGGAATTGGTTATATTATTCCCTTCCCCTTATTTTCATGCTATATTATTCATGAGTATTTTTTAAAAGATGGTGGTGAATCCATTTACAACATAGTTGGAATGGTGTATTTATTCACCAATAATATCTGATGTTATTGGGGATGAGTTTTTTGGTGTCCTAGTTAGAAAAAATGATCATGTTTGAATTCTTATTTTTATATTATTAATCGATTTATTTAATCATAAGTGCATCCATATATTATATTATGTAATATATTAGGTGTATAATTAGTGACTTTAGTTGTAATTTTGTTTATAAACACTTATTGTTCCCTCCAATAGATGTGTAATGTTCTTTTATGTTGTGTTATACATGATACAGGATGTACAAGTTAATTGGATGGATTGGATTGATATGTTTTGGGAAAATTTCCAAGTAAAAAAATTAATTTTTTTGATGTATCTCAACTTATAGTGTATTTTTTAATTTTAATTTATAGTTTATTCATTGAGTGGAAGATTCACTTTGATATATCAAGGTATGAGAAATTTGAGATCATATTATTAAAATATGTAATATATACTGTATATGGACTTTTATTTTTTTTAGGTCAATTACATACTCTTGTTTCATCAATTATGATTGGTATTAAACTAATTTTTTGACTTTTTATATCATTATAATACATTCCCCATCATTACCCATATAATTTGATTGTTAGAGAGAAATATATAGAATATGTGGACCTTAAAAGATTTCATGATTGTTCCATAATTGTGATCATCTTTCATGTTTTTTTATGATGGGGTGTTAATATTTATATTATAATTTTCTTAATAATAGAAATGAGATATATAAATTGGGATGGGTGTTTTATTGAATGAACACTTAGATTGTGCATCGTGAATACATTTTTGGGGAAGTTAATAGTTATGAGGGTTGTTAGATTATTGGTATAACAAGTCGTTTTTATGGGTTAGTTTTTTATTCAATAATAATGATTGATTATTGATTTTTTATTTTACTCATGTATTATGATGGTAAAAGGATGAATGATCATGAATCGTATTATATATGTTGTTATATCTCACATGATCATGATTTCTTGTTAGTGTGAAATGTTTCAAAATTTGGGAATATGGACTTGTAAAACTATTTTACAGAAATAGATATTTAAATATGATTTTTTGAAATAATGTTTATTGGGTAAAAATGAAAAAAATGTGTTATATATTTTTTTCATAAATTGATTTTTTTGGACTGTGTTAATTAATTTAAATCAATGATGGTTCAATTTTTTATGATATTAAATTGGTATTTTCATATGACATATATGAATGTGAGGTGAATAATTATCTTATATGCGGTAGGTTTCCACATTTTATTCTGTATGTATGTGATGGTGTGATAAATATTTTTATGGGTTAAAGATTGTTACAGTTGTATAATGATTTAGTTGGATAGAGGTAGTAGAGTGAGACATGTTAATTTGTGATATTATATTGGGTTAGTGAGACCCAAATACCTATATTTTGATATCAGTTTGTAGATGGGTTACGATGAGGTTATTCCTGATTATTTATTGGTTTTACAAAATTTAGAATGTAGAGTAGTGGTTCTTGTTTAAATTAATATAAAATCAGTTGTAACGTCCCTGACTCGGGTGCCACGCAATGGGTGCCCCGAGCCTGGTTCGCCATGTGACCTCAAGCGCATTTCCCCAAACGCTGGAGGCTTCTAACTAGAAGTGAGGGCCCAGGTCTAATAGTGGGGAAACTATGCCCTCATTTGTCAAAGTGTAGCGCAGCAGAATACCAACATAAACATACAACAAATAGCAGAAGCAGTAAACATACACAACTGAAATAACTACAGTAGTGGATATAACCAACAGAGTATAAATAATGATGCTACATGTCTCAAGATCTATGGAAACAACCAGAACATATTATACATCAATACAGTATAGTAAACAGCAGAGTACAACAAAACAAAGAAAACAGCTGGCAGCGGCATCGCGAGCCTAGGCTCCGTCCCATGCCCTCCTACTCCTTAGCAACAGTCAAGTACCTATATAGAGACTCTTGCCCCTATCTACACCTACAGCAATGTAATCTGTTTGTGCCGAAAAGCATGACCCAAATAGGGTGTGAGAAATATATCTCAGTAGGCACCCACCAAAGGCCCGTTCCCAACTGTGTGTAAGCATGCAACAACAGTGTGCAGTAATAAAATGAAATAAAGTAATCAGTACTCAAAAGTAACTAATTACCAATTATATTTCCATTTCATTATCCATTTAATCAATTTAAATATTAGAAACCACCACAGTGCATTTCTAAGTAAACTTTCCACGTCCCTAAATAAACAAAACCTTACCCTCAGGTAAGCAGAATCCAACCCACAGGTATAGCTCTTATGCATAACAGAAATTGACCTCAGGCGTAGGAAGTGTCTCCCTTAGGCACAGAAGTCAATCCCTCGGGTATGAAATGTTTCCCTCAGGAGAAATACTATAGCCCTCGGGCTAAATAGTGCAGTGCCCTCAGGCGAATCACAACAACACCCTCAGGCCAAATACAACAACGCCCTCAGGCTAAACAAGTAATTGGGCCATGCCCAACAGGTAAACAAGAAGTAACAAGGAATTCCTCTCAAGGAAATTCTACAATTACTACTTTAAAGGCATACCCTCGGGTATCCTGGCCAAACGGCTAAACAGAGAAACACACCGCGGGGGTGCTTCCGGATCCAAGCAACGATCCCAACCAGCATTTTATTGTCACAATTAAATACCTAATCAATTCTCGGTATTATGTACAGCAACGTCCTCATCCACTCGACACCCCAACATGGGTTCGTGGCACAAAAACACACAAAACACACAAGATTTGGGGAACTAAACACAAATCCACCTACCTTATAAGCCAACGAACGTTATACCTGAACTCCGACTATAGAAACACCCAAGAACGGCATAGATATGACGAATAAAAAAACCCATTCAAACATAAATAACATACGGTAGGAGAAGAGTTGGTAAGAACAGTACCAGGAGAGGAGAGGGATCACCCGTTCGGTTCCAGCAAGATCGTCCGAAGTCGAATCAGATTCCAGAGAAACTCCCGGTGGATCTCCAAAGGTCTGGCCTCCTCCTTTGGCTCAAATATGGCTCAAGTGCCTCCTCTTCCAAATGAGGAGGCTACTACCTGTCTTAAGCCGAAAAAATAGAGTACACAACGTGTACTTCCAAGTACATGGTGTACTCCCTTCATTTAACTGTGCATTTGGCGGCACCACCACACTGTTCATCTGCCGACATGAGTACACGACATGTACTCTCGAGTACACGGCGTGTTCTGTCGCCCAGCTGGCGGTGACGCCACCACCTTACTATTTAAGCATGCCGACTGACTACACGGTGTGTAAGGCACCACTACATGGTGTGTAGGGCTTCCTACACCCTTAGTCACCGGCATGGCTACACACCTCGTGTACTCATCCCAACACTGCCAATAGTACACATCATGCAGATAAAGTACACGGCATGTAGTTCCAAAATTCAGGATTTTTCCCCATTTTCCATACTTTCTCAAAACACTTAAGGAAAAGGAAAAAGAAGAAGCCCGTACCTCTAAAAAAAGAACCGGGTTCTTACAAACATCCCCCCTTATAGAAATTCTTCCCCGAATTGACCTTCCAAGGGTGGCGAAGAGAATGCTCAGAATAGCTCTGGCCACTGAGCACGTACGTCGGCCTCTCGCTCCCAGGTCTCGTCCTGCACTTCTCCATGCTGCCATAGCACCCGTACGAGAGGAACTGACCGGCCTCAGAGAACCTTCGTGCTCCTGTCAACAATACGAACCAGATTCTCCTCAAAGGACACATCATGTTGAAGCTCAACCTCCTCTGGCTGAAAGGTGTGAGATGGGTCTGAATGGTAGCAACGCAACTGAGACACGTGGAAGATGTCATGCATGGCTTGGTATAGCTGCGGTAACTACAACAGATAGGCAACCATACCGACTATCTCCAGAATCTCAAATGGTCCCAATACCATGGTGAAAGCTTACCCTGTCTCCTGATCCATTTGTGTCCCAGCCTTGGTGAAACACGTAGGAAAACCTGATCCCCGACCACGAACTCCAAAGGTCGTCTGTGGTGATTAGCATAAGACTTCTGATGAGACTGCGCAGTAGTCGTCCGCCTTTGAATCAACTGGACCTGCTCAGATGTCACCTGCATGAGCTATGGCCCCAGTAAAGCAGCCTCACCAGCCTCTAACCAGCACGATGGTGTCCGGCATGGAAAACCATATAAAGCCTCGTATGGTGACATCTCAATATTCGCCTAAAAACTATTGTCATTGGAAAACTCTACTAAGGGTATATGCTTCTCCCAAGATCCCTCAAAGTATAGGACGCATGCATGAAGCATGTCCTCTATCACCTGTATTGTCCGCTCTGGTTGGCCATCTGTGTGAGGGTGGTATGTTGTGCTCATAAGCTCCTATGTACCCAGCGCCCTCTGAAAACTTTTCCAGAAATGAGATGTAAAGTGGGCGTCCCCATATGAAACGATAGAATGAGGGACCCCATGAAGATGTATGATCTCTTGGATATACAACCTTCTAATCTCATCCACACCGAAGGTCTCCTTGATCGGCAAGAAGTGAGCTTCCTTCGTGAGTCTGTCCACAACAACCCCCACGACATCATTGACTCGAGGTGACCTCGGCAATCCCATAACGAAATCCATCACGACATCATCCCATTTCTACTCTGGAATGGGAAACTGTTGTAACAGCCCAGCTGGTCTCTAATGCTCTACCTTCACCTATTGACAGGTGGAACACCTCGTAACACTACCAGCTATCTCTCTCTTCATACCCGACCACCAGTACTGATGACTCAAGTAACGGAACATCTTGGTAACCCCAAGATGAACTGACCATGCTCAAGCATGAAAATCCCGCATCAGCTCCTCGCGTATATCTCCTGGATCCCATACACGTCCATGGAAATGCAAAACCTCATCATCACCTACTGCCCAACCAGGAAGAGGGTCCTCACTTGCCACCGACTCCCGTAGAACTAGGCCTTATGAATCTGATAGCTGCCTCATCCTCACTCTGTCTAGGAGGGTAGAATCCACAGCTAATGAGGAATGATATGTCTGCCCCTGACTGTCATTCATCTCCAGATGCATCTTAGAGAACAAAGCCATAAGCTTCCACTCACCACTGGCCTCTTGCACTGCCTATATCTGAGTCTTCCTGCTCAGTGCATCTGCTACTGCATTACCTTTAATAGGTGTTTACGCAAGCTCAATATCGAAGGACTGTAGGTACTCGACCCACCTTCTCTGCCTCAAATTAAGGTCATGAAGAGTAAAGATATACTTGAGGATTTTGTGGTCGTTGAAAACCACAAAATTCTCTCCCAACAGATAATGTCTCCAACAGTGCAATGCATGCACAACTGCAGCCAACTCGAGATCATGCGTCGGGTAATTCCCCTCATGTGGCCTCAACTGTAGAGATCTGTACGCCACAGCTTGGTCGCCCTACATCAAAACAGCTCCCAGCCAAATACCTGATACATCACAATAAACTGTATAGATCTTCCCATGCTCTAGGATTATCAGGATCGGTGTTGATGTCAGCCTTCCTTTCAGGTCCTGAAAAGCTGTCTTGCATGTTTCTGACCAAAAGAACTTCACACCCTTCTTATTTAGACCTGTCAACTGTGCTGCTAAGCAGTATAAGTCCTGTATGAAGCGCCTGTAGTAACCAGCCAACACTAATAAACTCTGTATCTCGAACACGTTCTTGGGATGTTCCTAGGAAACTACCACTCTCACCTTCTCTAGGTCTACTACAACACCTGCCTCTGAGATGATATGACCCAGGAAGTTAATTTGGCCCATCCAAAAGTGGCACTCGAGAGCTTAGCATATAGGCGATGCTCTCTCAGTGTACTGAAAACGATCTCAAGATGGGTGGCATGGTCGTGTCGAGTGTGATAGTACCCCAAGATGTCGTCCATGAATACTACCACAAATGAATCAATATATGGATGGATCACACGATTCATCAGAGCCATAAAAACTGTTGGCGTTTTCGTGACTCCGAACAGCATAACCGTATACTCATATAGACCATACCTACTCCGAAAAGCTATAAGCGGTATATCTGATGGTCTAACGCGCAACTGATGATATCCGGATCTCAAGTCAATATTAGAGAACACTCGTGCTCCACGAAGCTGATCAAACAGATCATCTATCCTCGACAAGGGATATCAGTTCTTAACCGTCAACTGGTTCAGCTTCAGATAATCCACACAATGTCTGAGGGTACCATCCGCATTCTTCGCAAAAAGGACCGGAGAACCCCAAGGAGATGTACTGGGTTGGATAAAACCCTTTGCTTGCAACTCCTCTAACTGCCTCTTGAGCTCCTGCAACATAGGCGTGGCCATCCTAAAAGGAGGAATGGACACCAGTTCTTCTCCTGTCACTAGCTCAATAATGAAATCCACTTCGTGCACAGGAGGTAGACCTAAAAAGTCATATGGGAAGACATCCCTGAAACGATCAACAACTGGAGGGAAATCCATCTGACAAGTGCCCTTGTCATCTAGATATAAGCTCGCAAACTGGGATGTGACTCCACCCCGCCCATGATGCTCTGGTCCAGCTCGACTCTCCTGAACATCCCATTTGCCCTTGTATAGTAACTCCCTGCCCTCTGGTGATGTGAAACGCACCCTGCGATAGTAGCATTCTAAGAAGGCTCGGAAGGGAACCAACCAGTCCATCCCAAGAATGGCGTCATAACTCGTCATCTCCAGGACATAGAGGTCCCAAAGGAAGTGACACCCACCATGCACAAGGGGGCACTCCTTGCACTGACACACACCAACTGTCCTAGTGCCCAATGGAGTGTCTAGCATCAAGATATCAGAAGAAGTAGAAACACCGAGCCCAAGGCTCTACACAACGGGTACAGATATAAAACTATGTGTAGCACCCATATCAAAAAGTACTAAAGACAAGACTTAAGCTACTAGAATAGTACCTCTGACTGTCGAAGGTCTGGGATCCTACTTCTGCTGGGTCTGTTGCACCGCATATGCATGCCATGTTCCGTGGCCCTGCGACACAGCCTGGATACCCTGAGCTATCCTGCCTTGCTGCCTCTGCGAACCTGTTGCCTGGCTACCACGGCCACGACCACCATCTCTGCCTGCACGCCCTGACGTTTTCCAGTTCCCAGACTGGTAAGAAGCCACTGTTCCTGCTCCCACTTGCAGAGTATGCACCGAACCACTCTCACTTGCCACTAGTAGAAATGCCTTGCAAAAGCACTGTAGATGACCCATCCTGCCGCAAGCTCGACACTCCACTAGGTCTCATGGACACTGCGGCCTCTTGTGCCCCTCTCTGCCACACTGGTAGCACCTGACCGGTCCACTTGGAGAAGTTGCATGGCTGGTACTGCCGCCCTGAGAGAAGTCCATCTATCTCTTCCTCTTGCTAGCAGAAATAATACCAGTAACTGGTGCTGAACCTCCCTGGCCCACACCACTTGATTCCCACAGGTTCCTCTCTGTAATCAGCTCCTGATTCACAATAGCGTGTATAGTAGGAAACCTGAAAACATTTACCAGAACTCGGATGTCATACCAAAGACCATTATCAAAACATCTGGCTCTCAATGTCTCATCACCCACCATTACGGGTGCAAAACGCTGAAGCTCTATAAAATGAGCAGAATAGTCCGTCACCGACATAGCACCCTACTGCAGATTCATGAACTCTCAAGATCTATCTACCCTCAACATCTCGGGAAAGAAGAATTCATAGAATACTGACTGAAAATATTCCCACCACATGTCCCTGTGATGCTCTGACTAGGTGGTAACATCCCACCACCTCTTGGCGGAATCACCCAGCATGTAAGTCGCGAGCTTGACCCTCCGCCCTAGAGGCGTCTCTAGATGCTCGAAAATAGTCTTCATTGATCCTAACCAAGACTCTGCAGCCTATGGTCCGCCATCCTATGAAAACGTAAGAGGATGCTACTGCTGAAAGATACATGTCAGCTCAGCCATAGATGTGGCACCCTGCGGTGCTCCCTGAAAGGTCTGCATGAACAGCAATAAGCCTTCACGGAACTGCGACATCGCGCGTGTATCCGGTGCAACAGCCGGTGCCGCATCTGGCTCTGCTAGTGGATCAACTGGTAGCCCATGGCCCACCATCTCTAGAGTATAATTGTCACCGCTCTCCTGGTGAACAACTCGCGGTCGTTTAGGCGGCATGACTCATCAAGGTCAAAAGCACGCCTCAGATTCAAGATTATTAAGACTGAAACGAAGGAACCACAAAGGGAATAAGAGGAAGAAGGTGTTTCAAAATTTTCAAAACAAGACTACACAATGTGTACACTGACTACATGGCATGTACTTTAATTCCTTTCCCCTTCCCGGGTCCTTCTACACGGCTAAGCCACACGGCTTCTATTCAACAAAACTACACGGCATGTATAATTTCTACAAGTTGTGTACAATGTTATTTTCCAACTGCCAGTGTCGTCTCTGACAGAGCCGACTACTCAGCAAAACACTCCACGGCATGTTACACCAGCACACGGCGTGTACACCATCTCGTTTCCCAGCCACATGGCTAACTCCACACGGTCTGTCCATAGACAATACTACACAGCGTGTCCCACAGGTACACAGTGTGTTCAGGGAGAGGTGACACTAGCCCGTGTTGTTAGTTACACGGCTGAGTCCCCTGGACACACTACACGACCTCTCTATAACTGACACGACATGTTCTATCAAGGAGTTCACCGACCCATGTTGTTAGTTACACGGCCGGACACCGGGTCACACTACACGACGTGCATAAAAACTACACGGCGTGTTTTACCCAAGACCTTCCCTACCCCGTGTCGCCACCCACACGGTTTGTGACACGGGAAGAGACTACACGGCGTGTATTTGGGGTACACGGTGTGTACTCAAAAAGTTCATTTTTCATCCCGAATAGAAGAACTCACATGGCATGTATGAGGTCCTATATGGCGTGTATTCTGGGTTTTCCAGATAGTATACCTCAGAAACTTCTCCGGAACCCAGAAAATACTGAAAACAACACCTAAGTGTCAAATTCCGACCTATGGGGGCCCATACACCCCACAAATCAATGTCTGACATCTTATTTGTGTTATAACCAATAAAATTCAATGATCCAACAAATTCCGGTTAATGGGGGCCCATACTCCCCAAAAACCAATGTTTGGCGTCCATCCTATAAACAAGCTCAACCGAACAGGAAGGTATTTATCAAGCAGCTATCACAACATCATTCTTTCTTAGCACATCAACTATCACAACAACATGAAAATTCTTATGCACCTACATGGCATGGTAACTATGCATGGCATGTGATTTCTAGCATGTGCCTATATGAATCATGAGACGAAATACCCTAATCTCATCGGGTTGCAACTACATAGCACCCACAGATAAAATATAAATAGCACAATCCAAGTGAGTCACCCAACGGTGAAAACATATCAACCGTAAAATTGAAAAATCGATATAATGCAAAATATGAGGTAGACTGGATTTTACCTGTACACGGGTTAGCTACGCCCGGGAACAGCTTATTACCAACTACCGTTCTATCCTATCCCTGACTATGGCTCCAAATAGTAAGTCAATGAAAAGAAACGCTCTGATACCACTTTGTAATGTCCCGGACCCGGGTGCCACGCAACGGGTGCCCCGAGCCCGGTTCACCACGTGACCTCAAGCGCATTTCCCCAAATGCGAGAGGCTGCTGACTAGCAGCGAGGCCCCAGGTCTGATAGTGGGGAAACTATGCCCTCATTTGTCAAAGTGTAGCATAGCATAATACCAACATAAACATACAACAAACAGCGGAAGCAGTAAACATACACAACTGAAATAACTACAGCAGTGGATATAACCAACAGTGTATAAATAATGATGCTACATGTCTCAAGTTCTAAAAAATAGCCAGAACATGTTATACATCAATACAGTACAGTAAAAAGTAGAGTACAGCAAAACAAAGCAAACAGCTGGCAGTGGCATCACGAGCATAGGCTCGGTCCCATGCCTTCCTACTCCTTAGCAACAGTCAAGTACCTGTATAGGGACTCTTGCCTCTATCTACACCTACAGCAATGTAATCTTTTTGGGCCGAAAAAAAAGACCCAAAAAGGCTGTGAGAAATATATCTCAGTAGGCACCCGCCAAAGGCTCGTGCCCAACTGTGTGTAAGCATGCAACAACAGTGTGGAGTAATAAAATGCAATAAAGTAAGCAGTACTCAAAAGTAACTAATTATTAGTTATATTTCCATTTCATTATCCATTTAATCCATTTAAATATTAGAAACCACCACAGTGTATTTCTAAGTAAACTGTCCACGTCCTCATACAAACAAAACCTTACCCTCAGGAAAGAAAAATTCAACCCGCAGGTATAGCCCACAGGCATAACAGAAATTTCCCTCAGGCATAGGAAGTGTCTTCCTCAGGCACAGAATTCAAGCCCTTAGGCACCAAAGGTTGCCCTCAGGCAAAATACTATAGCCCTGAGGCTAAATAGTGCAGTGCCCTCAGGCTAATCACAACAACACCCTCAGGCCAAATATAGCAATGCCCTCTGGCTAAACAAGTATCCGGGCCATGCCCAATAGGTAAAAAAGCAGTAACAAGCAATTACTCTCAAGGAAATTCTACAATTACTACGTTAAAGGCATAACCTTGGGTATCCTGGCCAAACGGCAAAATAGAGAAACACACCCCGGGGGTGGTTCCGGATCCATGAAACGATCCCAACCATCATTTTATTATCACAATTAAATACCTAATCAATTCTCTGTATTAAATACAGTAACGACCTCAGCCACTTGACACCTCAACATGGGTTCGTGGCTCAAAAACGCACAAAACACACAGCAGTTGGAGAGCTAAACACAAAGCCACCTACCTTATACGCCAACGAATGTTATACCCGAACGCTGACTCCAGAAACGCCCAAGAACAGCGTAGATCTGACGAAGAACAAAACCCATTCAAACATAAATAACTTACATTAGGAGAAGAATTGGTAAGAACGGTACCAGGAGAGGGGAGGGCTCACCCGTGCGGTTCAAACGAGATCGCCCGAAGTCGAATCGGATTCCAGAAAAACTCCCAGCGGATCTCCAAAGGATCAGCCTACTCCTTTGGCTCAAAAATGGCTCAAGTGACTTCTCTTCCAAATGAGGATGCTACTGCCTATTTTAATCCGAAAAAACAGAGTACACGCATGTACTTCCAAGTACACAGCGTGTACTCCCTTCATTTAACTGTTCATTTGGCGGCACCGCCACACTGTTCATCTGTCGACATGAATACACGGCATGTACTCTCGAGTACACAGCGTGTACTATCGCCCAGCTGGCGGCGACGCCACCACCTTACTGTTTAAGCCTGCTGACTGACTACATGGAATGTAAGGCACCACTACACGACGTGTAGTGCTTCCTACACCCTTCATCGCCGGCATGGCTACACGCCCCGTGTACTCATCCCAATATGGCAAAAAGTACACGGCGTGTGGATAAAGTACACGGAGTGTAGTTCAAAATTCATGATTTTTTCATATTTTCCATATTTTCTCAAAACACTTAAGGAAAAGGAATAAGAAGAAGCCAGTACCTCTAAAACAAGAACCGGGTTCTTACATCAGTGGTATTAATATTTATTATGTGAGGTCCATAATATAGTATTGCATGGAATGGTTAAGTAAACACTATGAGTTAATTTTTCTATGTAAATGTTATGACATTTCATATTTAAGAATTTTATAAATTGTTTACTTATATGATAGTAGGGAATTATTGAATATTAAAAGGCCTTTTCCATTATAATAGAAAGGTGATGAAGAGATACACTTTTAATGGGAAACATTTTTCTCCATTCATGGGTATTGATATAAAAGAATAAATAACAAGTGGCCATCAAATATATGAATCAGTTGGGTATTGATATAATAGTTTGATGAATCAGTTGATGTTGGTTGAGTATACTCCAAAGGTAAGTAGTCCATCAGATAATCTACAATTAATGAGTTTATTGGTTATCCATAGATCTATTAACATGTGGCCTATAAAATAATAAATAATATATTCCCCATCCATTAAAAAAATAATAGATAAACACATATTTCAGTGGTTCATTAGGGTTTTGAGATATTAAAAATTTGTTAGATAATTTCTAATTTCTTTCTGAATAGTTTATGAATTCAACGAATATACAAGTGCAACTGGCTATTTCAACATTTATCAATGATAATTTTTGTACATTTTAGTATTTTTGGATATTTTAGGGACGGACATGTGCTATAAAGAATCTACATTTATTATATATTTTATGAGAGATAATTCCATGGGATCACTAGGCTATAGATGTTCCAATTGTTTATATAATTACATTAACACAGATAACCTTCGATGAATTATGTTACTAAATAATAAATTAAATACCATTTTATTTCTCCCATATAGGGAAATGAGTTCATGAAGACATGTTAAATAAACAATTTACTTCATTATTTTGTACGATTAACCACAATGAGTTTGTTAAGAAAACATTAATGATCAAGAAAATGGGTCCCCTATATTGAGATAAGGGAGAGTAGGAGCACTTTGTATTGGTTTGTGTTTCACTAAAAAGTATTAGGGATGTGGTGGAGTAAATAAATTAAATATTCTATCACATTTTGTTCAAAAGAGTTTTCATTCCACATAGTTTGTCAATTTTGTGAGTCCATTGTATGATTATCCACAAATTATTCATATATTGATGGAGTGTTGTCTTTTTGAAAATTAAGGAATATACATTTATTATTCATATAAAACATGTTTTTATCAATCATTGAGTTGGGAGTAAAATGGTGTTTCATCATTCATATTGTATTCATATTATAATTATTTCATCTTAAGGAAAATGGTCTTAATTTTTTTTTATTTTAGAATTTTTTAGTTGTTCTGGATGTGCAAGTAAATTAATATTGATCATGATATAAGATATGTCTATCAAATTTATTTAAGTAATTTTTTAAAATATTTTTTTTTAATGTTGGGGATGTTGTTTAATAAAGTTATATAGTTAAATAAATGGATAATATTATTATACATGGATTTTTATGGATCACTAAGGATACAACCCATGAGGGGGATGGATTATAGTAAACACTTTTATTACAGATTATAAATTAAAACATCTTAGTGGAGTGTTATTTAATACAAAAATTGATGTAAAAATTATGTGAATTATATAATTCTTATAGAACACAATATTGAAGGATTCATTTAATGTAGTTGGGTTCGAATGTATAATTTATTACTTATGTGTAGATGGATTCAAAGAATGATTCAAGTTTGAATCTGTGTTGTAATTTATTATTTTATTAGGGAAAATGACATATAAGTTATGGAGGATGTTGTGAATCATAGGGAGAAAAAATTATATTCAGAAATGAATAGGTATGGAAATTAATTTTCAATTAATATTTAATTATTTGTGGGATGAATGTTTGGTATAATATATTAATTATAGATTGTTTTTAAAATTGTATGCTTTTCTAGATTGGGTGTGTGGATGGTATGATATTAATCAGGTTTGGGATTTTTAATTTAGAGTGGTATTGTATTATTGTAGATAAATATATTGATTATAGATAACAATGGATATTTCAATGAGAATAAAATCTATATAATATAGAGTTATTAAATACACATTTTTTTATAATTTGAAGGAACTGAAAATTTAGACAACCACTAATAGAGTTAGAGACCATGGGAAATTTACATATTGAATTAAATTTGGAAAACATTATATTTTGTATTTTTATGGTTCTCAAACTATGTATTTGGAGGGGATAAGATGGATAAAAGGTAATATGAATGATGTTTTGAGTATTTATAAATATAATTCTCTTATTTTAGAAATATCATGTCCCACTAGATGCTTAATGAGATCTTAACAAGTGTATAATGGGAATGGAAATGGTAATGTGCCACTACGTATGCTACTTATATTTTTATGTGAATGCCACCTAGATCCTAGTATGCCAACATATTCATGATGGATGAAATTTATTATTTGAAAGACTTCTATGATTTTTTTTAAAAATAAATTATGTTTTTCATTCACAATTTTAATACCTATTATTTATATTTATCTATCAAATAATTTAACTTCCACATCCCTTCTTATTTCCTAAATTCCAATCTACCTTATCACATATGTGATGTCTTTTTCTATCAACCCATATTAATGAATTTTGAGGTAATATATATCTCTAAGAAAATCTATGTAATGGACCTTATTTAATTTCATCATGATTATTTCTTCACCAGTTTTCATGCATAAACAACCTTTTCCATCATTTATTTAGAAATTCATTAATCTAATGGGAATATGGGAGAATCCACTAGTGATATTGAATGATTTGAAATCGATTACATTAAGCTATATGAAAAAACTAGTATTTGATAATCTTCAATGAAAAATTTCTATTAGTGGAAAGGGTTATGGGTTAAGGTAGCTTCAAATAGGACTCAAAGAGAAAAAACAACATATATACATAACGAAAATATTATTTAGTTTATAACAAATGTTTAGCCCAATATTTGGTTATTTTACAAACACATAAATATCATGTCACTTGGAGGAATGAACACTAGTTCCATATAACATAAAAAATCTATGTCCAAGACCATGTAATGTGATTTAAATAAGATTTGTATTATATTATGTACGATGATTATATGATTTATGTAATGACCCAGCCTATGGAATTATATCTCAACACATAAACTAGTTCACCACATGGGCATAGATTGATTCCAAAATCTTTACAGTATTCAAACAAGTACCAATTTATACCAAAGAATCACCAATGAATTATTTACCCGTAAAGAAAATTATCAAATATATATACTGATAAAAAATTATATCAAAAACAAAACCAATAATTTATAACAACCTTCAAAAATAAAGGTAACACCAACGTTGTAGAAAACCTATCATGATTTAAAATAACCAGACCAAATTTACATATATTCATCATAGATAACAATCTTTTCAATAATAAATATGATAAATTGATTGATATATACCATATATCTGTGTTATATATGATGAATTTATAGTTATATCATAATAGATTATATTATTATGTCTTATATATTGATATAAAATGAACCCAATGATATTTTATGAATAATGGTTATCTCATTTTATATGAAATATTGATATTTAATATCATTTCCTTATAATATATTCTAGTATGATAAATTCATATCACAGTATTTTTTAATCGTATAGTAAGATTAAAATAACACTAATGAATAATCATAGAAATTGAACATTAATTGTTAACATTTTAATTTTTACCACACAAGTTATCATTGATGAAACTAAATGTCTCATAATATGAAATTTTAAGAGAATAATTTGGTTTAAGGTCATAAATATATTTAAAAACATTAATATACATTTAACATATTGGTAAATTCACTCACACTAAAGCTTCATCATTTATTGATATATGAGGAGTCTTAACCATAATGTTTGTGTATAAAATTCTACCTATGTATTTATTCAATTATCCATTTCTGATATTTCTCTTCATCTACTTCCATTCAAACAAGATGCACTAGCATTACGTGGGTAGAATGATAATTTGGTTGAAATATTCAATGATCCATATCGTTAGGTATATATACAATATAGGATGAAATTATTTTGTTTTCTCATAAAATATATCATAAATAATGATATTGAATAAGTAGCCTTGAAAATTTATGATGTAAAGTTCACTTGAGTTGTTCATTATATATTCATACAAGGTTCGGGATTCCTAAAAGGTTCATATAGGGTTTGTGGGTTTTTAATCACTTCTATTTCCATTATTGATTGTCATTCGATTCATAATAACCCTTTAATTGTATCATATAAACCCATTTTTTCATTCTAAAAATAATGTTTGATAATTGAAGTAAATATATATTTCATGGATATTGTATTGTCTACCATTAAAAAAGGAATATGATTTATATTATGCGGGAATATTTGATATGATATATCATGTGCTCCAATATGATCAAAATAGATGAAATAATATATCATAGGTAAAAAAACATTAAATTCCTTTCATTTTTTACATTTTCACAACACCAGATATATGATTCTATATGGGATAGTCCAACTATTTCATGTGATAAAATCAAAGAAACTTATAATATGAGTGATATGATGGACATACTAGAATATAAAACAACATGTTTCTTGGGAAATATCTCATGTTACCATTATCAACCATAAAATATTCTTAATAATGATAAGACCGACAAATTTTGATATGGAAGATTTTATAGAATATGATACCATGTAAAAATTATTTTTTCATTATTTAATATTAGAAAATAATTTTATTATTTTTAAATTGTTTATAAATAATGTGAAATTTTATTTTATTAGATTAATTTAATAAATAATTTTTTGAAATTACATTATTTTCAAGTGTTTAACATCCCATGATGTTTTGAAAATATTTTTTGAAAGTGTAAACAAAACCCAACACCAAGCCTAAATGAACAATGATATACGATTTAAATATAACAGTATTGACATAACCATTAAATTTTTCATATGAAAATGAATATTTTTCTTAAATAAATAGGTATAAATATTTTCTAAGAATAATATATATTTGTAAATAAGGATCTATTCTATTTAAATTCTTGACTTGCACTAAAAATATATTCTTCTTCAAAATTTTTTTTATCACATTGTGTTAGAAATTGATAAAAATAAATTTATACTTATTTTAAAAAATTTATTTATAAAAAAATCTATATTTTAAATCATCTTATTAATATGATATTCATGTTGGGAATATTTTATTTTTCTTAAAATAGTTATGTTTCAAGTAATAATGATAAATACTGATTTTTATAATGTTTTTATTTCTTTTCAATAAATTATGTAATTTATAATTACCATTTTGAATTTTATTTTATATAAATATAATTAAGTATTATTTATATTATATTTAATATATTTTACTATAATTGAATCATTTTTATACCATATTATGGTATAACTTTATTTTTGTGCTTAAAAACTCATACTTTTGGAAACCGTTTTGATAGGCATAATGTCTGTCCCTTTAAATTATTTAAAATAATATTTATTACGTAATTATTTAAATTAAATTTATAGATTACATATATATCTATATTATTTTAAATAAATATAATTATTATTATTATCCATAGAGTGAATATAATTTCTTATTATAGTTGGAAAAATACATTTCCTAGAAACCCATATTTCATCAAGATTTGCTGATTTTTTTAAAAATATATTCTACCAATTATATAAAATGATTTTGTTAAAATAGATTTCTTTTTTTTATATTTTAATTTAAATGAGTTAATATGTTAATCTTATCTTTTTTTATAATTATGTGAAAAAATGAAAAAAAATTAATTACCCTGGTTATTGATAAAACATGTTTTAGTGTTTCTAAACCAAAAGATAAGAATAAATATTCTAAAAGAACAAGTTAAAATACTATTTTATATGTTTATATTTACCTTATTGTTTCAAAGGGTGCATAATATGGTCATTTGAATGAATTTTTCTTTTTACCGACTTTATCATTTCTTATTATTTTGGGAAATTCCAATGTTGTCTCCAGGAGGGTCCCCTCCCCAACATAAAAAAGTGAATGTATTACCATAACTAATTATCCAGAATTAATCAATTTAGATCAAACAAAACCAACTAAAATATCTCCAAAACATCTTTATCGACATAATATATGTACTTTTCATCCCAAAAGTCCTATCTTGGTTCCCTTAATAAGATATTCAATGGAGGTTTGTCTATGCGAAGGAAATCATCCTCACTGATCTCTTTCTGATTAATCCCAATTTTATCACCTTCAATTATTCCATAATGTTTCAAAGTTGATAACCAAATTATATTTCATATATTGGGATGTTATTCTATTAGTATCATTATATTTAACCATCTGCTTATCCATCAAATGAGAAACAAATCCATCACCCGGTTGTATAGAAGATTACCTCCTTGTGAACTGATTAAATTTTTGTTCCATCATAGAATATCATGGAAACTAATAATGATTCAATTATTAAATATATATAATAAATATGATATTATTTTAATAATGATATTAATATATTATCCAATTTCAAAACCTTTCAACCTATAAGTAAATGATATTTTTTCTCATGCATATGTACAACCTACTATTTTCACAAAGTAATGTGATCCATTTTCCATATCCATCATTCGTGAATGATTCTAGATAGTACCATACTGAGTAAATGTGATATTTATAACACTCTTATCATTATTTAGATGATTTATTAATATCCTATGTGAAATAAATGATTCATCTATGATAAAACCTTTTTGAAAAAACAAAGTTGTTAACACATGAACCAATGGTAATAATAAAATATTATAAAAAAAGAGCATCAATATGTTATTATATGATCATATATGCTATTATAACTGTGAAAATGGTTCTATTAAAATTTAATAAAATTTATAAAACCATTACACATGTGGATGAATCAGGCTCCAAAAAGGCAATCATGAGGTAAGAAACATCATCTAAATTTTCTTTAATTTATGAATATTTTATTGTTATATACCTAATTTATTTTATATTGTCTATATAACAAATCTTTTTCTTGTAATATAAAGAATACTTCAATGTTATTTTTATGTATACATTTTAACTTTTTATATGGGGTTATTGACATTAATTTTTCCATGTGGTATGGGATTTCGTAACTCAATTTCATTTCATTGGGTTACATAACTTCATCATTGTGTTTGAAATCCGAGGATTATGTTTGAAATTTATTTTAATTGTATTATATTTTCTACAATCTTCTAAAAAAAAATTACATTTAAAAAAAATTAATAATCCATTGATTAGTCATCTCTTCAATTGTACTTTCATTGATAGGGATTTCATCTCAATTCACATTCCATTGATACATATTTTTTATTATGTACCTATTAAAATTAATGTGTTGTATATATTTCCCACTTGATGTATTTTACCTGAATATAAATTTATTAATGATTATTAATGTCTACAATCATATAAATTCATTCATGTTTTTACAATTTCAATGCCACTAAGATATAGAAATCTCTTTTAAAATCACAAAGTAAATGGGAATTATTTTTATTTTAATTGATATAGTCTTTCAATTTACCCTTTATAGTCTTCAAAAATTTACTTATAAACTAGTTTTGAAGAAGTTTTAATATATTATTTCAAATTTTTTCCCGCAATAGTTGTAATACCCTAGCTGTCATTGTGTTTTTATTTTTGATTATTCTATATTATTTTAGAGTGGGTTTGAGTTCTGGTAGTTGGTGGGATAAAAAATTACATTTTGTTGTGTTTTATGAAATTTCATGGTTAGACTACATGGTTACCGATAACTGCGTAGAGACCATGTGTGTTCCAAGGTGAGTCTGAGGTGTGTAGAAGGACTTTAGCATAGTCTATTATGTTGTGAGACAATTGTGCTACTATGCTCTATAAGCAGACAATGCTGAGTAGAACAAGTTGAGATAGTATTCATAAATATTTCTCTACCTACATGTAATTGTGCGAGGGGGTTCCTGGCCTTAGAAGTGGCCAATGCACTTTTTGAGCCTGGTTTGGTATGTTTTGTGCAAACCATATGGTTATTGAGTTTTCTTTGAAATTTTTTTTATGTTTTCTTTTCTTTTTCTATTATTTTTTTATTTCTTTTTTTATTTATAGTTAACCCCATATTCTCTCTAAAATCATGTGATTATTTCTCCATTCCTCCCCATATGAGATCATTCTCCCCCCTCACACTCTCTTCTTTTGGTGACACCATTGGATTTTATAGATTTTCTTGGTCAGTCATTCAATGTAAACTCTCTTATCCCCCCTTATTCTTATTTTATAAGATTTTCCCTATCACTATGTCTCTTTTTTGGATCAACCAATCCCTAGTGTTAGGATTTATATAATTTTTAATGATTTCATCCATTATTAGTGTAAATAGTGGCTCTCTCATGACATCATTGTTTGTATCCCATCATCTTCTTGTGAAGGCAATGTGGTTTGGTTAATTTCGGATTTTTGAAACCACTTGAAGTAGGATTTCATCCACTATTTAGTTTACCGTAATTTTTACTTGCTTCATTTAGTAATTTTAGGGTCCTAGTAATTTTGAATTGTGTTTTGTTCACCCTTGACGTGGGTTTGATTCATTGTAGTGAAATGTGACTTAACAACTTCTGTATAGGTATACATATATATTTTTAGGCAACCACGTTATATATATATATATAGTCGTTGGGGTGACTATAATATTAGGGATATGTGTGCTTATGTATGTATATGAAAAATTCCTATACGTGTAAGTGTGAACAAGTATATTTATATTTAAGTATATATATAAGGATATCCTTATATATATTCATGGCCACGAAAATATTTACAACTATGATATGTTTATTTTTATATAAAGGTGAATATGTGTAGCGGATGGAAAGAGAAACTTTGAGTGGTTTCTAATAAAAGATACAATTTTTAATGCTTTCTAGATTGAACCTATTCTCCTAAAGGTAGTTTTTACTATGAAATTCATTTCCTTTTGGAATTTTAATATTATTGTTCCATTTTGAAATCAATTTTTATGAATGTATAGATATATGGATATTGTCGGGATGTGTTTAATCTATATCGGTGTGTTTTGTACATGGAATGGTTTGGTTTTCATGTGATATAAGTGTTCGTGTTTTGATATATAATATCTAGTTATTTATCATTTTTTTGAAATAAATTGGGGCCTTCTTGAAATGGTTTTGAGAAGTGGAAGATTGGTTTTAAATGTGTTTTAAACTATTTTTAGTTTTCACTAAGTAATGGTAAGGTTTATGGGTGAATTTTAAAATGTCCCTACCTAGATTACCACTAAACTGATAGATAGACCAGTTTCCCACATGGCCTCAAACACATTTATCCATATTCCAGAGGCTACCGACTAGTAGTGAGGGCCTAGGGTGTGATTGTGGGGAAACTGTTCCCTCATTGGAAGAGTGTAATTCTGTGGAATAAATAGTAAAAAATATCAGAAGTAGTGAATAATATGGAAGAAAAACAAAATAGTGGAATTATGATAGATAATTATTTAAGTCTCAAACCAAACTAATGATAATGTAGTATGTTATATGTTTTAAGAATGTAGAAAAAACAAGATACAATACAATTAGATATACGTACAATACAAGTACGGAACATAATTAGAACTCAGAATCCGCACAATCCTCGGCTTGGTCACATGCTCTCCTGCTCATATGCAGCAATCAAGTACCATTACAAATGTTCTTTCCCTTGTCAACAGCTACAATCATATAATATATATGTTCCTGAATGAATGACCCAAACAGGGTGTGAGACTAATCAATGTAGGCTACCACCAAAGATTAGTGTCTAACAGTTAGTGAATATACGCAGTAGTAGTAAAAAATAACAGTATTTAAGAAGTACTCAACTAATCTATCCATTTATTATATATATTTTCTTTAGTAGATTTATTCTATTTAAATACAACTATCTTGAGATTCATCCATAGCCTACATGTCCCCCATATAGAAAAAACACAGTTGATGTCTCAGAATATTTTCTAGATAAATTAATGAAGGCTGAATCCAAGCGTGTTCTTTGGATAGGGAGGTATGTCATAATTCATTCCATTTCATTTAATATGTTCTGGGAACTAAGGTCTCGAAGTCCTACAAATGCCCACCACCAACCCATACCAATGTAACCATCAACGCATTACGTAACCATTTCATGTTAAGCATATCATAATTTCCGAATTTAATTATATGTTAAGTTGCCAATGGAGCCCATTCTAGGTATCCCTCAACGAATCAAAGAATCACTCAAAATTTACAGAGAAGACTCAATTTGACCAACCACCAATACCTTGGATCACTCATGGCCCTTAAGTAATTATCCTCTTGAGTCTATCCGTTTCCTTAAAAATGATTTATTGGTTCACCCATGGAAATAAATTTGTAATTAGTCACATGACTAGACCTTATCTATTAATCGAGCCAACAGATCACACATGGATAATTACATCTTTTAATCATTTATAATTTCTTATAAAAAACAACACATGTGAATTAAACTATCCCATAGCTTTAACATAACAACTCACACGAGAAATTCACATAGCAGCAAAAACATGAAAATTAAACTATTACATGGTTTTAATCATAATATCTCACGTATGAATTTCACATAGAAGTAAACACATGCATCAACTTCGTATAATTAAATAACTAAGCATCATTATGAATCAACATGACTCATTTATATGGGAAACAAAATTCCTTGGTCTTATACCATTTTTCAATATATAATCAACGTGACTTTTAATGAAAGGAACAATACAACCTACCTTCACTAATGGAAACATTATGTATAGCACAGGCTTGGAACAATTTTTATAGCTCCCCAAACCATTGGTATAGACTATACCAATGGTTTGGGAAGCCATTGGGTGATTTGGGGTGGGGAAATGCTTATCCCGAAAGTTTGGAGAAAACTGTTGGGAAGGACCTATCCCAATGGTTTTCAAACCGTTGGTATAGGGCCTTCCAAACAGTGTTCTAAACTGTCGGTAGAGCAATTTCCGAACAGTTTGGAAAACCCATTGGGATAATTATATATATATATGTGTGTGTGTGTGTGTTCTAGTATATATTTCAACCCACAACCTCCACATTATATATCAATTACTTTACCACTATCCCAGGGTTTCCTTTGTGATTATATTTGGATATATATATTTATATGTAATATATATATTGATTTATTTGATGATATTTGATAAATGTACTCCTAAAAAATAAATGTACCTATCCCAATGATTCTAATGACTATTGGGAAAGGCCTATCCAAATGGTTTTGTGAACTATTGGGATATGTTCCCACACATTCCCAATGTTCTGGCCAAACTGTTGGGAAAATTGGCCTCAATGTGGCCTTTTACAAATAGTTTGGCCAAACCGTTGGGAAAGAACCTCCCTTTTCCCAACAGTTTGGCCAAACAGTTGGGAAAAGTGTCCTTAAAGTGGTATTTTTTCCAATGGTTTTGCCAAGCCATTTAGGAAAACAACACCCTTTCACAATGGTTTGGCCAAACCGTTGGGAATGACACACCCTTTCCCAATGGTTTGGCCAAACCATTTGGAAATGTGCCCTCAAAGTGGGATTTTCCCAACAGTTTGGCCAAACCGTTGGGAAAGCCCTACCCTTTCCAAACAATTTTTGCAAATTGTTGGTAAACATGGCCTCAAAGTTGATTTTTTGATCAGTTTGGCCAAACCATTAAGAAAGGGTACCTATTCCAATTATTTCTACAAACCATTAGTATAGATGCATTGGTAAAGGTCAGATTTCCAATAGTGCCCGATATCAAACAAGAAATATGAACCAATGCTGACCTTTGAATCACCCTAGAACAATGTTGATTTATGAAAAGAGGTGAATCATTCAAACATGAATAACAACTTATAGGAAATAAATAAAAAAACTTCACAAGGAGAAGGAATCTCTTACTAAGAGGAATTTAACAAGACCGAGTTCACATTAATTAGGTTCTAGACGACGAAACAGATGAAGGAAACGTTTTCATGACTCCTTTTTCTTCACCAAAAAGCTCCTCTGTCCAGAAGAAGTGAAGACGAGGCTACTACCCATCTTATGATGAAATTACGAAGTACACATCATGTAAAAACATAAACATAGAATTTATATCATTTTACTTTTCATTAATTTGATGGATTACTTTATATGTCTTGCACCGACCTTGCTGATATGACTACATGACATGTACTAGGAAATAGATGGTGTATAGTGGACTTTTCTTCTCTACCTAGCCAATACAGGCACACATTGTGCAACACCATCCTACATAACAAGATTACATGGTGTGTAGATAATACTACACGACTTGTTCTACTAAAACATAACATTTTTTTGGTTTTCCTTATTTTCTAAAAAACAATTCAATGGAAAATAAAAAAAATAAAAACTACCTCATTAGTAGATTGGGGTTCTTAAAAAATTCAAAAAATTAGGTGTTGAACGCAAATGAATTAAAAAAGTGTTTTTAGTTTTATTACAAATAAAGATTCAATATATTTATTTGTTTAAATTTTATGTTTCATTTAGATAGGCTTATTTAATGGTTCTTTGATGGAAACAAAAAGTTATTTTTCCTTCTTTTGTTTTTTCAAAGGTTTTCATGTAATGTATAATGAATTTATTGATTTTATCCACCCTCTTAAAAATGTTTTCAATGTTTTTCATGGAATGCTTGATACAAGAAATCCCTTTGGAAATGTTTTTGATTTACATAAAAGAAACCTATTTTTTGGGTAGCCTTGATATGGATTAAAGGCTTGGGATCTTACTTTGAAAAAAATGGTTAGATTGCTCAGTGAAATGGAACGAGGTTTTACTGTGGGCTACCATTTTGTGTCATGATGGGATTATTAGTTGAGAATGTGTGTTTTGGTTTTATAAATATAAAATGGAGCTTCCCATGAAACATGTTGATGTGCTTGGATGTTTTGGTGCTTACTTAGGAATGTGGATTTGTTTCCAATTTTCAGGAATGATATTTTTAAATGTTTATTATATGAGTGAAGGATTGGTTATAACATGTAATGTGATGATGAGTCCTCTTGTTGGGATCTCTTGTCTACAGATGATGATTATTTTTTCCATGTTATTGATGCTTTAGATGTGAGAAATGGGTTTTATATTGATCTCTTTAATTAGTTATTTTGGGTGGCCATGGTTAGAAATGATAAATTAGAACCCCCATGATCTATGTGACATGCATGAAAGATATCAATTTTGGGATTGAGACTACATATGGGGTGTGTCGTGTTAATGAACTTGTGTTTTGGTTATTAAATGTTAAATTGGTGTATCTTAATGGGGTAAACATAGATTATTATGTTCAACATGATAAAATGGTTTTATGAAAGGAAACTGTGGGAATTTGATTTATTTAGTTAGTATGGTTTGTAAATTAAATTTATGTTAATTGTGAATAATTTATATCATGGAATGGGATAGTATTTGTTATATTGTGAATGGGTTAATGGAAAATGATTTGAGAATGGTAACATGTTCATGGGTTATGGAAAGAGAATGATTTATGTATTAATGAATTATAAATTGTGAATGTAATGATATACTACTATTTTATTATTGTTTTGAAATGGTATATATGGTAAATGGTTAAAGAATCATGTGCACATAGCTTGCGGGTGTGTTATAATGGTTTGAGGATCCCACCACTGGATTTTTTGGATATATTCTCTAAACCCCACCCTTGAATGCATGGGTCATGGGGCCGGATTAGTGCTCTTGCACCCTAAT
This sequence comes from Viscum album, assembly GCA_963277665.1. Lineage (NCBI taxonomy): Eukaryota > Viridiplantae > Streptophyta > Magnoliopsida > Santalales > Viscaceae > Viscum > Viscum album. The sequence goes on along the minus strand of OY728126.1, from coordinate 585,097,202 downwards.
GGTTGCATTGAATGAGACCATCGGAACTGATGGTTCGGTTATTTGTGATAGACCACCTGGGTTGTTTCTCCATGGTAGATGATTTATAATTGCTATGAAATGTTGTCAATAGTATGATAGGGAAGTTAAGTATTCCCTTTATTCATAGTATTTAAATGACATATGATGTAGTGTTATAGTTATAAATTTCTATCTATAGGTTAACTGATGAAAATGAATATTGTGAAAATTGTTAGCTAATGTAACCTTGTTATTATTATTTACATTGTCATTAAATTAATGTATTATCTTTATTTTATAACATGTGACCTGTAGGTTTGGATGACTGGACATGGAATTACAGATCCCTTGAGATGCTCGTTGTTTAGTTTGTTTTATTTTTTTTCCTAATGTAATTTGCAGTTACATGTGTTACATGACATTCTGAGATATGTTATTCCCATTTTGTGTTATGAATAAATATTGATTATTATGTCCTCATTTTTTCATTGATTCATGATACATGATCATGTTGTGCTTATGTGGAATTTGGTATTTATTTGACCATTTTAGAAAAATGGGTTAAATTGATATTTTCTTGAAATAAAGAATGTGGTATTTTTTAGACAAATGATAACATTGTGTGGGGTTTATGATAAGAATTTGTCTTGTGAATTTGTTTTCAAACATGTGTTGTTGGTTTTAGGAAATCAAAGGAAAATGTTTTTAATGTTTTCTATGTGTTTGATTTATTTTTCATAGAGATTATTATATAGGTAAAGTATACACTGTAAATTTATTTTCAAACTAAAATAAATGTTTTTTCTTATGAAACATATTTCGTTGTTTGGGTATGTTGTGGAGACCAACTATGATATATTCTCATGCCTATATTTTTCCAAGTTCACATTTTCATTACTTTTTTCCCTCATGGTTAATGTGGTGGAGAGTTGGGTTGAGATGTTTGGGATATTATCTTGATTCAATTAGTTTTCCCTTATTTCTTAATTGTATTTGTCCTTTTAGTTAGTTGTTTCTCTATATACTTCTTTCCTACTTAATTAATTATTTTTATTATTTGATTTTTTATTTTTATTTGTATTTACTTTTATTTGGATAAAATCAATCCAAAAAAGAATTTTTGTGGTTCTTCTGTGCTAGTCTATAGCCTGTGGGGATTATGAAAATCCCATTGATAATTGTGGAGAATGGAGTTGGGTCTCGGTTGGGATGATATACCGGGATGGTTCATTACATTGTGGTATCAGATAATATGTTCCAAATAGTACATAGGATTATTATATCTCATTTTATATGGGTGTTTTTTATAATGGAGTTTATGGTTATTAGTGCTTGAAAGGAAATAGTCAGGTGAGTCTAGCTAGCTCCTTCGTGTCATGTTCCACTAGCTTCCAGATGATGTTGGATTTTGAATAATTGATTCATTTTTGGGTATTTTTTTATTGTTTTTATTGTATTGATATTTTGATCCAATATGATATTTTCTTTGATATTGGGGTGTCTCAATTTGTTTGGGGGTGGAAGGAAAGGATAACATGAGTTGTGTGGTTGGGACACAAGTTAGGGGAAATTATGTTGTTCCCATGTTATCATGTATGCCTCTTATATGGAGGGTACTTCAAGGGTGATTCGCATTCCCCCAACCACGGTGCTAGAAATGTATAAAACTATTATCTATTTGATTGGACTTTTTTGGACTCCTTGTGATTCTATATTTCTCCATTGGTGGTTTCTTCACATTGGAGGTGGATTGAGGGGTGTTTTGGGATGTGGTTTTTGTGAATGTAATCTGGGTTCTTGTGTATTTATATTGGGTGCTTGGATTTGAAAAACCATGATTGAGAAATAAAAATCTATTTTAAGGAAAACATCTTTTTTCAAGAAAATGTTTATAGAAAATAAGGAGGAGTGAATTTAGTGGTTTTACTAAAATATTTATAAAAATGGTTTTATCCTTTTGAATTTTGTTTTTCAAATGTAATGTGAGTTTTGAATAAGAATCCTTGGAGTAATTTTTTTAAATTCAAATTCAATTTTGAATGATATTTTAAATGGGTTTACTCATTTGGGAACCCTGTTTTCTCTCACATGTTTTTTGTATACAATGGGGGATGAATGGGTTTTTGGAAGATACCTCAGTGGAGGGTGATTTTATAATTCAGTAGTGAAATGATGATTTCAAAAGAAATCATTTTTTGAAATTATGTGTACGTCATTCGAGGGGTTTTAGACACCTTGTTAGGGCATGGTGTTTTTTCGAATTCTTTGATTTAGAATGAACCAACTGGTTTGGGTTAAGATACATGTATTTTTGAGGAAAATTTCTTGTATCATTTTTTATGTCCCAAAGAATGGTCAATATATATTCCATAGAGTTTCTTAATTCCCATACATCAAGTGGAGTAGTGCAAATGAATCTTGCATTTTGAGAGTGGTTGAACTATGTCTTGTCATTTCATGTTGGGTTTAATGAATTTATTTTCATTGGTAAGCCTTTGTTTTGAAATATGTGATCTCGATTTTGGATATTTGGTTGTGGTTTGTTTGATCATTTAGATGCTTCACTATTCCTCAATGATCTATTGAGGTTCTTGTTGCTTTTTAAAAGTGAGATGCCATGGGTGGACAATCAGGTGACTAGGGTGTTTGATTTACCAGCAAAGTATGGTATACTTTATAGCATTTGACTGTTGACATTTTGGATGCACTATGTTGGGGATTTCCATGCTTTGGACCCTAGTTTAACCACATTTGTTGTGACTTGATCTTGGAACACTTTTTGTGTTTTGAAACACTTTGTTGTGTTTCTCTCTTCCTTGGGGGAAGTTTTTTCCTTGAAAATGTGACTCCAAGGGATGTTCAGTTATTCAATGATATTTATTCTAGTGTATAGTATTAGAAGCATAATTTTTTAGGAACACTAAATATTATAAAGACCATGTTTGAGGTACCCATGCATAATAGATATTCTTTTTTAGGGTTTTGTTGGATATGGGGATGATTTAAATTTTGCTGGAGAGATCATTCTTCATGATTTAAGGCATTTCTTATGTGGTTATTCCCTGTTGACAATTTCATTATGTTAGGTACTCTATGAAAATTTCTTGTTTTCGTATTCTATTACATTAATAAAGAATTTTTTGGGATGGAATGGGGATGGGTTAGGAGATTGTAACACCCCAAGTGCCACATTGTTTTTATTTTTGATTATTTTGTATTGTTTTGGAGATGGTTTGATCCCAGGTAATTGGTGGGATAAAAAATATAATGTTTTGAGGCTTTTTATCTTTTTGACGATAGGCCTGCATAGTTATTAGTAAATTTTCATTGCATGTGTAGGTTCCCTTGTAATTATGAGTTGTTGTTCACTCCTTTTGCATGGTCTGTTAAACCGTGCATCAACCATATCATTAGGCTCAATAAGATTACAATGTTGAGTTTCATGGTTTGATCAATATTATATTAACCATATGTATACCTACTAGTAATAGTGTGTTGTGGTTCCTAGCTGAGGTAGTGGATAACACATGGTTAATGCGTGGTTTTGGTAAATTGTGTGGTTTCCCATTTTTTCTTGAAAATATTTTATTATCTTTTTTAGGTGTTTTATTTTCCTTTTTTTCGTTTCTCCCCTTCTCAAACCTAGAATTGGGCATGCCCCTCTCCCTTCCTCTCTAGTCGTACGCCTCCGTCCCTCTCATATATCTCTTCTTTCAATGTTATAAATGTATTTATTCTAGTTTTTTTGACATCCATTTGAGGAAGATCTCTTATCCATCCCATATACCTATTTTTGGATAATTTTAACGTTCATTATCACCCTATTTAGATCAACTGAACCCTAGGTTTAGGGTTGATCCTATATTTGGTGTTTTCTTCCATTGATATGGTATATAGTTGATCTCTCGTGTCTATATTATTTTTATTTCAATATCTTTTATAGAGGGAGAATTGGTTTGGTTCATTTTGACTATCCACTACCACATAAGGTATGATTTATTAAATTATTTTGTAACAGTTATTATTAGGGTCATTTTGATGGTTTTAGGTTCCTATTAATTTTTTACAGTGGTATCTCATTCCATGAGGTGATTTCAAGTCACTAGAGTCAATGAAGACTTACCAGCATATGCATTGGTAGTCATATATATAAGATAGTTATGCTATTATATATTTTTTCACTTATGGTACTGAGTATTTATATTGGCACTAGGTGTGCTTATTTATATATATGAAACATGCATATATGTATTTATAGATGGGGATATGCATATATAATAATATATTTAATGATAGATAAGTACATATTCATGTCTATTTGAATATATACATTGGGGATAGGTGTCCTTATGTATATATAAAGATGCATATCAAAGGGGGTAGTAAGTAGCCACATAGATTTGTCTCTGATGAAATATTATGTTGTCAAGGTGTTTAATTAGATCATATTCTCTTTTAGGAACATGTTACTATGAAATTTATTTATTTTTGGAATTATATTATTCTTATTTCATTTTAAATATCTTTTTCATGTATTTATAGACACCTTAATATTCTTATAATTTATTGAAACGTTTTTTCTGTGTTTTGTACATGTAATAGTTTTAAATTCATGAGAAATTTTTGATATGTACTTGTAATTATTTTGTATTCATTTTTTTTAATCTAATATGGATTGGTAGTATGAGCATAGGTTGATGTATTGGTCTGATAAATAGTACTCTGGATTGATTGAAACTAAATCCCCAAATACTACTTTATATCAGCAATGATTGACATAGAAGCCATGTAAAATTTTATCTTTCCATCGTCATTCAACATATCTCTCTTGAATGCATCAAATTCCTCCATGGAAGTATAATTTTCAATAAGAACCTTGAACATTTTTATTTTCAAGTTATATTACTTTTCAATGATTGGCATTCAATTCCCATGACTTAATAAACTTCATCACAAGATATTCAATATAATTTTATGGTGAATCATATGTCCCTTCATCTCGATGTTGGGACTATCTAACTACCACAATTTCTAGAGATCATAAAGTATAATTTTTCACATACATATCCACCCATTTTGAATTGATTATTCACTTGAACAAGACAAACCATCAAAAATTCTGTTTTATCTTTAGCTACAGACAGATTTCTTTTATCTACATGATTAAAAATAGAGAAAAGTATATTCTCAACAATTTTAGTTTCCATATTTTCATATCTAATGAACTAATTTTATTCATGAACAACTGGTTATTCCACTTAAACAAATGCTAAATCAATATTCTACAGATCTCTTATATTTCTTTTAGCCTATTGATCTTCCTCAAGAAAGTATCTTCTAAATGTACTAACTTTGTATCCACACGTAAACCCAACACTTGTTATAAAATAGTTAGATATACTCTTTTTAATTATTTTATGAACAATTATTCTTTCACACCATCTTCTACCTATACTTATTTTTCTTCATAAATATGTCTTAATTTTCTTTGGTTTAGTTTTGAAGATCCTTCACCTTAATTTTCAGCAATTCCTTAATCACCAATTTCAAATTACTGCACCTGAGAAAAAGATCATGATAATTTTGTGTCATCTACCCCAATGGGCAGTATTTTTCCATTGATTATACTCTAGTAAAAACCTAATTTCCTCGATGTTCCCGCATTGAGTACATTGTTATATTGTCATTTAATTAGAGAATCTATTAATCTAATCGTTTCAATCTTAAAAAAATGAGGAATTATCCTTCCATATGGTTAAAAAGACATCCTAGAATCTGGTTGGTAGTAGTAATTTAAATATCTGAACATATACCATAGTAAATTCAGATTTTCTTCACACATAAACAGAAAATATGATGTACATGTCTGGATGCATAAGCATCTTCATATTATCCATTATAGGAGGAATTTTTGTTTGAATAAACATAACAAATAATTTATGGTCTTCCTCGAGATCCTTGAAAAACATTTTTCAAATGTTTGTTGAACATACATAAACAAAATAATGTGTTCAGATTAATATTCCTTATCACCAAAAAGATCTATATTGAAATGAAACACTCCCTCGTGAGGATAGTTCAAGATTTGAAAAAATTTAGTTGAGGAATCCGAAAATATCCTTATATTATATTCTTGTAAAAAATGTGTCTTCAGAATCACCAAAACTAAAATGGATAATGTAATTGAAATATTTTAGTTCTACATAATAAATGAATTATGATTTCACCTCATTGATCACATATTCAAACCCTTGAAAATCCATCTCTTACTTTAAGAGTAGATTTGTATGATATAACCATTAAAAACCAACTATTTACCGTATAGAAGCTTTATTCTAGAAACATTCTGATGCTTTAGGTCACTGGATTCACCTACTTTAGTTCTCTTAGTTTTTTTCATTTCTTTGAATTGAATGCTCTTTTTTTCAAGTTTTTAGGGTTTTGAAGGAAGACATAGGAAAATGAAGGTAGAAGTGGGTTAATGAGGGTTTTGGTATTTCAAAAGTTTTTAAGAGTGTAAAAATATTGGTATCTGATATATTTTAGATAGTCCCTTATTTCCCACTTCATTTTTTATGAAAATAATTAAAAAAATTCAAAACATGCAGCATGAATATACAAATTCCCTAATCCAGTTGGTTGCATGTCCTCAATCAGACCTTCCCATGTGACAGAGGCTATTGACTAGTAATGATGGTCTAATATCAATCCTGTTGAGACTATACCCTCTATATAATATTAGTACACATGTGGAAATAAATAAACTATAACCTATGAATGATATAACAAATCCTCAATAAACCAGTATCATAAGATGACCAAATCTAAAAATATGATATAAAAACTAAATAGTATATATGACATTCTAAATTATGTGTCAAGAGTTAAAATGAATCTCAAATGTAATGAAATTTTTAACTCCCAATCAGATCAGAAGCCATGTCTTGTTCCCTAATACATACTCCCTCCCAACTCATACATCTAACACATGGCATTTTCCATTATCATGTCTTGCAACCATTAATCTATTCAGGGACCAATCAGGAATCCCAAGTAGGGTGTGATTACAACTCAATATTCCACCTCCAATAGTTTCTAGATCAATATCAATCCAATACAGTAAATGTTGTAATATAATTAATAAAACAAAATAACTAATGAAAACATTTTACATTATTGAAATATTTTTATTTCACCATAGAACACCCTAGGGTTCCTAAAGACCCATGAATAATATCATACATCAAAATTTCATTATTACCATTAACAATTAATACTAGAATTCTCATGTCACCATTGATATTTCATAAATGAATTTTCATGTTACCTTTAAAATTTCATAATTGAATGCCCATGTTACCAGTCATAATTAAACAATTGAATAACCACGTTACCATTAATATTTTTATAATTCAATTAACATGTTACCATTAATGATTATCATAACACATGACTGAACATCTATGTTACCATTCTTCAAAACATAATTAATTCAAAAATTTAAGTAACCGCATAAATTTCATTTTTAATTCCATATTTATTCATTCATACCAATCGCATTAATTAATTCATCAGTTAATTAATCACATGAATGATAATAATTAATTAAAAAATTAATTAATCATATCAATATCATTATAAATTGAACAATTTGTTCATCACATAATTCCCCTTAATTAATAAACCAATTAATTAATCATATTAATCCCATTAATTTATTAACCAATTAATTAACAAACATCCACAATTTTAGTATCCCATAACTAATTCCATAATTAAATATCTCAATTTAGTATTTACAATATTTCCTTATAATTTACATAATTAATTATCTTAAATCTATAATTTCAAATTTCTCAAATTTCACAGCTTTATTAATTAATTAATTCACTAGATTAATTAGTTAAATCTGGAACTCAATTCCTAAATAACTTGTATATATTATATAATATACTACACATTATTATAATAAAGGATTTTGTATTTCAATTTCATACCATATACCACAATCTGGTGACAACACTCCAAAATGGAAGAATGCCCAATTTGTGAAGAATAATGGCATAGAACGAGATCCAGATTCTAAACCCTAAATCATGACAGATAAAATTAAGATCCCTTAAATACATATAGAGATCAACAAACTAAGATCCAGGTCAACAAAAATGGATCATAATCTAAAAAACAATTAAGAAACAACCTTAAACTTATGGGATAAGTATGAGAAAGAGAAGTGAAACCACAAAGAAAAATGTCACGTTTCTGGGATGGGTGCAGATCTTAAATATGGGATTTAAATAACAAATAATGGATGTGAGAATGGATTTTAATCCCACTATAAATCTCGGGAATTGGGAGAAATCAATTATGGGTCTAGCTTGGGCATTAAAATGTATAAGATGATGGTTTGAGAAATTTATTAATGAAATTTTTGAGATTAATATACTTTATGATAGGTTTACTAATCAAGGCGAATGGTTTCCTCTAACTATTCTCCTTAACCGTATGCCACTTTATAGGTGGGTTAGCCATGTAGGGTTTCTATTTTAGGCCGTAAGGTTTGAGAAACATTTACATAGATAAGAAAAACATGTCTATCAAGGTTTTCATGGTTTACTATTCTAGGGAACACGATTTCTAAAATCATGCACCACCCATTGAAAATCCTCTTTCATCAATTTTTCACAATTTGACAACACAGAAAACCCCGATGTAAAACCCAAATAAAATTTTTTTAACACAAGAAAACATAGTACATGTAAATTAGTATGATAAATCTTGAGACATGGTCGAGGTTTTACTATCACTTCCCAAGTTCTCCGACTATAGGAATCAATTTTCCATGCACTACATTATCATAGAAATCTATAACATGAACATCAAAAATTATGGTGTTAGGATCGAGATCATTTTCCTCCCTTTCTATTATATTATATGTATTTTTTCGATACCTCCTCATTTGGGAATCATGAAACACATTGTGAACAGTCATCAAGAAAATATTATTTTTCCATCCTATAAGATATATTTTCCTATCATTCAAAAATATAAAATGGGCCCAAAAAACTCAACTCCATCTTACCATGCACACCCAACAAAAAATATTCCAAGTGAGGTGAAATTTTGAGAAAACCCTAATCACTAACCAAAATATCTAGTAGATAATAAGGATGGTCCATATAATATTTATGATGGATATATGATGTGACAAACTCTTATTGATCAACAACACATTTTTCATCATCTCTGGAAAAAGAATCATTTAATATAAGTACAATTGTCTTAACTATACCAAGAAAAAGTTAAATATATATGGCCACCGTCCGAAATTATTTAAAGGGCTACATATTTATAAAATAATAATAAATATTTTTATAGAAGTATTTGAGTAGAAAAAATTTATTTCTCAAGATATACCAATGTAAATCAAATTGGAAAAATATATATCCTCTAGAACGTAGATAGTTCTTTAAGTAAATCAACACATATTTAGAAGATAATGCATAAAATATTTCAACATAGAACCCATATCCTCACACTATACTTTTCAAAATATGTAATTAAAAACATATCCCTAGTAGAAACAATCTCAATTGGAACCCCATAAAGTCTCACACCCTCTAGGATGTAAAAATATTCTAGTTTATCCACATTCTCCATTGCCCTGATTGGTAAAAACTGATCTGAATTTTAAGTAAATAATTTATCACCCAAATAACATCCTTCCACTAGGATTTTCTAGAAATCTAATGATGAAGTCCATGGAAATATCATCCAACTCCCATTCCAGAGTGGGTAAAAGTTGAAAAAACTTGTAAGTGTTTCATGGCCAGCCTTACATTTCTAAAAATTGATAAAATCATGATTATAAATCTACAATCAACCAATTCATCCTTAACCACAAATTATAACATTTCAATTCATGATACATCAAGTATTCCCCAAGGTGTATTGGAGAATATTACAAGTGTCCACATTCCATAAAATAATACTTGATAAAAAACAGAAAAATCATATCAAGACCCAACAATAAGATATTTGGATATTATATAATTTATGATTAATATTTATAAAATTTAAAAATTTCATCCATGCAGACCACAATTATTTAACTTATTTGGATACATGGAAGTGTAATATTCTTACATGGTGAATTATTTTCAAAATCTCTTTTAAATGTCATTCCCTTTTGTACTCTTACATAAAACCTTTCATCATAACCAATAGAAAAGAAACATATGAGAAGGGTGAGATTAATTGCTCAGTAAGGGTAATAAATAGAGATATGTAATCATTAAATGAAGAAATGGTATAATAACATGATCACTACAATAGAATTTTTGATATTTCATATAAAATATCATTATATAGTGTCATGGAATAACGATTAGCAGTATATAATTCATCAATCATAAGGGAATAATGAGTGTAACCACTGAGATAAAATTATGTAATAAGAAGTTTAATCATGGTATAAAAAATTTTATATAAAATCCTATGTAAAAATTCCTACCAAGACATTAAAATCATGCCATGCCTGGGATAATCACCATTGTACCCACATTGGGCATGAGATTCCCAAGAATGTACCATCTTGTTTAGGTCTTCAGATACACTCATGTGTCCCCTATGATTTTTATAATGGGAAAATATCTTGTTTACCATATTTTTAAGGGATTTTGATACCCTCTCGGGTACCCTCTTATTTCAGGCTTCATATTCCCTCACATGTACCATCTTATTTAGTGAATGGCCTACGACCAGTGTTCCCACTAGTTGCAGGCTTCAGATATAACCTGTGTGTCCTCATGTATTCGGTCTTGTATGAAAACCCATGCACCCTATGGGATTATATATCATTTATTAATATTCAATGTATTCTAGAGAGATATAGGTCCCAACCATCAAAACATTAAATCATACATATTTTTTCCACAATATAATACACATTCATCATTTCATGACCCATTAAAAGAGATATGTTTCATAAGAATAATATAATAACACAAGAAATAAAATGTGTATCATAAACATTTAATTATATCCTAACCTATGTGAAATATGTCGGTTCCATAATCATTACATCCAGTAATAATCTATGAAAAGTGGGGTTCATTAGTACTTATCATTGTATAATATTTGTAAGAGAAATGTGTTTCTTTTCAATCATTTTGAATTATGATTTAGTCATAGAAAATAAATGGGTTACATAAAAATTATTCCAAAAAAACAATAACCATTATTAAAAATAATATTAATTGTATCCTTTGATAATATCCCTATTTTTTCATAACTATATCAATGGATGTCATCAAATATGGGAAATAATTTTGAAAGCTCACTTTGAATAGTTACTAAATAAAATAACATTTATTTGGAAGTCATTTTGTTAATCATATAATTTCAAAAGCATGTTGAAAACTTATGAATTAATATCTAAAAAAATTAAAAATTTTCAATTTAAAAATACAATTCCACTTTTAGAAACATAATTTTTAAATCATAATCCTTTTTTAAATCTTTTTCTTTAAAAATAACCCTAACAACAGATAACGAATGCTTTGAAAAAACAATTAATCAATTTAAAACATTGAATATTTATTTAATATAATTTTTATTGAATATTATTTTAAGATATCATTTAAAATCATTTATTAAAACATTATTATAAAATACGGTTTTTGACTAAAATATACTTTCTACCAAAGAAAAAAAATAATGTTGTATTTTATTTAAAATTTTTTATTAATCATATAATGTTCCAAATATTGGATAAATTATACAATTATATGAAAAAACCATGAATAACTAGATTATAAGATAATTAATGAAATTTATTGAGATATCGAACATAAATTTTATTCAGTGCAATCATAATAAAAAATAATCCTGATAAATAATGAGATTATGGTACTGAATTATTACCTCTATGAAAATAATGAATCATAATCCCCATGAAATAATTTCATTACATGAGGAATAAAATATCACGAAAAAATTATAATGATATATCTTATCCAAGGATATTATGTACATAGCATAGATGAATATCATAGTATAACATGGCATGAGTATCGAAGAAGGGAAATTCAGACAAAATTACATTACCGAATTTGTAAATGTTGAACCATAAACCCCATGAAAATATTTTCATAAAATGGATATTTAAATATTAAAAAATTAAATTATAATAACAAACTAATACATTTACGGGATGTATATACACCACACAAATAATATTAGTGGTTAATATAGTATAAGTCTCACAGAAATAAACGAATGATGAGAAAACATTTACAATAAGAGTAATTTTGAACCGTGATCCAAATGAATGAATAAAATATATTGAAACTTATAACACCATTTTATAATGTAAACCCATTATATATAATTTAATTACTAAGTATATATACCACACAATAACAATAAGTGGTCAAAATATCATATATCACATGGAAATAAATGTGACATGAGAACAGTCTTACCGCAGGTCTTGACTTTCATGGTAAATATTAAAACCTCCTGTATATTAAATTATTGTTTATTTTAAATAAAAAATTAACCATATTATTATATATTGTAACATTTATTTTATTATTATGACTTTATATTTCCCAATTACTTATAATTTCTTGTTAAAGTTACATTTTAGTTAATAATCACATTGTTTTTTGTATAGGTTATGAAATTTCATTCTTGATCCTCTTACTTATTTAATGATTTAATTGTTTATATAATATAAAAGAATATATAAATATTAAATATATTCATAATATGACAATTTTTAACAATTTATAATGTATTTTAATATGATATGGAAAACACAATTCATTATGATGTTAGGTCATACATAAGCTAGAATGATTTTTCTACATTATTTTCAAATTAAAAGATCGAAATTATGTGATATTTATATATAATATAATTACTTTATAATTATTATTTAATATAAAACATATATTTTTTATAATCCCACACTTAATATGTTCCATGTAATGTTTGAACGAATCACATTGGTTTGAGGTGGTGGTTGTCTATATTTAAACAAACGAAGTTATTGTATTTATCCAAAATGGAGGGAAAGAAGTTATGTGTTAAATATTAATTAAAGATGTATAAATATATCACAAATATCATATATAACAAATAAAAACAGTATATTAATCACAATTTCCAACTATAAGGGGAGTTTAGAGATAAATTAATGACATCGTTTTAATGAGAATGTATTCAGACACACACATAAATAATACTTTTGTTACCTATTTGATGGAGGTTTTTGTTAGGGTAGGTAAAATAAAAAGAATTAAAATATATTATTATATTAATCTTAGTGATGTTATTATATAATCATACAATAATAGTAACCTAATCTATGGAGAAATAAATAAAATAGAAATGGATGTTGAAGAACGTTACCTATTTTTTGGGGTAACTCTTTATCTTTTGCACTAAACAATTTTATTGGATGGGTTTCTGCCCAAAGATAGGCTACTAGGATGAGAGGAGGGACTTTGGGAACTTATTTTGTAATATCATGAATGATCTAAAATATCATGATATATAAGACAAAACGAATGAGTGAATTTGTTTTATATATGAGGAGGAGTGAATTTTTTATAAATACCAAAAGGTAAACACTATAGGGAGGTCTCTCTTACCCAATGTGCTTAAAATATATAAAAACAATGGATTGAAGTGTAATTATGGTATATGAATCCTTTAACACACACAAAAAGTAAATTTTCAAAATTATGTTCCTTGTTTTTTATGTTCCTCTAATTCATTCATTTTTGTTTTTATTAACGTAACCTGTTTTCTAACATAATTAATATAGAAAATGAATACTATAGTAAAGTGAAATTTCTTATTAAATATAGATAAACTAAATTATAAGTTTTATATAATTTTTTTAATGCATTTTTTTTTGTAAATTATTGTTAAAAATGAGTATGGAATGTACAAAAACATGGCTTTAACCTAAATCATGGTAAAAATGTTGAAACTTTTTAGAGGTCATTAAGGTCATTATAAAATATCAATTGGACCATAATATATCAAAAGTCATATAAATTATCATTTAAAAATAATTTGGAAGAAGAAATTAGTTTTGGTAAAATTTTAATCATTTAATAAAATATAAATCATTATAAAATTAGATTGAGGACAATTTTGACATTAATTACATAATTTAAATTTAAAAATATTAATAAAAGGATTTAATGTTAATCTATTATGTTATAAACTTTTTAAAATGAAATATTCATATAAAATTACTTAAAGTAAATAATTTAATCAATTTCCTTCACTTTTATTATTTTTAGTATCATTTTCTCAGATAATTATTCATTTAATAATTACCTCATTTGGTTTTTCATAAGATATTAATCTCTCTAATCCACATCTAAATATTAAATATAAATTAATATTAGATAAAAACTCATTTACCTTTCATAATTATTCTTAAAACTGATATAATTTGTTTGTTTTTGCATGCCACAAGGGTTTAATAATAATAAATTTTAAAAATGCTACTTTTTTTATTCTTCTTTCAAAAAATATTACATAGGTCACTTTCATATAAGAATATCCCTATAACTCATAATAATCGATCTTAAGGTGGTCTGGGTCGAAATATTTCCATCCGTGGGGTGTTGGAAATTTGTTGAGTCATTAATACAAATTTTATTCTATGATAAATCATTATGCAATCTTTCACTTACCGTAATTGTCGTAATTAATTTTAGCTGTATTCACTAATCATTTCATTCAAAAAATTAAATTGATCTTAATGGACCAAAATTTTCATAATGACTGAAAATATTTACATCCATTTTTTTAAATTAAATTCATTTATGTGGCATGAATTAGTTTAAATTTAATCCCACAAACCATGCAAGACAATAATAATATAAGGAGAAAAACTCAAAAGTTTGAAATGGGTTTATAACCTATTTCAACGAGAAATTGATTCCAATTACCTATATTCGATAAATTGATGAAAAATTTATCAATATTTAACTATAAATTCAAATTAAAATGTGACACATCTATATAAATAAATAATAATAAATTTATTTTTCATCTGACATTATATATATTTATCTATTCATCGAATACATAACTATTTTCAACAAATCATAGAAATTCATCCTAAAATAAATTTGAAATTATAAATTCTAATTTTTTTATATATTTCAATTTCTTAAAGTTTATGAAATTAATTTTATTATCATTAATTTATGGACATAAAAATTAGTTCTATTCTAGAAAATATATTTTTTAAAACATATTGAAAATACTGGAAATTAAATATTTAATTACAAATAGGATTTATATATATGACAAATTGATGAATAGTTTTTAAACATTACTCATTAATATTAATATAACTGTTTGTCATGGATATTTTATAACCTTATTATTTTAAACAATAAAATTATCTTTCTTAAGAACTTATTGTTATGTGTAATGCAATCTAAGCCGAATTTGTTTATAGGGAATGCTTAACATGTCATACCATATAATAAATATTTAACCTAATGTATAATGCATTGAAAAACATTATAGAAATTTTATTGAATCAGAAAAATTAATTCGTAATAACTCAGGGTGTTGTAATCCTACCTGCTATGAAATCACAAAGATCCAATATCTGACCATGATCCCACACCCATGGTCACCCCACCATAAAAGACATTACCAAAGCATTGTCATTTAATGTTGATAACTTGATGATGAAAAACTGTATCATCAAAAGGTATGTATACTTTCAATGAATCCATAAACACATTTCCATAAACCTCATCCACTATCAAGACCATAGAAAAAAAACTCATCAGAGACCACTCATCATTTGATTCCCTTATATGTTGTGCATGTAATTTTATACTCAATACATTAACCCCCAAATTCCATTTCCCATGATTTTATAGAATACAAAATAAGAAATATGAATATACCCCAACCAACATCTCTATCCCTTGTTTAGATCCCTCTTTTTAAAACTATATTTCTTGTTCCTATGATCAAGATACATTGTAAACTAATCCACCAACATATAGTGATCTCATGTTTTGTGTGAATTCATAAATACTTGAAACTCATGATTTATTTGGGTAATTCTTATTTTGAGGAGAAACAAGAAATATCTATAGGCCACCTCATGTTTCCCTTGCATTAAGACACATCCCAAAATAATAGTAGAAGCATCATAAAAAATATCATAACACGAACCTATTAATTAATGAATAAAAACAATTTCTTATTCAACATAACTTTGAACTCCAAAAAAAGATATAATAAAATATAAATTCCGTAAAATATTACATCCTTATGGGTAAATGATTTCATTGATGATGTGATCTTGTAGAAATCATAGACTAGATGTCTATTGTATCCATCCAATCCCAAGTATCATCTGTTCTCAATGATATTTATTATAATTTCATAGGATATTAGATCCTTTATTTTCATAGGATCAACATAAATTCTCCTCTCTGATATTATATTCCCAAGAAATTTATCTTGTAGGATCCAAAACTCAAAATTATAATGCCCGTAATTTATAAAATGATCGATCAAGTTTTGAGGAATGATATTTCAATGTAATTTATTATCCTTTATAAAATTTGATTAAATCATAATATCATATATGAATACAAAAACATTAGATTCCATTAATATATGAATTATTTGATTCATCTAATACATAAATTTATTTGGAGAATTATTATAATATAATGGAATAAAAAACTAGTAATTACTCTGTCCATTCCAAAACACAGTCATTAGTATATCCATTTCTCAAAAAATCTACTAGTTCTACCCATATTAATGGTAAATCATTGAAACCCATCATGCCCCTCTATATAATATAGAAAGATAAATAATCCTCAGAAAATTATATTTGTTCTTAAAATTCATCAAATTAAACTTTTGAGAATCCACTCAAAATCAAAATCTCCCACCAACCCTCTTAGAAATGTGAAAAATTATAACCATGTTAATATGATAATATGAATAAATCTCTTAGACTATAGGTCCTCATGTTATAGTTTATGTTCCTCCAGCATAGTGGGTTCTATTTGATAAGATGAACTAGAAATGTGCATCATACTAGGGAATATGTAAAATTTAACCTCGAACTCTATCTATGGTGGTAAACCATAAAAACCATATTTAAATCATCAGAGTATGAACATACCACTATATAAATTTTAAATCCTTGAAAAGGTTCTATGATTTCAAAAAATATCTCTAAAAACTAGAACAATATTACCCTATCAAAATGAAAAACAGGCCCCACCCTTCCCGATGTAAATTCCCACGCTCCCAAAAAAAATATAAGTGGCCCCATTAGATGATAAAAAATGAACATGATAATAATAATATTCTATTTATTCCTAAATTATAATAATGCATTCAACTCCAACCATTAGGTTGAATATATATATATATCAATAATTAAAAAGTGTCACAACACATCAAATTCATTAATCACCACTCGACATGTGGGACACATAAAAACGTGTTCAGAAATCCCACCTAATGGTGTTAAAAGATACAACGAAAATGGAATTTTTTCAGAACATATTCCCAAATAATAAAATAACATTGTTGATATAAAATAATGAGTACAACTTATATCATATAAATATATAGCTGTAGAAGAAAAAATAAACACCATACCTTTAATTGTAGATTCCCCTATTTTAGATTCCCCTAGAACACACTCTACCTCATAAATGATTATAGACAGAGCCATAAGAACATCACCCATAGAGTGACTATTAAACACTCCACCCATGGACGCATTTGTATGAACCGGTGAACCCTTCCTGTTAGTTGATCTGGACTTAATCCCTTGGATTATCATTTAAAGAAATGCTTCGTATGATAAGATTTTACTCAAAAATGACATGATTTGGAGCCTCTAGACATTTTTTCCTTGTGTCACTATTCCTTCAACACTATTATTATAATACATTATTTTATACTAAAATATTCAGTAAAACTTGTCTTAAAATAACTAACTACACTTGGGCTTTCTTTAACGGAAAAAATACTCCCAGGATAAAAACAACACCAATCAATGCTCTACCCAAACCCATCATTGCATCTATGACTTCCTCAATAAAGTATTTTTTTCACCTACATGCATTGAGGTCATAAGACACATTTAACTCATCATTATCCAAATATCTTTTTTCAATCCAAACTCAATCTTTTAATCCTTTATATGCCCATTAGTGACAAGCTGAAGTTCCATGTGCAGCTGCTCAACCAAATGAGAGGAATACCCCAAAAAAGGCACACTCTCATCCTTCTAATGTGAAAGACTATTGAATGTTATTTACACATTATTTCTCAAGACAAAACTATTGATATATTATTTTAATGAAATGATCCTGTAATAATCTTCAACAGCTTTTCATGCTCAATTGAGCACTATCATCTCTTCCACTGTACTCAAAGAATATACGTGGTGAAACACACATTGGAGTCTTCATGTGTCTTAAAAAAATTGATTATACAATCAATAATTCCAAGACACACTTCATGTTCATGGGGACCCTTTTCAACATGAAATATTTTTTGATAAAAAAAAGAAAATTATGATCCATGTTGTATTCATCATCTCATGTTTTTAACACACACTTCAACCATTGTGTAAACATTGTAGATTTTTTCTTCAAACAATGATAGGTCCACTATGTGATTTAAAAAACCCAAAATCAGAAAACCAACTTCAAGAATTCACATCCATGCATTAAAATATAAGGAATTTAATGTGTTGATGAATTATCTGAATGAAATAAATTACTTTATTAACGAAAAAATCCATCAAAAAAACTTCCCATATATTTAATTCAAATGGAGTCAAACACAATGTATCAAACATGGGAAATTTTTTCCAACAAATGATGGTAACGTCATTTAAAACATGAATGTTGGTTGGTCAGGAACCCCCCCCCCCACCACACACACACATAGTTACTAAAGTCTAATGGTCCTAAATGAAATCTACCAAAGACACATAACAAAACTGAGGTACTATTAACACACATCAATATGAGAATTCCCATAGATACCATATTATAATGAATCAACGTGATTCAAAATGAAAACAAACATGAGACATCAATATAGATTGATCAAGATATATAAAGATAGTGGAACATAAGTCTCATATATAACAACACATAAATAACATATTACAATGTGGAAGAATAAAGTACTTCCAGGATTTTTAAAAGTAATTCCAATCCACCAAACTATAAAATATGGAATTAGAAAAATTATAATTCATCCTATTACCAAAAATAACCTCCATAGCACCCCTCTATGAATTAATTAATGAAGATACAAGCCCCAATTCTAAAAGATTATCATCCCTTTAATAGGGTCTTATTATAAAGAATCTGTAACCACTAAAAATAAAAATTAATGTGTGAGTAATAATCACATTTTTATTTAACCAGAAAATCTTTTGAATTTATAATATCAAGAATGAAACAGTTCTATATTTTATATATATACAATTTTACAAAACATTTTAATAAGTAAAAACAATTTGAAAATAATCCCTTGGTTTTTCATGAAATCCAATCATATTTGAAAATATAGTAATGCAACTATTATAAGTTATTAAAATTGGAATAATATCCCCAAAACACATGGTAATTAGGAAAACAAAAATCCAATATAGAATACGCCATCTTAAACCATGTGATACAATCTCTTCTGAATAACAAGATAAAAAAAATCCATGTAAAAATACATATTGTAAAAAAAAGTAAAAAGTACTACATATTGAAGCCAAGATTATGAGAATATGTATTAGAAATAAAATTATCCTCTACCATACATATTCTTGATCCAGATGATATTGATTTATAATATTGGTTTCTAAAATCTAGAAATCTAATGTGTAATTACACACAATATGAGTGACTTGCCTTTCCATGATGCACTCATGGTTCCTAGTTTGTCAATTTGGTAAAAATTATTTTAAAAGTTTACTCAAAATTTATAAAACATTATCAAATCAGATAAAACCCTCTTCAATATTTCAAAACAGATTTCTTAATAAAAACAATTCATGAATTTTTTCAAAAGCATTGTGTGCACAAACTATTTTTAAAAAACAAATCCCTACTAAAACATGATTTAATTACAAAAAATCCATTTAAATTACAAGTCTATTTAAACTAATGATAAAATGAGAATAATTTACAAGATCAAATAGATATTCAAAAAATTATCCCTTTATATAGAAAACCTACCTCATGAATGAGATTGAACTATTTTACTATGACCATGATTATTGTAGAAGAGTATATTGGGTATTCATGAACATATATACACATGGAAAAATCCATATTATGCCAAAAAAAATATAATTTTAAAAAAATCCATTTCCATTCTAAAAAGACATTAATAGAAGATATCTAGTGGTGTTCTATAAAGAAGTATGGAATCCAAATAATGAAAACAAGAAACCTTGATATAATCTATCATGAATGAATTAAATACTCATCAAATCCAAAAATGTAAGACTATATAACATTAAAAAGGATTATGTGTATTCAATATGAGATTATTGGGTCAATATTGGTAAAATAGGGATCTATGGTATGAATAATAAAAAGTCAATGTGTACGGTTTGATAGAGAAGCCCCACAGTGAGGAATAATTGGGATCCCTAAACATTCATCCTATATATGAATTATATTTTGGGTTAATGGGATGGACACATGGTCACATTGTACATGCACCAACCATGTATAACCCTTCTTCATAGGGAATCATTATTTTGACTGGTGGACACAAGGGATGGACAAACCATGCACAGCCTTGTACAATATTATTCTTTTTTCCACAGTTTCTTGAAAAAAATTGTATTTCTCTCTAACTATATGCCAATGATGCAATAAACCAAGGGATTCCAAAATAAAAAAACCATTCAAAAATACCCAACCAAATAACAATAAAAAAGGTTCATGATGTAAATGAAATGAAGTAACTAATCATTAAAATCTCCCTACCATAAAGTCTTAAAATCACAAGATAGTGATAAATGTACCATAATCACAAAAATTGAAGTCCACTATTTAATCATTAGTTATTCTAATTACCACATCTCATGTTTTTTACTTATACACTTACACAATACACAAACATAAGTAATCATTTTTCATTGTAATAACATATATTGGTGATCCATAATCTGAAATTTTATCCTATTAATGGTGGTATTCTGAATTCATGAAATATCAACCCATGTTATTACATTGGAAGGATATGTTTGATACCTATTTAGTTAGGAAAAATTAAACATGTCTTGAATCAATGTCAAGTTATATAGTATGTCTGACCAATTTTCCACCTTTCCAAGTCATTCGATATTGTCAATGGAAACAAAAAAACTCATTTGCAACATACCCTACATATTAAACCGATGATATTTTATTTGAGGTAAAACTATCAGAAAAACCCAATCACTAACTTTAGACTCTAGTGGATAATTAATATTGTTTAAATGAGATTTATGATAGCATTTTATTGTGACGAGGCTCTTCCATATCAACTATACCATTTAAACTGTCTCTTGAATGAGACATGGATCAAACAAGACCCTCTCTCCCAACTCTACCCAACATAATGGAAAACTACATGTACTCCCAAAATTTTATTCAATAGGATCAATCTTTATAGAACACTAAAAAACTGGAGGAAACTAATTTTCATAATATCATCAAAAATAAATAATGAAAGTGAAAAATCATATTATTACATACCTAGAAATCTCTCTCTAAATTTCCTCCAAAATTTGAATTATAATACCAGATCAATTTCAACTTTGATAAAAAAATCCTATAAACCTTCCATAATATACACATGAAACTCAATTACCTTTTAAAAAATCATAGAGGGAATCCCATTAAGTCACATAATCTATCAGATATATAAGTCTCTAAGTAAATCAACATTATGTATATCATTGATTGGAATTAAATGTGTCGATTTTATAACTAAATAAATGATCAACCAAATCACATATTTTACAAAAGTATTTTGTGGACATACTGTAACATCCCAGGTAAATAAAGAATAAAACATTTTCATATTTATTAATATTTACGAATTAAATATTAATTTCACTTTAAAGGGGTTTCTTTGTTCGATATCGTACCCGATAAGCAAAAAAGAGTTTCTTTAAAATCTTACGTTGCACACTAGTAATAAAATAATATCATTTTAAATGGTAGTTAACATGTAGTCATTGTACTGGAAGGAAAGAATATAAATAACTAAAATATGATTATATTTGTTTTTTAAATGTTTTTACATTTATCCAATAAAGGATAAAGGCTTAAAATATGAAAAGAATTCAATTTTAGGCATATATACTAAAATTTTCACTAAAGGTCGACTTATCACCTTTTAATGGAGAACCTTCATTAAATATAGTTTTGGTCACTCTTATACATTCTATTGGACCAAAAAAAAATTTAGAATCGGCACATCAAAATTTACTTTGTGTAAATTTTTGGTATTTTTCTGATAAATATCATTTTTTAATGAATTGTGAAAAATGTTGTAATTTAATTCAAAACCCCTTTTTAATCTAATTTATCTATATGATTAGATTATATTTTTAATTTGTTTTAAATTAAAATTAGAATATATTTTTACCATGAAATCCAATAGTGGTCGTTGGAGTTAATTTCACTTTGAAATCGGACTTAAACTAGTGTCAACTTTTGATACTTATTGTTTCATAAAAACATGCTATTTGCTCTGACAACGGAAATTAATTATTAAATTAAATAATGCAACTTATATATTTTGAAATTTTTAAAATAGACTAAATTTTTTAATTCGGGATATCAAATATAGCTTTGGGTGATGTTTTGGTATTTTTCTGAAAAACATCCATTTTTGATGAATAGTGAAACCACTAAGTGGTACTTAAAAAACTGATTTTTCATTTAAATGAAATTTTTCCACCTCTGTTCTTTGAATTTCAAAAAATCCTACGTACATGGTTGTCATTAAATATTAAAATGTGGTTCAATGGGATTAATATAGTTTTTTTTGGTGAATAGTAACTTTTATGTTTTTAATCAAGATTAGAGGTAATTATTGTGGTTTAAGGTAAAAATAATGTTTTAATATTATGAAATGACCTAGAAACATGTCCAACACTTATTATATGTGTAATGTACGACCACGAAAATCAATGGGTCAACTTGGGGACCCCATAGAGCCACTTTGGTAGGAAAATGACATTAATACCTTTTTATTTAAAGTTAAAATTAAAATGTAACAAACAAGTGTTGTTTTACTAAAACAAATTTTACATGGCGATATAGAAGTCATATTTTTGACTATAAATATTCATTAGAAATATAAAAAGTTTTCTTACATCATGATATTTTTTTATAATATGTATAGATTAAATAAATTAAATGTTTTATGACACTATGATGATGAAGTGATTACCTCATTATTTAACGATTTAAATAAAATTAAAATATAATGTAAAATATAAGAACTAAACTTGTCAAAAAACTATTGGATGGGTATATTTCAAACCCTTATCACCTTATCCTCGAATTATATCAATGTGGGTCCTTTTAACTCCGAAACCCATTTTAAAATATTGTAACATTTCTTTACTTTCCAAGAGTGCCCCTCCTCTCCTCTTATAAAAAGCCCCCACCTCTACCTCCTTACCCACACATCCCAAGCCGTTGGTTCGGCCAAACCCTTCCCATTTTGTCTCTCCACATCCATATATTACTCCTTTAAGCCTCACTTTGGGCAGAAGTATTTCCAAGGAATCCTTTGAGCTCAAATCTGAGAGAGTTACCCGATTTTAATGTAATGTCTTCACTTGTGCTCTTTTGTTTTATTTTGCTTCTCCAACCCCCTGAACTCTTTTTCTTCATTTATCTGTTAACATCACCAGTATCCTCAATATACTAGGATGTTGTTATAATAATAATTCGAGCTACACTTACACACACCTACATCTAATTGTTAAAGAACATACTATTTCTGTGGTTGGCGATTTTCTACCTCACGAAACGATGATTGTTCAATCTTCTTTTAACACCATTAATGGTGGCCATTAAGATGTCACTATATTTATATATGATATATATTATTTTTATGTTTTCCTTATGCTTCTGTATTTTTCATTTGTGGTATACCTTTATGGCTTCCATTATGGATATACACGATATCTTCATTTTAGGAAGTGTAGACTATCACCCCCTCAAAGTGATTTGATTCGTTAATTCCATACGAGGGACGTATAAAAGAAGGATTTAAAGTTATTATATATGATGTTATACTGGAATTACAATATACCATTATATCATTATTATTTCATTCCATTAAAGTATGAGATATAAATGAAAGTAGCGTTCATGCGTACGTTCGGCTTACCATCTCCATGAATGGTGCATTTCATTTCTTATCCCCAAATGTAATGTACTATTATAAGTACATATATATAATGAATATATATGATGTATGTTACATATAAATGATTAATATAATTTTGGAATTAAAATATACATATCTCTTATTTAGTTTTAATTCCATTAATATGACATAGAAATGAAAGTAGCGTTCATGCGTACGTACGGCTTACCGTCTCCGTGAACGGTGCGTTTCATTTCTTACCTCTAAATGATTATGTAATATTATAAATACATGTATATGCTGGATATATATGATATATATGATATCCAAATCATGAATATCATTCTGGATATAATGAATATTTGACCACACGAACAACATGTAATTGTAAGAAGTCCACTTTCAACTTAAGAACCAAATATCGACAAAACAAGCATTATTAACATAAATGATTAAATAATGTTTATAACATTGAAATAAGTGATATAAATGGAATAATGAACTTGAAGTAGGTTCTTAAGAAAGTATAAATTAACTCAAGTATATTATTCAGGACGTTAAAGAACGATCGAGTCAAGTCGGACCCGAGGTAAGGGACATCGTCTCAATCTCCTTTCATTGAGGCATATTTCATTTTATACACAACATTCTATTATACGGTGTATAACCCCTTTGATTTTTACTTTTATACAAAAGGAATATTTTTCTATTAAGCATTTTATTATAAGACAAAAAGAAATGTTTCTTTTAACGTATGTGGTGACAATGACTTTTTCCGCCACCGCGAGTATTATTTGGTCTTTGGCTTCCTCAACAAGCCGTAATGTTTTAAATGTGAAATAAATATCATATACTCTTTTATGTATTTTGGTATTGAAAATTGTTTTTATAATGGATTTGTTATGTCAATATATTTATGTGATATATTTTGATCAATGTGTGGAAATGTTTTCATTCCATTATATTTTTTTTATGTCTTATGATTTTATAATGGTACTTGGACATTTGACGGGTGGTTACATGATAAACCATATGACGGGTGGTTCCATGAATACCAGGACGGGTGGTTACATTATAACCTCCAATGCATTGGGTATGGAAGTTGGCTGTATGGCTATTCTGTAAAGACCCAGAAATTTCAAGGGAAATTTTTTTTTTCCTAAATTTTCTTTGGAATTTTACAAGAACGCAGTTTCTGACGGCGCCTGATTCCGAGGCCCGGTGTGCCGAGAATCAATTTCCGAAGATTAGCTCGGGTACGTTCAGTGAACGAACGAGCGGGATTTTCTATCTTTTGAACCGGTGCTCGGAATTGAAATTTGAGGGCACCGATGAACTCGTAATGCTGGTATTTGCTTAAGGAGACCTTTTCCGTAGTTGTGTTTTATCGAGAGCGGAGGTTTGTTTTTTTCGGGTTTTCCTTAAAAGTGTAATAATGAAATAACGTGCCATGTTGCACTTTATGTTATTTCAGCCTTCATTGGGAGTGAGGTGGTTGAAACCTCCTCATGGAGGTTGGAGGTGGGGCCACCACACCATAACCTCCCTTGAGAGGTTATGGTGGTGGGGCCCACCCAAACTAAACCTCCCATGGGTGGTTTATGGTGGTGGGGACCACACGGGGCTTAACCCCCCAATTAATGGGAGGAGAGGAAACCTCCCAACTCTCCCTCATTAATGAGGGAGAGCCTCTTAATTCCTCAACTCCCCATTAAATGGGGAGAAAATCCTTGGCACCCTCCCCTCTTAAGTGGTGCCAACGGACCTCTTTAATTGCATCAACACAATTTATTTCACCCGACCCCCCTTTTTTTAAAATTATGTAATCACGATGGTTACATACCTCTCCCCCTCACCTATATATAGGAATCTTGGGAGAGGGTTTGGGGGACGGCTTCACCAAGCGACGGAACGCTGGTAAAGAAACGCGACGCACAACACTTGGGAGAATTAGAGTTCTCCAACGCAGAACGCCTTTTTCCAAAGCAGAAAGACAGCACTTCTTCTTCCTTTCCACGACCTCCTTCCATGTTGAATGAATGGGCGTCGTCTGCAAGGAACATCGATGACCCTCCATCTTTGAACGTTTCCCGACGTCAACGAACCGACACCGCTTAGATCTGTGACATCGTCAATGACGATTACGGAGGCACGTTCCGCGAGGATGTCTTCCACGACACCGATTTCTGCATCGGCGACGAATGAACTTCGAATCCGAGGTAGGGGTTTTGTCTTTTTTTCAAATTACGTGTTTGTTTCCCTCGAACATGAAAGAATAATCTGTTGGATGTTGTTCCAAATTTTATTAAAAATTGTGAAAAGTTAATCGTTATGTTTTTACGATTGGCCGACTATTATCGTTATAACGGGAGGAAACCGGACCGCACGAAAACAGCTGATTCTCCTCCCCCTTCTAATCTTTGGTGTTGATTTAGCGAAGACAGCGCGATGTCGTCGCACCGCGTAGGAACAAAAGAAAACATGGCCGGAGCGGGCTGTGATGAAGGAACGTGACGCCACCGTGTCGCGCCAGAGGTTTCAAACGAGGTCGCGGCCGGAGTCGGACCGCGGTGGAAGGACGCGGCGTCGTCACGCCGCGTCGAACGGATTCACATTCATCTTGGATGTGGTGGCCGGAAAAACCGGCCGCCGGAGAACTCGAAGGAGGTGGCTGGAAAATCGGCCACCGGCGCCGGAAGGAGTCGGACCGCGGGGTCCCGCGGCGAGAACCCGGCCGGCCCCGCGCTGGCCGGCCGTTTCAGGGGGGAGCCCGGGGGTGTAACCCCCGACAATACACATGGCGCGGCCCCTTAAAGGGGCCGCCGTTTTAAAAATTAATGGGGGGCAATGCGCCCTCCCTTTAGCGCGCCGCGCTGGCCGAGCCGCCATGCCGTCGAGCCGCCGCGCAGCCGAGCCGCCGAGCCGTCGCGCCACCATACCGCCGCGTCGATGGCCGGGCCGAGCCGCCGGGTCGGGCCGCCACTCGGGCCTGGTCGACCCGGTTCGGTCCGGCCCAGGGGGTACTGGGCCGGGTCGGACCGGGCCCAGACCCCCCATCTTCGGACAGGATTGGTTCAAATGCCCATAACTTGGGCTGCAGACATCCGATCGACGAACCGTCAGTTGCGTAGCGATCCTTGGATCGAGATGGTCGTTTCGGTATACTATACTCAAGGTGTACCTTCCTTTTCGAGAGCCTACGTGGTTAAAACTCCATAGTTAAGCGTGCTTGGCCTAGAGTAGTGATAAGGATGGGTGATCTCCTGGGATGTTTCCCAGGGTGGGTGTGAGACGGAAAGGCCAATAACTGACAGATCGGTCATCCGATTGACGCGCCGTCTATTTTGTTGAATCCATCTTGATGAGACGGAACTTTTGGCATACTCCGCCCGAGGTTTGGACACAGGTGGAGTACGGTCGGGTTGGTTTTGCCTTAAAAACCAACTGGGCCCCTGGAAAGAAAATGCCAATAACTATCAGACCGGGCGTCCGATTGACGTGCCGTCTGTTTCGTTGTTTTCCTCTTGATGAGACGGAACTTTTGGCATTCTCCGCCCGAGTTTTGGATGCTGTTGGTTTTGGGCCGGGTTGGATCGTACCGAAATCCAACCGGGCCCCTGGAATGGAAAAGCTGATATCTTTCAGACCAGACGTCTGTTTGACGAACCGTCAGCGGTGTTGGTGATCACGTTGAGAAATGGTCCCTATGAGTTTACCCTATGAGAGTTCGGGGTAAAGTTGAGATGCGGCCGGATTTGGTTCGCTCACGAAACCAACCGGGCCCCTGGGACAAAAAGGCTAATAACTCACAGACCGAACGTCCGATTGACGGGCCGTCTATTGCATTGAGACCCCTATGACGAGCCGGTCCTTTGAGTTACTTCTTAGTGAGACCTTGAGATACTTGGAGTATCGACCTGTAGCTCATGGAGCGGACCCTCCCAGAGACGAGCGTGAGGAGTATGGAGACCGTGTAGCCGACTAAGACCTGACGACTGCTTGACCGACTCGATTTGGAGTGAGTCGACTAGCCCAGTGGATGGAGCACTACTTTATGAGGTGCAGACCCATGGAGGATGGAGCACTACCTGTGTGACAGTGCAAACCCGCGGTACTCGTCCGGA
This sequence comes from Viscum album, assembly GCA_963277665.1. Classification (NCBI taxonomy): domain Eukaryota; kingdom Viridiplantae; phylum Streptophyta; class Magnoliopsida; order Santalales; family Viscaceae; genus Viscum; species Viscum album. Next base: position 585,068,637 of record OY728126.1, on the reverse strand, counting down.
GAGTATCTCAGCAGGCTACTAGGGGGTGTGCACTACTGTGTTTGGGTGACATACCCCGGCGGGAAGCACTACTGTGTTTGGGTGGCTGACCCGCGGTACTCGACAGGAGGAGTACCTCAGCAGTCTTAGGTTAGTGAGCAGTACCTCAGAGTCGTGACAGGACCACTGTACACTCTAGAGACGGAGCTCTTCAGCAGTTACAGTTTCGATAATGAAAATCCTGGTTTGAGCTGAGACTTTTGAACTTTGTGTTTACCTCATGAATGAGATGGGTCACTTGATAACTTAGGTATATGTATGGACATATACCTGGGTAGTGGTTATCCGTTGTTTTCATAACCCTTATGTTTCCTCATGATTGAGATTGGTTACTTGATAACTTAGGTATATGTATAGGCATATACCTAAGTAGAGGTTATCTGTTGAGATCTTCTTTGTGGTTAACCCTGTTGGTTTTAGTGAGACATTGAGGGTCTCGGGGTCCCTACTAAGTATCGTTGTACTCACCCCTGCACGGGCTATGCCCGCACCTCGTTGTGTTGGTTGCAGACGACAGGTAGTGCTGACGGAGGCCGAGTGTTCGAGGACTGGACGGTACCCGGAGGTGGACTACATGACGAGTCAGTGTCCGTAGGTGGACTTCACGGCGAGACGACACTGGGAGGAGGTTGACGGATGAGAGCACTGTGGAGGATATCTGTACCTACCCTTTAGGTAGGATTTGGTGGACGATCCAGGAGCTACGCCATCTGTACCTACGCTTCAGGTAGGATTCCGAGGAGGACGACCCATGAGCCACTTCCGTCCCTCCAGCTGTTGTCTTTTTCTGTTGTAGTTTGTTCAGTTGTAGTTATACTTTCTTTTGGGTTTGTATTCTGGCCCATTTACTTTCAGCACTTCTTTTTTGTACTTAGTGTTTTACTTTCACTTGTACTCTATGGTGTTTTGTTACTTTTATAAAGGCAATGCCTTCCCAGTTATCGGTATTTACGCCTTTGTTTCTAGTCGCCAGCACCTGGCCTATGGAAGGCGGGCTTGGGGTAGTCACGACACGGGCCCCGAGGACGGGTCGTGAAATATTCCATTAAGTGATATGTGTGGAAGTCGAATGTATGGTTATTCCATTTAAGTATATTTATGTCCCAAGTTACCTTTATATGTTATGTGATCCTTATATGAGTTTTATGGTAATATTTTGGTTACAAAAGGGTAAGTAATGATCTTTTATTCAGTAAAGAGTTTGTACTACTTCATAAAGTTGAAAAGTATTACATTGATAATGTATACATGGTTTACTTATTGTTTTGATAAACCAATAGTTTTCATTCTTTGTGTATCCCTTACTTAGATTCTTATGCTCACCCAATGTTTTTTTGAAATGTTTTTCACATGACTTTATGTGGAATAGGGTCAAGGATGGGATCAAGGGAAAGTCATGCTATATAAAACATGGAACTGGACATGTTTCTTTTTAAGATTTTTTATTCTATGGAAACTTAGTAGAAGTGTCTACTTTGTAATCTTTTGAGATGTAATAGTTATGTCCTAATTCTCTAAAACTCTAAACCGTCAAAAGATCCTCAATGTGAATTATTCATTTAATTCAATATTAAGTAATGTTTAAGGCCGGGGACTTATAGTTGGTATCAGAGGTTGGTTTAGACAACTTTAGTAGTTAGAAATGTGTAAAATTATAAGTTAATTTATGGTATGATTGAAATGATATAGCATTTAAATATTACCATGTTGCTTCGCCTATGTTCATTCTGTGATAAGAATGGTTTTCCATAGATGAAACAGAGAAGCTTTCCTGGGAAGGGATACAGAGGGAAATGTCTTTTCAAATCAGTATCCTGAGATGGTCAGAATCAGAACTAAACAGTTTGTTGCAGTGATGGATCAGTTGACTGAGGTGATAAATTGTGGTTGTGTTTACTGACGATATTTTGGTGTTTTATAAAAGTAAAGAGTATCATGAATGTCATTTATGGGTAATCTTGAATAGCATAAAAGAAAAAAAAAATTGTATGGAAAATTCAGCATGTGTGAGTTCTGGTTAAAACAAATATCTTTCCTTGGTCAAATTGTTTAAAAAATATGGAATAATTGTTGATCCTGCTAAAAAAAAGTAGTCGAAGAATGCCCAAGACCCACAAATGTAACCGAGATCCGTAGTTTCCTTGGTTTGGCAGGTTACTACCGTTGGTTTGTTGAAACTTTTTCACAGATATCTAGTCCAATGACTTAGCTAACTTGGAAGGGTGTTAAGTTTATCTGGACAAACGTATGTGATGATTGTTTTCAGGAGTTGAAAAGAAGATTGGTGACTGCTCCAGTTTTGGCACTTCCTTCCAGAAATGGTGAGTTTTTTATCTACAGTGATGCTTCATTGAAAGGACTTGGATTTGTCCTTATGTATAATGATCAGGTAATTGCATATGCTTCACATCAGTTAAAAAATCATGAGGTAAATTACCCTACACATAATTTGGAATTAGCTGTTGTTGTTTTTGCTCTAAAAATTTGGAGGCATCATTTGTATGGAGTAAAGTGTGAAATATATACTGATCACAAAAGTTTAAAGTATATATTCACTCAGAAAGAATTGAACATGAGATATAGGAGATGGCTGGAATTAATCAAGGATTATGATTGTACAATTCATTACCATCCAGGAAAAGAAAATAAAGTGGATGATGCTTTGAGTCGAAAAAGTAATGCTTCATTAACAATGTTGCGTTTGGAACATGATCCTTTCATTAAGGATTTGATGAGGTTTGGCATAGAAGTTTTTGGTGCAAGATGTTCTTCTGTTTTGTTTTAGGTATTAGTGAAATATTCTCTATTAGAAAGAATCAAGCAAGTACAGAAGCAAGACAGTGAGTTGCAGAAAAAGGTAGAGCTGGTTTAGAAGGGTATGTTTTCTGAATTCAACATTGATAATAACTATGATTTGATGTTTGGGAAGAGATTATCTGTGACTTGTGATTCACAGTTGAAGAATGAGTTGTTATATGAGGCTCATAGTTCCTCGTTTTCAGTTCATCCTGGTAGTACTAAGATGTACAGAGATATGCGGGAGTATTACTGGTGGGATGGAATGAAAAGAGATATTGCTAATTTTACTATGAAGTGTTTGACTTGTCAGCAGGTTAAAGCAGAGCGGCAGTTACAGAAAGGGATGCATCGGCCATTACCAGTGCCAGAGTGGAAATGGGAAAATATATACACTGACTTTGTTGTGGTATTACCGAGGACATCTCGGGGTAATAATGCAATCTAGGTTATTGTTGATCGATTGACTAAATCTGCTCATTTCCTTCCTATTCGAGATACATTTTCTCTAGATCAACGTTCTCGATTGTATCTTAAAGAGATAGTCAGGTTGCATGGAGTTCCCCTCTCCATTGTATCTGATCATGATCCCAGGTTTACTTATATCTTTTGAAAAGGCCTTCAGAAGTATTTGGGTACTGAATTAAATTTTAGTACAGCTTTTCATCAGTAATTAGATGGGCAGTCAGAACCAACAATTCAGACCTTGGAAGATATGATACAAGCTTTCTCTATGGATTATCAGGGAAGTTGGGACCAACATCTTTCTTTGGATGAATTTTCATATAATAAAATTTTTCATTCCAGTATACAGATGGCTCCGTTTGAGGCATTATATGGGAAGCGGTGTCTAACTCCAGCTTTTTGGGATGAAGTGGGTGAAAGGAAGCTGATGGGACCAGAATTGGTAGAAGATATGGTAGAAAAAGTATAGTTGATTAAGAAACACATGAGAACAGATCAGAGCAGACAGAAAAGTTATGCGGATTACCGGAGGAAGGATCTATCTTTTGAGGTAGGTGATCATGTTTTTCTCAAGGTTTCACCGTGGAAAAGTGTGAAGCGATTTGGTAAGAAAGGAAAGCTGAGTCCAAGGTTCAATGGACCATATGAAATTCTGGAGAGAGTTTGATCATTTACATACCGAGTGGCTTTACCTCTGAGTTTATCTCAGGTACACAATGTTTTTCATGTTTCGATGTTGAGAAAGTATATGCCAGATCCATCTCATGTTTTGAGCCCATAGGTAGTTCCGTTGGAAGAGAATCTATCTTATGAAGAAAAAGAAGTCCAGATTCTTGACCGAAGAGAGCAAGTGTTGCAAAATAAGGTAATTGACCTGGTATAGGTTTTGTGGAAAAACCATATGGTTTAAGAGGCAACATGGTAATCTGAAAATGCTATGAGGGATAAATACCCCCACTTATTTTGATAAGTGAATAAAATTGCGAGGAAGCAATTCCCAAAAGGGGGGAAGGATGTAACATCCCTGGTAAATAAAGAATAAAACATTTTCATATTTATTAATATTTACAAATAAATAATTAATTTTACTTTAAAGGGGTTTCTATGTTTGATATCGTACCCGATAGGCAACAAAGATTTTCTTTGAAATCTTACGTTGCACACTAGTAATAAAATAATATTATTTTAAATGGTAGTTAAAACGTAGTCGTTGTACTGGCGGGAAAGAATATAAATAACAAAAATATGATTATATATGTTTTTAAAATGTTTTTACATTTTTCCAATAAAGGATAAAGGCTTAAAATATGAAAAGAATTCAATTTTAGGCATATATACTCTAATTTTCACTAAAGGTCGACTTATCGCCTTTTGATGGAGAACCATTATTAAATATAGTATTGGTCACTCTTATACATTATAGTGGACCAAATAAAATTCTTCTTTAGAATAGGGACATCAAAATTTACTTTGTGTAAATTTTTGGTATTTTTCCGATAAAGATCATTTTTTAATGAATAGTGAAAAATGTTGTATTTTAATTCAAAAACACTTTTTAATATAATTTATTCATATGATTAGATTATCTTTTGAATTGTTTTTAAAGTGAAATTAGAATATATTTTTACCATTAAGTCCAATAGTGGTCATTGGAATTAATTTCACTTTGAAATTGGACTTAAACTTGTGTCAATCTTTTGATACTTATTGTTTCATAAAAACACGTTATTTTCTGTGACAGCGGGAATTAATTATTAAATTAATTTATGCAACTTATATGTTTTGAATATTGTAATATATACTTCATTTTTTAATTCGGAATATCAAATATAGATTAGGGTGAAGTATTGGTATTTTTCTGAAAAACTTCAATTTTTGATGAATAGTGAAACCACTAAGTGGTACATAAAAAACTGATTTTTCGTTTAAATGAAAATTTTCCACCTCTGTGCTTTGAATTTAAAAAATCCAACACACATGGTTTCCATTAATAAGTAAAATTTGGGTCAATGGGATTAAAATAATTTTTTTGGTGAATAGTAACTTTTAAGTTTTTAATCGCGATTAGAGATAATTAATGTGGTTTAAGGTAAAAATAATGTTTTAATATTATGAAATGTCCTAGACACGTGTCCTAAAATTATTGGATGTGTCATTTCCGACCACTAAAATCCATGGGTCAACTTGGGGAATCCATGGAGCCACTTTGGTAGGAAAATGACATTAATACCTTTTTATTTAAAGTTAAAATTAAAATGTCACAAACATGTATTGTTTTACTAAAACAATTTTTACATTGGGTTATTCATGTCTTATGTTTGACTATAAATATTCATTAGAAATCTAAAAAGTTTTATTACATCATGATATTTTTTTTTATAATTTTTAGACATTATATAAAATAAATTATTTATGACACCATGATGATGCAGCGATTAACTCATTATTTAACGATTTAAATAAAATAAAAATGTAATGTAAAATTTAAGAACTACACTTGTATAAAACCTATTGGATGGGTATATTTCAAACCCTTATCACCGTATCCTATAATCATATCAATGTGGGACCTTTTAAATCCGAAACAAATTTTAAAATAAGGTAACATTTCTTTACTTTCCAAGAGTGCCCCTCCTTTCCTCTTATAAAAGGCCCCCACCTCTACCTCCTTCCCCACACTTCCAAAGCCTTCGTCCTGGCCAAACCCTGACCATTTTGTCTCTCTAAATCCCTCTCTTACTCCTCGAGGCCTCCCTTTTGGATGAAGTCTTCCTAAGGAAGCCTTTGAGCTCAAATCTAAGAGAGTTACCCGATTTTAAGGTAATGTCTTCACTTGTGTTCTTTTGTTTTATTTTGCTTCTCCATCCCCCTAAACTCTTTTTATTCATTTATTTTGTAACAAAAACAGTATCCTAAATATACTAGGATGTTGTTATAAGAATAATTAGACCTACACTTACACACACCTACATCTAATGGTTAAAAAACATACAGTTTCTGTGGTTGGTGAATTTCTGCCTCACGAAATGATGATTGGTCAATCGTCTTTTAACACCTTTAATGGTGGCCATTAGGAGGTACCTATATTTATATATGATATATATTATGTTTATGTTTTCCTTATTCTTCTGTATTTTTCATTTGTGGTATACATTTATGGCTACCATTATGTGTATACGCGATATCTTCCTTTTAGGAAGTGCGGACTACCGCCCACTCAAAGTGATTTGATTCGTTAATGCCATATGTGGGACGTATAAATGATGGATTTAAAGTTATTATATATTATGTTATAATGAAATTATAATATTCCTTTATATAAATATTATTTCATTCCATTAAAGTATGAGATATAAATGAAAGTAGCATTCATGCGTACGTACGACTTACCGTCTCCATGAACGGTGCATTTCATTTCTTATCCCCAAATGTAATGTACTATTATAAGTACATATAAATAATGGATATATATGATGTATGTTACATCTAAATGATTAATATAATTCTGGAATTAAAAAATACATATCTCTCATTTAGTTTTAATTCCATTAATATGACATAGAAATGAAAGTAGCGTTCATGCGTACGTACGGCTTACCGTCTCCATGAACGATGCATTTCATTTCATACATCTAAATGATTATGTAATATTATAAATACATGTATATTATGGATATATATGATATATATGATATCCAAATCTTGAATATAATTTTGGATATAATTAATATTTGACCACACGAATAACATGTAATTATAAGAAGTCCACTTTCGACCTAAGAACCAAATATCGACAAAAGAAGCATTATTAACATAAATGATTACATAATGTTTATAACATGGAAATAAGTGATATAAATGGAATAATGAACTTGAAAAAGGTTATTAATCAAGTAGAAATTAACTAATTTTATTATTCAGGACAATAAAGAACGATCGAGTCAAGTCGGACCCGAGGTAAGGGACTTCGTCTAAATCTCCTTTCATTGAGGAATATTTCGTTTTATACACAACATTATTTTATACGGTGTATAAACCCCTTTGAATTTTACTTTTATACAAAATGAATCTTTTTCTACGAAGTGTTTTATTATACGACAAAAAGGAATGTTTCTTTTAACGTACATGGTGACAACGACCTTTTCCGCCGCCGTGAGTATTATTTGGTCTTTAGCTTCCTCAATAAGCTGTAATGTTTTTAATGTAAAATAAATACCATATACTCTTTTATGTATTTTGGTATTGAAAATGGATTTTATAATGGATTTTTTATGTCAATATATTTATGTGATATATTGTGATCAAAGTGCTCAAATGTTTTCTTTCCATTATATTTGTTTTATGTCTTATGATTTTATAATGGTACATGGAAATTTGACGGGTGCTTATGTGATAAACCATATGACGGGTGGTGTCGTGAATACCAAGATAGGTGGTTACGTTATAACCTCCAATTCATTGGTTATTGAAGTCGGCCGTATGGGTATTCTATTAAGTGATATGTGTGGAAGTCGACCGTATGGTTATTCCATTTAAGTATGTTTATGTCCCAAATTACCTTTATATGTTATGATATCTTTATATGGGTTTTGTGGTAATATTTTGGTTACAAAAGGGTAAGTAATGATCTTTTATTCATTGAATAGTTTTTACTACTTCATAAAGGTGAAAATTATTACTTTGATAAAGTATACATGGTTTACTTGTTGTTTTGATAAACTAATAGTTTTCATTCTTTGTGTATCCCTTACTGGGATTTTTATGCTCACCCCAAGTTTTTTTGAAATGTTTTTCACAGGACATAATTTGGAATAGGTTCAAGGATGGGATCAAGGGAAAGTCATGCTATATAAAACATGGAACAAGAAATGTTTCATTTTAAGAGTTTTTATTCTATGGAAACTTATTATAAGTATCTACTTTGTAATCTTTTGAGATGTAATAGTTATGTCATAATTATCTAAACACTAAACTGTGAAAAGATCCTCAATGTGAATTATTCATTTAATTAAATATTAAGTAAGGTTTAAGGCCAGGGCATTATACAAAAATTGAATATTTCCATTAAAATATCATCCCATGTCTATACTTGAATGGGAATTATTTTCAAAAAACATGTTGGTCTATGTTGTTACACCTATGTTTTCTGGAACGTGAGACAAAGAAATTATAAGGACACAAAGTTAATCATTACAAAATCTTAAATTAAATGAACAAATAAAATTGAAAACCTTTTTATGTTGTGAGATTTAGATAATTAGTCCATAATTATTACATTACATCTCAAAAATTACAAGGTAGACACTTCTACTCTGTTTCTATTTTTTACATAAAATTAAAACTCTTGTAAAATGATTCATCTCTAGTTCTATGTTTTAGACAGCCTGACTTTACCTTGATACCGTCCTTGACCCTATTCATATTTATGTCCTCTGAAAAATATTTCAAAACATAGGATGAGCATAAAAAGCTCAGTAAGGGTTATAAAATAAAGAAAGAAAACATTAGTTCATCATTACATACGTAACTTATGCTCTTTAGCATACCTCATGATATCATAAGATTTATGAATAACACATTGAAATCATAAATCATAAAGGTATCTTGTGGCATATATATCATACTTAAATTGCAGATAACACATCTACATAGGTAGTTACATTTCAAATACCCATGATAGAATATTCCCAAAATCTCTTAGGAGAAACATTCACGTTTTCTTCTGTCACGTTACCCAAAGCATTGGAGATCTATATCAGGCTCACCCACCCTAGTTTCATCACAAAACCCCTCGTAAACATAAACAACTCCCTAGAACCATGACATTTTCATAACACATAAAATAAACACCGAAGATAGATAGAATTTTTACATTTCAATCACAAATATAATTTAAATATATTTACTTAAAAAATCCATTATCCAATAAATTTTCAATACCAAAATACATAAAAGAGTATAGGGTATTTATTTACCTTTTTAAAATAATATGTCTTGTTAAAGAATCCATAGATTTAATAATACTCACGGTGGTGGAAAAGGTCATTGTCACCGCTTTCCTTAAAAGAAACATTCTTTTTTGTCTTAAAGTAAAACACATCATTGAAAAGGATTCCATTTAAATGAAATTAAGGTCAAAGGTGTTTATATAATGTATAAAATAATGTCGGGTATAATACAAAATATGCCTCAATGAAAACAAATTGAGATGAAGTCCCTTACCTCATATCCGAATTGACCCGTTCATTCATTAATCATCTAAAAAATAATATAATGGTAATTTATAATTTCTTAAGAACATTTTTAATGTTTATTGTTAATTATATATCAATTATGATCATTTTATAAACATAATTGAATCATTTAAGTTAATAATGATCATTTGGTCGATACTTGGTATTTGAGTAAAAAATGAACTTCTTATATTTACAAGATGTCTATGGGGCCAAAGGTACATTATATCCAAAATAATATTCATGATTCAGATATCAGATATATCATATATATCCAGTATATATGTGTATTTATAATAGTACATAACATTTAATGGTAAGAAATGAAATGCACCATTCATTGAGACGGTAAGCCGTACGTATGCATGAACGCTAATTCCATTTCTGTTTCTATTTAATGGAATTAAAACATAATTATACATAGGTATATTATAATTACAATATAATATAATATATATAACTTCATTAACTCTATCCTTTATATGTTCCACCTAAGGCATGAACGATTCATATCACTTTTAAGGGGCGGTAGTCCACACTTCCTCAAATTAGATTATCGTATTTACCCACTATGGAATACATAAAGGTATTATATAAATGAAAAATAAAAAATAATGGAAAAAAATATAAATATAATATATATCACATCTAAAAATAGTTCCATCTTAATGGAAACCATGAGAGGCGGTAGGAGATAATTGAACAATCATCGTTTCATGAGGCGTTAGTTTGCTGTGCCCAGAAACAGTATGTTCTATTCCCATTAGTTGGTGTTGTTTGGAACTATAGTACGAATCCTTATCATAAAAACAATTTAGTATATTTAGGACCCTGGTGTTGTGATAAAACAAATGAATAAAAAGAGTTTAGGGGTTGGATATGTAAAATAAATCAATATAACATAAGAGAAGATGTTACCTTTAAATCTGGTAACACCCTTTTGTTTGAACCAAAAGTGTTTTTTGAAGTGCCTTATGCCTATGTTAAGGTTTATAGGAGGAGTAGAGGGAAGTATGAAACTGAATTGGGAAGAGTTTGGATGTTCCAAGGGGCTTGAGAGGTGTGAGGAATGGGTTAGAGTTGAGGGTGTTTTACAGGGGGGAGGGTCTCTCTAGGATATTGTGAAAATATTATATTAATACGTAAGGATTTTATGTTTCTAAATGTCCAAAACTTATTAAATTCGAATATATAATGACTGATAGAAGAAATAAAATCATCTAATAAGAATCAAAAAGTTCTTGGACATTATTTTAATCTTTATAATCATATTTACTTAAAGTATGTATTAATGAGTTTAACACTGCATCATTATTATGTATTAAATAATTTAATTTATTTAATCACTAAAATTAATAAAAAATACCATAATTTAGGAAATATTTCTATCCTTATAAATAATATTTGTAGTCAAAAATATAACTAATATAACCCTATGTAAAAATTATTTTACTAAAAGATATTTGTTTATGTCATTTTTTCTTTACATTATGTTAATTAAAATAATGTGTCATTATCACTCCCATGTGTCCTCATGGGGTCCCAAAATTGACCCAAGAATCACCATGGTTGGAAGTGTATCATATATTAATATTAGGACACATGTTAGTATAATTTTATAATATTATATTAATATTTTTTAACACTTATTTACTAGATTTACCCTTTATCCATGGTAAATAAAATATATATTGAAGTAAATATTCATAATGTATAAAAATAAAAGTTACATATTTACAAAATCTGGACCTCTTAATTCCATATATGGAATCTATTTTTGTAAATTTAAAACACAGAAGTGTCAGAAATTAATTTACAATTATTACCCGCTGTTAAAACAAAAAGTGTGTTTTTAAGAAATAACTATCAAAAGATTAAGACTTGTATTTTCCAATTTCAATGTGAAATTACTTCTAATGACCAAATTGTATTAAATGGTAAAAATATATACTAATTACACTTTTAAACTAATTAAAATGATAATATATCCATATAAATATATTAGATTAAAGGGAAGTTTTGAATTAAAATACAGTATTTTTCATTATTCATTAAAAATGGATTTTTATCAGAAAAATACCAAAATTTATTCCAAATTATTTTTTAACATCCTGATTATGAAGAATATTTTTTTTCAAATAGAACATATAAAAGTGACAAAAAGTAGGTTTAAAAAGGTTTCTCCGTCAAAAGGTGGTAAATCGAACTTTTAAACAATATTATGCCTAAAATTAGATTCATTCACATTTTAAGCCTCTATATATTATTGGATAAATATAAAAACAATTATAAAACATGTATAATCATATTGTAATTAGTTCTGTTTGTTCCCTCCAATACAATGTCTAGGTTTTAACATCCATTTAAAATAATAATATTATATTATTATTGTGCAATGTAATATTTCAAAGAAACTCATTGATGCATATCGGGTATGCCATCGAACATAGAAACCCCTTTAATGTAAAATTTATATTTAATTCATAAAATATTTATGAAAAATAAAATGTATTATTTCTTTATTTACTTGGGATGTTATATACTTTCCCCCTTTTAGAAATTGTTTCCCTGCAATTTTATTCACTTATCAAATAAATGGGGGTATTTATCCCTCATAACATTTTTTGATTCCCATGTTTCCTCTTTAACCATATGGGTTTTTCAGAAAACCTTTACCCGGTAAATTACCTTATTCTGCAATACATGCTCTCTTCAGTCAAGAATCTGAACAGTTTGACCCTAATAAGAGTGATTATCTTCCAACTGAACTATCTCTGGGCTAAATACATGAGATGGATCTGGAATATACATTATCAAAATTGAAACATGAAAAACATTATGTACCTGGGACAAAATTGGTGGTAAATCCACTCTATATGCAAATAATCCAACTTTCTTTAGGATTTTATAAGGACCAATGAACCTCGAACTCAGATTTCCCTTATTACAAAAAGACATCACATTTTTCAATGAAAAAACTTTGAGCAAGACATGATTATCTACCTCAAAAGAAATCTCCATCCTTCGAATATCCACATAACTTTTCTATCTACTCTGAGCTGTTCTCATGTGCTTCTGAATAATCTGAACTTTTTATGTCATATATTTTACCAATTCGGGTCCCATCAACTTCCTTTCACCTAATTTTTAGAGACCCAAGCATGAAATACATGGAAATTACATTACTTTTGTGGAATAATTAATACATAACAAAAACAGACACCCAAGGACAGTAATATTTTAGTGCCTTTGGAAACTTGGAACAAAATATTCTAATCATGGTGAAAGATCTTCAATATCTCCCATAAATATCTTCCCCGTTTTTTCTTACCTAAAACCTTTAATTATATCCTAGGGAAAAGAAAACAAAAAAAGGGTGAGCTCAAATTTTTAGTAAGGCTAAGCATGGACAAAATAAAACAAACCATATACATTTGAACACAGAAACATGAAGATAATGTTTAAAGATCAAAATCATGAGTTTTGAAATAAATCTTGGTAGTAAGTATGTCATAGATCATAATGAAACATTAATCATGAAAAAATAAAATTGGAATAAAACATGTAATTGTGGAAAACAATTAATAACATGATATGATTTCTATAGTAGAAAAGGCATTGCTTCCAAGACCATCACAGTGGACAAAGACCATTACTGAACAGGGTTTACTTGCTGTTCCAGCCCAATATTATTGAACTAGATTTTACTTGTCGTTCCATCCATGTCTATCTCATGAGATATAAACCTTTACCCAATGCGTTGGAGGGAGATATAGGTCCCACCCATCTCATAATGAAATCATTCTTTCATGTGACACAAAATAAACATAAATCATTCATCATAACCCAATGAATTAAATGGGTTTCATAAAAATCATCCCATAATAACATAATCCATTTAGAATAAATAGATATCATTTCATCATATGAAAAATGTTACCATGTAAATAATAGAGACATTATAATTGAAACATAAATATATTAAATATATTCAGCATAGATGGAAAGTAGTTTTGATAAAACAATTGAAATGAATTCTTGATGAAAATATCCTTTCGTCATCAAAATCATTTTATTTTCACAAAATTCCATGAAATTTTAAAAGAAAAGGATTTTTTTGAACATAATCATGAAATGATGTACAATAATCTTCATGAAAACAATGCGTTATAAAGCCGTAAAAATATGTTCATATCGTATAAGTTTAAAAACATTCTTCTTGTACTTTTTCTAGAAAAGTCAAAAAATACCTCTTATGGTAAACAAAATAAATATTTCTTAAATACCTTGTGTTAAAAGTCAAAAAGAGAAAAATTAAATTAAACATACATGTAAGAATAGTAAAAATTTTATGAAATAAATTTTAGAAAACATGGACGTGGATGATAAACATAACCCCATCATGTACTTACAAATAAACAATCTCGGATAAGAATGAGATTAAAATAATTATCCCTTACTTTTTATGATCAGCGGAATCATAAATGTCATAAAATAAGGAAATATACATGCATATATAATAATCATATCCTTAATAATAAAAATCATAAATCATTCATGGGAAGCATAAACACCAATCAAAATAAATATATGGTGATTAAGGCATAGGTCTCATAGAAATAAAAGTGAGACGAAATAATCCCTTACCTTATGTCCAATTTCTTTCGTATGTGTCCGATACTCCTATATAGTGGGTTTAATCATATTATTAACTTTTAACTTAACCATAATAATATTTATGATATCATATATGAATCACTTACAACATTATATTAACCGTTCATTTGTCAATTCAATGTTAAAGCAACATTTTGGGTAAAATCGTTTCATTTGTTGTATGTGTTTTGACATGTAATTATTCATATGATTACTTAGATCATGATTAATTATTTCAAGAATTTGGAACATGATTTATATATTCAGAATATAATTGATCGGTAAATGGAACGAAATACACCATTCATGGAGACGGTAGGGCGTATGTACGCATGAACACTTTTTTCCTCTCCTTATTGACTTGAATGGAAGTTAGTAGATGACACATATACATATATACATAAATACATAAGCATAATTATGTCATATATATCATTATTATTCATTATTTATACTTTATAATCATTCTTGAATGGTGAACATGGAGAATGAATCTCATCGCGTCGTGGAGATGGTAATCCATACATACGCACGAGCGATGATATCATTCCCATAATTGGTGAATGGTATTGGATTGGATGATAGAATATCTCAGAATTAGAATAATTTTATAATAATAATATATAGTTATTTTTTACACCATTATACCCATCCATGTAAGGTGGTGGTGGAGTACATATTAAACCACAGTTTGTAGACGGTGTTCTGCACGTATGCACGCGCGGTGACTTCATTTTCCGTAGGATGGATAAAAGATGAAATGGGGTTGTCTCATATTTATAATAACATATAATTATATGAGTGATACATATGTTATTACTTTATAATTAATAAAATAAATAAGTGGATGTAGAAGAAGAAATAAATTTGAATGAATCATTAAAGGATATTACATCTTCTTCGACTTGCCTCTTCTAAACCTCCTATTAGGGCACTAAAGTCAGTCTTTAAAGATGACCAGGACCTCTAGTATAATTTTAGGGAAGTAGACAAGATAAATAGACAGGATTTTTCAGATCATTAAAGCTCAAAATATTGTGAAGAGGAGAGGGAGGAGGTTCCCTTTTATAAGGGAGGAAAGAGTCACCATTCGAAACATAAAAGAAATATTAATTTATAATAAATTCATCCCCCACATAAAAACCCCAAAATATGACTCAATTAAAATATTTGATGAGATAGAGTTGTAATATCATTAAAGAATAAAATTTAGACATGTTAGAAATTTATTTTAAATATTATAAACTTGATTTATCCTTATTTAATCTATTTAATTTAATTTGGGGTAATAAAATCATATATTTTAAATTGTTATAAATAATTACTTAAGTGTTTTGAATTTTCCATAATTGGATACATTGTGAAATTATAGTCCATATAATTTTTAATTTATAATTTTTAAAATTTTTTGTGATGTTTAAACAATTTTATAATATGTTATTTATATAAAATAAAAATAGTGTCAATTTTGACACTACTCATTTATTTTCATTTAAATAAAATCCAAAAATCGAATATATTAGAACAAAAAGATTTAATATATTTATAATATGTCATATTCATCTAAAATATTTGTGGAGAACATTAATTCGTTCAGATAATATTTATTTTAATATTTTTAAAACAATTTATTTGAAATTTCTCTTAATAAAATAATTATTACAACATTTTTGTGTAATTAATTAAAATAATGATTTTTGCATGAAAATTAAAAATAGAATACTATTAAGAAGTTAAATTTATTATATTTAATAAGAATACTTTTAATAGAATTTATCTTCTAAAACACCCAACATTTAAAATGTCATGTTTATTAAATTATGAAGGTGACAACTTTAAAATTATTTAAAATAAAATAATATAAGTGTCATAATTACTTTTATAAGGCTCCAAATGGTCAAATATTCAACCTATGGATTATTATGGTTAATATTTACAAGTAAAATAAGTTTTAGCCATGTATTAGGGCCTTTATGGGTATTATTATTTTAATAAAAACTATATTATTGATATTTCATTAAATAAATAATTTATGCATCATTTATGTTTAAGCTATTAAGGTAATTATATATTTTATAAAAATTAAAACTAATTTACCATGATAACTAAAAACAATTATACCCCTCAAATGAGTATTAATATCATAATTATTTTTTGTATACCCTTATATTAAAAATAATTTAATTATTAAACTTTGAGTGAGTCATATTTGACTTTCATTTAAAATAAATAAATTAAAGGTCTTAATCGAATACAAGTGGGTGATAATAGATACCATTTCAACCCAAGTATATTTTAGGAAAAAATATAATCATCTAATTATATTAATACATGTTTTTGGATAATTTTATAATATTACTGTTTCCCTTAATTACCTAATTTACCTTTAACTGTGGTAAATAAAATTTACAGTAGTTACTATTCATAATGCCCAAAAATAAAAGTTATCTATTTACACAATTTGAACCTCTTTATTAAAAATATGAAATCCATATTTAAAACTTCAAAACACAGAAGATGTAGTAATTAATTTAAAATTAATCTCATTGTCGGAAAAAGAAACAGGTTTTTGTTTAAAACACTACAAAAGATGGAAATGATTTAACCAAAGAATTCAATTTAAAATGAATGGAAATGACATTCATTACATTAAATGTTAATAATATTTTCAATTTATAATTTAAAACCATTTTACATTATAATTTAACCTTTTAAATTGTCTCGAGGAAAAAAGTTGTTTTAATTAAAATTTAGCATATTTTTACTAATCATCAAAATATGAATGTTATCAGAAAAATATCAAAAATTTATACAAGGTAAATTTTTATATCATGATTCAAAATAAGAAGTTTATTTTTTATAATTACACTTATAAACTTGTCAAAAACTTGATTTATTGTAGGTGCTCCATCAAAAGGCAACAAAACTGTATTTTTTTCAAAATACTTATTTTACATGAAAAATTTATTTAGTTCGCATACCATGTTCTAGAATATTTTTAAGATGAATGATATTGTTATAAAATTTAAAATGTGGTTAATACTATTCATAATGTATAGTTCATAATAATATTATAACAATATATCATTTTTTAGTGAAACTCAGTATTGCGTTCTACAAAAGTTGTAGAGGAAGGTCGCTCTTGCATGCAACACAAGCCATGAATAGGGTTTTCATATACTACAAGATAATAAAATGTTGTGTATATCGCAAGATAATAATGGTGTATCATAAAACACAAGAAATAAAAAAAATTAAAAGATTATTTCTCATAAAATCTCAGGGTCTTATATTCTACCCCCTTAAAATGAATTTCGCCCTCAAAATTCGTCGGGATTATAAATAGTTTAATAATTGAATGATTCTTTCATAAAAAACAAAATCTTAAAAAGGAATACTAAAACATAATTATAAAAAAGGAAAGTTAGAAACATAATGGTCACCCAATATAACTCAACACTGGGTTTCCACATAAGAGAATATAGTTGAACATATGGATATGGAAGAGAAATCTAACCATTAACTTCTGATGAATATTGGTAGAGGGCATGGATTTGAAAAAATGAACAATCATAATGCCATTATTTTTTTATGATAGTAGGTACCTTCTGATTCCTCAGGTATGAGGGTACTAGGTGAAAATTTTTGGTTTTCAAGATCACTTCCCTAAAGACGATGACTTTTTTTCATAAGGAGAAATACTTACTTAATTTCATAATAATGTCATCAATGGCGATTCCATGAACAATTTCCACTTAATAAATTATTTAATGATATGAATTTGAATTTTTCATTGTTAAAGTTTTAGTGGATCATGCGATATAATGATAAGTCATTCCATCTCTCTCAAATAAACGTTTATCAAAAGTAATTAAGTATACATAAGTACATATATGGTGATATTAATCATATATGGTTCCAAAAATGGACTTATACTTAAACTATCATACTTCTTATTAAATTAAAAATAATTTCTACTAACCATGGAATTCCTGTAGTCCATTGGTAGTTGATAAAGGCACGTCGCACTTCAGTTGTGGGTTCGATTCCCGCATCCTTGTCTGACGTGACGGGTTGTCACCCGTCTTACTGGTTGTCCTTTTTCTAAAAATATACTTTTATAACATTCCAGCTATAATATCAAAAATGTTCTAGCCTTAAAAAATAATATATGAAGTCTAATATAATTCATTCCAATCTTCAGTCTTATGCAAAATACTTCTATCCACGCTCATAGTATAAAGAAAACGATTACTAGAAAGGTTATCTACCACGAATGTGAATTCAAGAATTTATTCCACATATATAATAAGATATATCTTGTTGGACACATTCCAAACATGTGAATAAATTAATCATGTATTCTCTTGAAAAATTAATACCCATTTAACCTTATTGAAAACATGAATTTTGTCGAAAGATAACTCTTTCCACATACAAAATTCCCAAATTTTCTATATATTCAAATCATGATGTCACATTGTCCTTATATTAGTCATGATCTAGTTAATACTATCAAACATATTTTTTTATTTTTATTCCATCATTATGCACATATAATCTACTTTCCAAAAAATATTTCAATAACATTTCATGGTTATCGGTAACATATTCTTATGGATAACCACAACCGACTTTTACATAGATATTTTAGTATACCATAAAAGTACATAAACAACATTATTCATGAATTCTAATACATAATCCCTTTAATCCATCCTCTTTAATGATTGTCACGTAAATGGGACTTCCTCAGTTTAGAAGTAACCTCTTTGTTCAGGGAATTGAGTTTGGTAATACCCATGTTCTCCACAGATAAGACATTGAACTCCATAAGATTCGGTCACTCTATGCCCCTTTTCCCCACACATATAACATCTTCCCCTCCATTTGAGGTATTATTAATGTTTCTTATTCCCTTCTTCTTGATATGTAGAAATATTAATCTTCATTCCTCTATTTTCCTCACTATTCTAAAACACATAAAATTATGTCTTCCACTTATTTGATGACTTAGAAATAAAACTAAAGCTCACCTTGTTAATCATATATCGCGATGACTGATTCAACATAATCACAATATCATTCTTCCCAGGAATTACACATTATATTGGATCATAGTCACCAATTTTCCCATTGGAATCGATGTTTACCGAATTCCTTCTTGTTCCCTCCGTTGACTAAAACCAGGAACCATAGTGTAAGAAACTGTTAAAATAACGAGGAACCACATAATCATAAACAGTCACTTATGGGATGTCTACATTATCACACATTCATTAATCCATGACATCCTAGAATCACCCTTTGTTATTCATGATCTTCAATATAATTCTAGGACTGTAACATATAGTTATACTAGACCTTAGGGATATCCCTTGAGATACCATAGAAATATCTCTAGGGATCCCACCAAAGTTTTTACATCCTAGTTTCCATAGGTTAACTAAACCTTTCCTCTCATACCAACTATAGAGACCCAAGCTTGACGCACACGGACATTACATTACTTTTGCGGAATACTTAATACATTACAAAAAACAGACACCCAAGGACCATAATAATTTAGTGTCTTTGGAAACTCAGAACAAAATCTTCTAATCATGGTGAAATATCTTCGACATCTACGATAAATATCTTCCCCTTTTGTTTTCTTAACTAAACAAATTATTTATTTCCTGGGAAAAATAAAAACTACAAAGGGTGAGCTCAAATTATCATTATGTGTATGCATGGAGAAAATAAAACAAACCATATACATTTGAACTTAGAGACATGAACATAATGTTTAAACATCAAAATATTGAGTCATGAAATAAATCTTCGCAATACGTAAGGCATAGATCATAAAAAACATTAATCATGTTAAAATAGCATGGGAATAAAACATGTAATTGCGTTAAACCATTAATCACATGATATTATTTCTATATTATCCAAGGGATTGCTGCCAAGACCATCATAGTGAACAAAGTCTTTTACTGAATCGGGTTTACTTGTCGTTATAGCCATGTATTACTAAACAGAATTTTACATTCCATTTCATCCATGTCTATCTCAAGAGATATAAATCTTTACCCAATGCATTGGAGTCAGATATATGTCTCACACATCTCATAATGAAATCATTCTTTTGTGTGCCACAAAATAAACATAAATCATTCATCATAACCCAATGAATTAAATGGGTTTAATAAACATCATCCCATAATAATCTAATCCATATAGAATAAATGAAGATCATTTCATCATAAGAAAAATATTACCAAGTAAATAATAGAGAAATTATACTTGAAACATAAAAATATTGAAAAAATTCATCTTAGATGTAAAATAGTTTTGATAAAACACTTGAAATGAATTCTTGAGGAAAATATCCTTTTTTCTTCAAAATCAATTTATTTGCACAAAATTCCATGGAATTTTTAAAGAAAGGATTTTTTTTGAACCTAATCATGAAATATTGTAGATTAATCTTTATGAAAATAGGGTGTTATAAAACTGTAAAAATCCGTTCATGACGTATAAGTTAAAAAAAATTCTTCTCGTAATTTTTCCAGAAAAGTCAAAAACTACCATGTTTGGTAAAAAAATAAACATTCCATCCATACCTTGTAGTAAATGTCAAAAAGGGTAAAAATGACCTTAAAAATACATGGAAGAATAGTAAATATTTTATGAAAACATTTTTAGAAAACATGGACATGGATGACAAACATACCGATATTAAGTACTTATAAATAAACAATCTCAGATGACAATGAGATTGGAATAATTATCCCTTATATTTTATTATCGGTGGAATCATATGTGTCATAAAATAAAGAAATTTACATGAGTATTTAAATATCATATCCTACTTAATAAAAATAATAAAACATTCATGAGAAGCATAAAAACCATTGAAAATAAATATATGGTGATTAAGGCATATGTCTCACCGAAATAAAAATGAGATGAAATAATACCTTACCTTATGTACAATTTCTTCTATATGAGTTTGATACTCATGTATAGTGGGATTAAGAATATTATTAACTTGTAACAGAACAATAATAATATTTATGATATCATATATGATTCACTTATTACATTATATTTCCCATTCATTTGTTAATTCAATGATAAAGCAGTGTTTTGGGTAAAATGGTTTCATTTATTGTATGTGTTTTGACCTGTAAATATTCATATTATTACTTAAATCATGATTAATTACTTCCAGAACATAAAACATGATTTATATATATTCATAATATAATAGATCGATAAATGGAATGAAATACAACGTTCATGGAGTTAGTTGGTCGTACGTACGCATGAACACTGTTTTCCTGTCTTTATTGACCTGAATAGAAGTGAGTAGATGAAATATATATATACACACACATAAATCCAGTAGAATTATTATGTCATAAATATCACTATAATTCATTATATATACTATATAATCATTCTTGAATGATGAACATGGAAAATGAATCTCATCGCGTCGTGGAGACAGTAATCTGTACGTGCACATGAGTGTCGATATCGTTCCCATAATTATTTAATAGTGTTGGAGTGGATGATAGAATATCTTAGAATTAGTACCATGTTATAATAATCATATATACATATTCTTTACACCATTATAACCATCCAATTATGGTGGTGGTGGAAAACATATTATACGACGGTGTGGAGACGGTATTCTGTACGTATGCACGTACGATGATGTTGTTTTCCGTAGGATGGATAGAAGGTGAAATAGGGTGGTTTAATATTTATAATAACATATAAGTATATGTTTTATACTGATGTTATTTCTTTATAATGAAATAAATAAATAAGAGGAAGTAAAGAAGAAATAAATTTCAAAGAATCGGTAAAGGAAATTACATCTTCTTTGACCCGCCTCTTCTAAACCTCCTCTTAGGGCACTAATGTTGGCCTTTGAAGAAGACCAGAACCTCT
Source organism: Viscum album (assembly GCA_963277665.1). Lineage (NCBI taxonomy): Eukaryota > Viridiplantae > Streptophyta > Magnoliopsida > Santalales > Viscaceae > Viscum > Viscum album. Next base: position 585,046,495 of record OY728126.1, on the reverse strand, counting down.
AGTATGTTTCTACGGAAGTGGAGAAGAGAAATTTACAGGGTTTTTTTGATATTTAAGGGTCAAAATTCTATGAAGAGGAGAGGGAGGAGGTGCCCTTTTATAAGGGGGAGAGGGGCACCTTTGGAAACATAAAAAATATTATTTTATAATTATTTCAAATCCCACTTAAAAACATCCAAAATGGAAAAATTAAAATATGATATGAAATATAGCAGTGATTTCTTCAACCAATAAAATTTATAAATGTTGGAAATTTTTTTTAAACCTTATCAACATAATTTATTGTTATTTAATCTATTTAATTTTATTTGTGGTAATAAAATTATAAATATTCAATTATTATAAATAATTAATTGTTTGGTGTGAATTGTTCATAATTGGATACTCTTCAACATTTCCGACCATATAAATTTTTATTTATTATTTTTAAATATTTTTGTGATGTTTTACCAATTTTATAATATGTTTCTTTATAAATGAACAATAGTGTCAATTTGACACTATTCATTTATTTTCATTTAAATAAAATCCACACAGAGAATATATTCAAAAAAATATATTTAATATATTCATAATTTGTCATATGCTTCTAGAAATTTTTTGGAGAACATTAATTAGTACATATAATATTTATTTTAATATTTTTAAAACCATTTATTTATATTTCTCTTCATAAAATAATTACTACAATATTTTTGAATAATTATTTAACATACTAATTTTAGCATAAAAATTAAAATAATATTCTATGATTAATATAAATATATTATCTTTAATAATAATAATTTTAATCTAATTTATTTTCTAAAACACCCAACTTTTAAAATGTTATGTTTATTAAATTATGAAGGTGACAACTTTGAAATCATTTAAAATAAAATAAAATAACTGTCATAATCGATTTTATAATGCTCCAAATGGTAAAAAATTCAACCTTTGGATGCTTATGGTTTATAATTACACGAAAAAATGTTTTGGTCAGGTTTTGGGTCCTTTTTAGGTATTATTGGTTTAATAAAAACTATATTATTGATTTTTCACTAAATAAATAATTTATGCATTATAAATATATAAGATATTAATGTAATTAAATTTTTCTTAAAAATTACTAATAAAATATCATGATAAAGAAAAACATTTTAGATTTCAGTTGAGTATTTATAACTAAATTTATATTCTGTATAACCTTATATTAAAAATAATTTAATTATTAATGTTTGAGTGAGACATATTTCACATTCATTTTAAAAAAATAAATTAAAGGTTTTAATCATGTAAATGTGGTTTATAATAGATACCATTTCTACCCATGTATATTTTAGGATGAATTATAATCATCCAATTATATAAAAACATTTGTTAGGATAATTTTATAATGTTATGTTTTACTTTAATTTCTTAGTTTATCTTTAACAGTGGTAAATAAAATTTATCGTAGTTACTATTCAAAATACCCAAAAATAAAAGTTATCTATTTACAAAATTTGAACATCTTTATTCCAAATATAAAATCCATTATTAAAAATTCAAAACACAGAATATGAAGTAATTGATTTATAATTAATCTCATAGTTAGAAAAAAACAGGTTTTTGTTTAAAACATTGCAAAAGATTGAAATGATATTACCTATGAATTCAATGTAAAATTAATTCTAATGAAATTAATTTCATTAAATGTTAAAAATAACTTTTATTTACACTTTAAAACTATTCAAAATTATAATTTAACCATATAAATTATATCGATGAAAAATGTTGGTTTCAAATAAAATTTAGTGTATTTTACTATTCATCAAAATGTGAATGTTATCAGATAAATATCAAAACATTATTCAATGTAAATTTTAATATCATGATTCAAAAGAAGAAATTTATTTTGTAAAATTGAACTTATAAACTTGTCCAAAACTAGATTTAAAGTTGGTGTTCCATTAAAAGGCAAAAAAACCACATATTTTTAAAAATACACATTTTTCCGGAAAAATTTATTTTGTTCTCATACCATATTCCAGAATATATGCAAGATGAATGATATTTTTATAAAATTAAGAATGTGGTTAATACTATTCATCACTGCTATTTCATAATAATATTATAGCAATATATAATTTTTTTTATTGAAACTCGGTATTATATACAACACAAGCTATTGAGGAAGGTCACTCTTGCGTGAAACACAAGCCAAGAATAGTGTTTTCATATACTACTAGCTAATACAATGTTGTGTATAGTTCAATATAATCTTGGTGTAGTGTAAAACACAAGATATCAATGAAATTAAATGGAATATTTCTCATAAAATCTCAGGGTTTTACATACATCATCCCCAAAAGTTGGAGCTCCACCCCACTTCCCATGTATTTACTCAAATGGATCCATCTGTATACTAGAATGGAAAGGTTGATAATAAGAAAATTCAACAAAATAAAGATGTTTGTCCCAAATTCCCAGGTAATCCAGTGAACAAGCACGTAGCATATCTTCTAGGGACTAAATTGTTTGTTTTGACTACCCTTCTATTAGGTCCACTAGGCTAGATAACCTGAGGGGGGGGGGGTCAATCAGGGAATGATAGATTAAAATAGATTCCCTGTTTGATCTTTTTTTTCTGTTAAAAAAATCTTCTCTCTACTTCCTGTTGGAGAGCATGAATAAACCATAAAGCAAGAATAGGATATCACAATGTTTACATGGTTCACCCTCACTGGGCTACGTCCAAGGACAATACACTGACAATGTGTTGATATACCAATTACACTATAAGTGCACTACTGTTTACATGTTTGAAGTGGACTCACTATCCCTCTTGGTTTACAACCACTCACAATTTGAGAACTCACGCCTCTTTCAACTGAAGTGAGCTCACTGCTTTCTCAGAAGATTCACTCATAGTTTATAGACCTGTAGGTCTCTTCATTACCACTAATGAATTCATCCTCCACTATATGTAGATGCTCTATTGATGTCCAAATTTCATCCACTATTGAATAAAACATTTCCCCAGACCACTAGTCCCCAAATTTTGGAAATTACCATTTCATAGCACCCTAATTAACGAAGCTCCCAATTTTGCGAAGCTGAAACAAGCATGCGCGAAGTTCCTCCCATATCGTGAAGCTCACACTTTCACAGAGCTCAGGCTGTAGCAGAGCTCTAGTCAAAACTGAGTGACTTCCCTTGTGAATATCACTAATCCAATATGGACCACACAACATTCACAGAGCTAGATTAGCCACCACAAAGCTTCTTCCTTTCACAAAGCACACTATTCTCAAGAACCACCATTGCGAGCCGAGAGTGAAATATTTTCTTTCAAAACTCTCTACTTCTCTCGAGGGGGATGAGGCCTTTTTATTGGTGATTCCACTGACCCTATAACCTTTGACACGAAGCTAACGCCACATCAACACAAATCTCAATGCTTCGAAATTCCCACTGAAATTATATCAATATTGTGAAGCACCATGACCATTTTTTGATCGTAGAGATCACCGTAACCGCTGATCATTCTGTTAATTAATTCGCGCATTCGCTGCAAAGATCTCTCAAAATCCCCTTCAGATCTATCCTCACAAAGCTCTACGTAATCACAAAGAACACCATCAACATTCTTCCTGTCTTCGTGAGATCCAATCCAAGAATCCTATCTTCACGAAACTCATGAATTTTCAATATTTTGATGAGATCTTCATGGAAATAAATATTTTGCGATACTCACCAAACTCAAAATTTTTGACCCCAAAAATTTGGAAAACGATCGAAAAGGGGGCTGCCTTGTATCTTTTATTTTTTCTGGCCTCCAGATTGTCCATTCCATGGTCATGGTTCTTTGTCAAAATTGATTGTCAAAAACATTTATGGAACTTAACAATTTTCCATGGAAACCTTCTTTATCAACAAACACAATAACCCCCATTAATACTGCAATGTTACCTTGAGGGATTTTTTCTCAATAATATCCCCCTTTAGGTTTGTTAACAACTCTTCTCAGAATGATTTTTTGGACATTGATATCTCACTGAGTCTACTTCCATCATCTACCATCCTACGCCTCTAGTGATTCAGATAGAGACCAAAGATTCTCTCACCACATACTCTATGCCCACATGAAAAATGCTTGTTGTTAAAAACAAGAGTAAATGAAAAGATCATTAATGAATCACTTCATTTCCGACACCAACAATTGACAAACAACAGATACCAATTTCCAAAAAAATACAAATTGTATATTACTGTAAACCATCTCTCACCATTCAAATATCACTGCTCTTATTTTATCATTATCCTCATCTGTCATGATATTTATGATTTGATTGATCGCTTCTAGAGTTTTCATTCTTAAAAAATATCCCCCTATGTCATTTCTCTCCTCTTATCTTGCTGATCCACCTGTGAGCTTCTCCCCGTGTCATTGACTAAGACATATTATCCCTTCATTATCAATAGTTTCTCCCCCTATAAGAGTCACTATTTCTCCCACTTTGTCAATAAAACAAAATGTCACTCTTATATGGTCAGAAATATTGGAATGAACATAGATTAGTACATTAGAAAAAACATACCATACCATGAAAGGAGGGGGTAGTTCCACATCCACACTTTTTCAAGTGTGGGGAGTCGACTAAACTCCCAGAGCTAGTCAATGATTCTCAAAATATTTATTAGGTAAGGCCTTTGTAAGAATTTCATGAACCTATAGTTTCGTAGGAACAGTCTCCAACTTCACAATTCCCTGCCCAACCGTCTCCTTGATAAAATGTTACTTTATCACAATGTGTTTTTCCATGAGTGATTGACAATCATTTTTTTAGATTTATAGCACTTGAGTTATCGCACTAGATTCTGATCAGAGACATCACGTCAACTCCCATACCATCAAGCTACTTCTTTATCCAAAATAACTTTGTGCATTCTTGAGTGGCCACAATATACTCAACTTTTGTGGTTCTTAATGAAATGAAATCTTTCATTTTTCTTAGCCAAGAAATACATAGTGCCACAAGATAGGAAGCACCTCCTAACGTTGATTTTATGTCATCTGTTGAACCAGCCCAATCTACATCAGTATATCCTAATAACTCTGATTGAGATTTTTCACTATATATCAACATGAAATTCAAAGTGACCTTGATATACTGACGTATTCTTTTTTACTGAAATCATGTGTCTTTCCTTGGGATTACATTAATATCCCACTTCTTGGTATGTGGCTAAAAAAATATCAGCTCTCTTCTCTATTAGGTATAGTAAACTACTAATAATCTTCCTCTGTTATGTGATATTATTTGCCTTGGCATTATCATTATTCGATAATTTTATCCAAGTTGCAACCCGAGTCTTCATATCCTTTGAAATTTCGATTCCAAATCTTCATAGAACCTCCTTGGTATATTTTTATTGAGAAATAAATGTTCCATTCCCTCCTTATGTCACTTGTAAACCAATGAAAAAGGTCATCTCACCAATCATAGACATTTCGATCTCACATTTCAAGAATTTGGAAAAGTGTCTACAATGTGCATCATCTGATCCACCAAATATTATGTCATCGACATAAACCAAAAACATAATCTTTTGATTACAATTGCTGTTGAAATAGAGAATGTAATCAACTCCACCATGCTAGAAACTAGGCTTCTTCATATACTGTTCAAGCCATCAATATCATGCTCTCAGTGCTTGTTTCATCCCATATAATGTCTTCTTCAACTAAAGGACCTTGTTTTCATCCTCATGAATGAGAAAACCATCTGGTTTCTCAATATACACTTCATCCTACCGAATTCCATTCAATAATGCTGATTTGACTTCCATTTGGAACACCTTGATCTTCTGTTGCACTACAATGGCTAGGAATAATCTGATTGTCTCCAGCCTTACAATCTTTAAAAATGTCTCATCGACATCTATTCCAGCTATCTGAGAGTATCCTCTTCACACTAGTTGTTATTTGTTTCGAATCATTGTTCCATCTTCATTAAATTTGATGTGAAAGTCTCATTTAGTCCTGATGACATTCTAATCAGATGGGCTCAAAACAATCTCCCATGTATGATTCATCTCAATCCGATATAGCTTTTCATTCATAGCCTGACCCCGGTTTTCAAGTTTTGTTACATCATCAAATCATTTAGGTTCTTCCTAAGTTATCAATGACGTATGCTAAAGTGGTTTCATTTTTATTGTCTGAATTGGATCTGATTTATCACCAATGATATTTTTCCTGTATATTTTAGCTCGACTCCTTGGATTATATGAAGATAGTGGTTTTTGTACTTCTTCATTCTCATCATCAATATCTTCTTCTCAATCAACATCATCCACTTTTTCTCCTCCAACTACTACTGTAAAATATGTTTATACCCATGGTTTTGCAAAAAACCATGGTTATATGGATAGTATGTGAACTTATACCCATGGATGTGCCAAAAACCATGGGTATAGAATTTGGTAAAGGCCTATACCCATGGTGTTGGAGAAACCGTGGGTATATAGTATTTTACGAAGACCTATACCGACGGTTCTTGAAAACCGTAGGTATTGTGGTTTTTTTGGAAGACCTATACCGAGGGTTCTCCAGAACCGTGGTTATAGCTTTCCCACATTATGGTGGGGAATGAAAATTAGGTGGGACACGAATGAAAATTGGTGTTAAGAAATATTTTCATGGTTTATATTAATATATTTATATACATTTAAATATAAACTTTCAAAAGTTCTTTAGCTCAGTTAGTTAACACATCACCGCGGGTGCTTTAGGTCGCTGGTTCAAATCCCCCTGGCCTCATTTTTTGAATTTAAATTCCCCACGTGGATCATATTAATATATATCCATAAATGTATGTATATATACCGAATATAAATCAAAGCTCAGTTGGTCTCTTGGTGGGGCCCGGTCGTGAGGCGCAGCACGAGGCACGGGTTCGAAACCCCCTAAGCGTGTTTTTGTAATTTAAATACCCCATATTAATATATATTCCTAGATATATGTATATATAACAAATAAAAATCACATCTCGGTTGGACATTTGGTGGGGTGCACCCGCGAGGCTTATTGCGAGGTGTGGATTCGAAACCCCCGCAGGCATGTTTTTTTAATTTAAATACCCCACTGTTTGAAAACTATGGGGTCTGTTGTGTACCATGCTGGAAAAACGGTGTGCCACATTTGACTCCCATATACCCATGATTCTCTAAACTGTGGGTATAGGCTGAGACCCCTATACTGATGTCATTCCATCCAATGGTTCCCAAAACCATGGGTATAGTCTATACCCACCGTTTTGGGGGCTATACCCACGGTTTTGAACTATTGGTATAGGTCATTTTTTCAGTAGTGTACGTTTCGTTCCTCATAATCGATTTTATCATGAAATTGTTCACACTACTATTGAATGTTCTCATCATTTTCCACAATAGTGATTTCATTGCTCTCAACTACTTTTCTGATCCTTTTATTAAAGAATTTATATTTTTTTCTTTCTCCTGAGTAGCCAAGGATTATTCCCTCATCTCCGTGTGACTCATAATTCCTATGTCTTACTTCATTGAGTATATAATACTTAGTCCAATAGATTCAATATTACATCACCATTGGATTCTTCTTGTACCACATCACATAATGAGTTTTCTATCCTTCAAGAACAACATAGCTCTTTAGAAATGTTGACCGATGTCAATACCGATTTATTCCAAAAATTATCTGGTATGTGTTTTTCAGTGAGTATTGTTTGGTCCATGTGGTTGATGATTCAATATCTCCTTTCAACCACTCCATTATGTTAGGGAGTTCTCAATGCGGAAACATGATTCCTTATCCTGTGTTTCTTGAGATACTCTACCACCTGACTATTTGTGAATTTCGTACCATTATCAGTATGATGATTCAGGATTTTCAATCCAAGCATCGTTTGAAACTCCCTCTGGTACAGTTTTTAGCAGCTGAATAGATCAGACTTATGGGAAATAACAAATAACCATCTTATTCTACTATATTCATCAATGAAAAGAACATAATACCTCTTTCCGTCAATTTCGCTTGGTGTGATAGGCCCAAAAAACATTAGTATGCACCAATTCGAGCACTCTTGATGACTTCTTTTCCATTGGAATATTTGTCTTTCTGATGAGCGTCATTTTTTGGCATGCTTTTCAAGTGTGAGTATGATCACGTGAGAGCTTGGGTAGGTCTCTTGCTGCATCACAATTTACCAGATCTTCCAAGGATAGTTGAAATAGATGACCAAGTCATTTAGGCTACAACTTGTCTTCATCTTCTCTGGATAGAAAGCACATATATTCTTCTCCACATACCAGGTAGATATTTCAATTTGTTCTTTTTTCTTATAGAACCATTTCCCATTCACTTCCTTTGACGATACACATATTTTTAGTAAAACTTATACAATGTCATGAGTCACATAGTTGACTAACACTGAGCAAGTTGTGACTGAGGCCTTATACAACTAAGACATCAACAAGTCTCATCTTATGTCCACCAAGATTGGCCTTTACTAAGGCAATAATCTTCTGGCCTTCATCATTTCCAATCATTTAAACTCTTTCTTTTTCACATTTTACACCTGTAACAAGATCATTATTACTTGTCATGTGATATGTGCAACCGCTGTCAAGGATACACACACCAGAGCGATTTTATTTTTTATGGGAAATCTTTGCCACCACTACCTTGTCATCCTTTTTATTCTTGGTCCATTTTTTTCCTTCACACTCGGCATAGATTGAGTCTTCTGATCATTCTCAGAGTATTATTGACCAAATACACCTTGAAAAGGTACAATTATATTTTGAATTTTAAACTCACCTATTAGTTTATTGATCTGCTTCTTGCAAACATTTTGATTCTCCTTTGGCACATTTATCTATATGGTCGAAGTACAATACCTAGCCATGTTCCCAAATCCTCCACACCAAAAACAGTGTCCTTCAAAATAAAATCTAGAGAACCATTATCTCTTTGGCTACCACCTCTGTTCTTGTGACCTTCGATATCTCTTGGCTATGGAACACACATTCTGTGAATGTATCATATTTTTACAACAATAAAACCTAATATAAGATTCATTCTTTTGTGTCACTTCTGCACTGCTATTTTCCCCATTGGATCTCTGAATATTCTTATTCTTCTTTTCCACAAATCAAACTTCAATATAATAATGGTTTCTTGTGGTATGATGTAAATTTTCACAGCATTTTTTTGGATCAATCCCCTCATTCGCTTTCACATCAAAACATAATTGATGCTTCCTTTCGGATGAACGACTATTCTCCACTTTCAGCTTCTCAGTTTTCTGAGTGATCTGCTTTCCTGATGTTCATGCAGGAGTCAAGAGTTTTTCTTGATCCTTATCTTGTTTTCCTAAACCGACAACTTCTTCCTCAATTTCTTAAATACATTATATTTTATCTTTCCTTGTGTTATTCAAGACATCGTACTCCCTTTTGTGTTCTTCAATAATTATTTTATACTCACAAACTGATACTGAGTCCTCTGGTGTTGATGACCTGATTTTCTCAATTTCTTCCATCAGCTCAGACTTCTTTTCATCCTGCTGCTGCATATAGAGTTCGGTGTCATGAACAACTTTCTTGGAATTCTTTATTTCAGATATCCAAACATCTCTATCCTCAGGAGCAGCCTCTAACTTATATTGCATATCAAATATTCCCTCAACATTTTCTTCTTCATCATCAGCTTCAGTTTCATTCTTCATCGGAGAGCCACCGACAACTGCCACCATAAAATTTTTTCCACGATCTATGCAGTTCTCTATCTCTTTATCCTCCTCAACCATAGACTCGTCTAAACATTCACGTTCTTTTTAAATAAGTTTTATCTTCTTAATGAAATTTCTCTTGAACTATTTCTTGCCTTTACCATAGGCTGAGACTTCTTTTTGGGAATTTACATTTCATCAACATCATCATCCTCTTGAAGCTTTTTAGGGCACCTTGCCGCATGATGTCCCACTATTCCTCAACGAAAGCATGCCTTTTATAGCATCCCATTAAACATTCACTTTTCTATTTAATGGTTTTAGGAATGGAGTGACATCACATCATCTGTCTCTTCTTCTTCTTGAGAATCTTTAATTGTGAGGTTCTTCAAGGCCTTGAATGCCACTTCTTTGGATTTCCATTTTTTCACAGAATCGTTTTCATCATTTATCATTTTATATGCAACAATGGTGTAGTGTATGTTATCCATTTTTTGTTCATTCCAGTCTTTATCCTCCAAAACTGAAACATTAAGATTGAACAGAGGTGGAAGTTTCTTGATGATGCACATTACAATCATTATGTCTTCAATAACTTCTCCAAGACCTTGCATGTCCTCCACTACAACATTTACCCTATTAAATAATTCATCAACAAACTTATTTGCAATCATTCTCAGATCTTCATACTTATTCCACAACACTTAAATCATTTCCTCTTTGGCCTTTTTATCTTTTCATATATATTAAATAGCTTTTCCCAAATAGAATGTGATGTTTTGATGGACATCACCTTTGTATAAATATCATTGGATAGGTCTCCCCTCGAAGCATTAATTCACTTGGCATCAACAACTAATTCAGTATGCTCAGCTTCATATAATGCCCTACTATTTATATTGGCTGTTATTCCATGAATTTCTGTTGTATTTGAGTGAGAAACAAAGATATCAACCTTTACCTCTAATACTAATTGTTAGTTCAACTAGAATAGATACCCTGGGGGGGAATCAGGGTATGACAGATTAAAGAAACTTCCCCATTTGATCTTGTTTTTATATTAGACAAAACTCTCATCTCTATTCTTCCAGTTGCATAGTATGAATAAACATTAAAGCATTCACATGACACAAAAGTTTTTACTTAGTTCACCCTCACTGGGCTATATCCAATGAGAATACACCGGTAGTGTGCCGATGTACTTATTCCACTATTAGCGCACTGCTGTTTACAAGTTCCAAGTGGACTCACCGTCCCTCTTATTTTACAGAGACTCACAATTTGAGAACTCACTGCTCTCTCAACTAAAGTGAGCTCATTGCTTCCTCAAAATACCCACTCACAGTTTATAGAGCAATATGTCTTTTCATTACCAATGATGAATGCATCCCCCACTATATGTAGATTCTCTATTGAAGTCCAAATTTCATCCACTGATGAATACCCTTTCCCTCTAACCAGTGGGCACCATCCTTTGGAAAGTACCTTCGCAAAGAACCCTACTTCAAGAAGCTCCAAATTTCATGAAGCTCAAACAATCCATCATGAAGTTCCTACTTTTTCATGAAGCTCACACATTGGTAGAGTTGAGGTTGTAGTGCAGCTAAAGTCATCACCGAGAGAATTCCCTTGAGAAACTCACTGAGCCAACGCGAAGCACACATCATTCATGGAGCTAGATTAGACGCCACGAAACTCATTCCTTTCGCGAAGCACACTGCCTTCAATAACCTCCTTCGTGAGATGAGAGAAAAATATTTTCTTCGAAAACTATCTACTTCTCTCGAGGGTGTGGAGGCCTATTTATAGGCGATTCCTCCGACCCTTGAACCTTCTACATGTATATAGCGCCACATCATCACAAATCACGAAGCACCGAAATTACCAACAAAATTATCTCAATATCGTGAAACACCATAGATATTTTCTGATCGTAGAGCTCATCGTAATTGCAGAGAATTCTGTCAATTAACTTGTGCCTTAACTGCGAAGATCTCTATCATTGCCCTTAAACTCGGTCATTCTTTAAGCTCATTGAAATAGCAAAGAACACCGTCAACATTCTTCCTGTCCTCGCGAAATCCAATCCGTGAAGCCTATCATCTAGATACTCAAGACTTTTCAATATTTTGATGAGATATTCAAGAAAATCAGTATTTTGATATACTCACCAAACTCCAAATTTTGAACAATAAAAAATTTTCCAAACACTGGAAAACTGGGCCACCTTGTATCTGCTCTTTTTGTACCGCCTCCAGATCATCCATTCCATGGTCATGGTTCATTGTCAACATTGATTGTCAACAACATCTCTAGAACTTGACAATTCACCATGGAACCCTACTTTTTCAACAAACATAATCAGCCACATAAATACTACAATGTTATCTTGAGAGACTTTTTCCCAACACCATATGATTGTAGATGGAAAGTTGTAATAAAATATAATTCAGTACACTATTATATCTAAATCCCATTAGAAATGTTATAAGTAAACATAAGATCATGATCCGATACAATAGAGAGGGGAACACCGTGCTGCCATTCTATCTCTTTAACATACAACTAATAATGATGATATAGAGGAAAAGTATCTTGAATAGGAAGGAAATGAGAAAGTTTAGTCAATTGATCAACAATAACCCAGATTGCATTATTACCTATAGATGTCTTTAGTAATCCCATAATGAAGTCCAAGGATGTATTTTCACATTTCCACTATGGCACTGGTAATGACTGATGCATCCTTTTCTGTAACTGCTACTCTACTCTAACCTACTGGCATTTCAAACACTTCACAGTAAAATCAGCGATATCTCTATCCATTCCATCCCACCAGTAATACACCTGAAGATCATTGTACATCTAGTAATGCCAAGATGAACCAAAAATGATGAACTATGAGATTCACATAACAAATCATTCTTCATTTGTGAATGACAAGGAACCCATAATCTCTTTCCAAATCTCAAAACACAATCATTATCAGCATTAAATTCATGAAACATACCCTTTTTAACCAACGTTACCTTTTTCTGCAACTCACTGTCTTCCTTCAGTGCTTTATTTATTCTGTCTGATAGAGATGATTCACTGACTCTTGAAACAAAACATAAGAATTTCCGGCACCAAATACATCTATGGAAATGTTCATCAAATCATGAACTAAAGGATATTGTTCCAAACATAGCATGGTCAATGGAGAATTACTTTTTTGACTCAAAGCATCATCCACACTATTTTTCTTTTCTGTATGATAATGAATCTTGAAATCATGATCCTTGACTAATTCCAGCCATCTTCTATGTTTCATGTTCAATTATTTCTGAGGGAATATATGCTTTAATATTTTTTTGTCAGTAAATATTTCATATTTTACTCTATAGAAATGATGCCTCCAAATTTCAAAAGAAAAAACAACAGCAGCTAATTCCAAATCATGTGTTGGGAAATTTAACTAATGAGGTTTCAACTGAAGTGAAGCATAACCAATTACCTAACCATTCTTCATAAGGAAACAACCATGTCCTTTCAATGAAGAATCGCTCTAGATAACAAACTCACTATTTCTATAAGGAAGTACGAAAACTAGATAATTCACCAATCTTCTTTTATATTCCTTAAAAATATCATCACATTCTTTTGTCCAAATGAACATAACACCTTTTTGAGTTAACTTAGTCAGTAAACTAGATAAACATGAAAAATTTTCAACAAAACTCTTGTAATAACCTTCCAAAACAATAACACAATGAATCTCAGTTATATTTGTGGGTCATATCCATTCTTCAAAAACCGTTGTTTTAGTTGGATCAACAGTTATGACATTTTTTGAAACAATGTGGTAATGGAAAGAAATTTTTTGTAACCAAAACTAAAACATGATAAATTTCCCGAAAAGATTATTTTTCTTTTAAGGTTTTCAAGAAAACACTTAAATGACATTCATATTCCTCTTTACTTTTGGAATAAACCAAAATATCATCAATGAACCCAACCACAAACTTATCCAAGAACACATAGAAAATTCTATTAATAAGATCCATGAATACAACAGGTGCATTGATTAAAACAAAAGGTATAAATACAAATTCATAATTTCCATATCTAGTATGAAATGTGGTCTTTGGAATGTTTTCTTCCTTTACTTTTAACTGATAGCACCCCGATATCATGTCAATCTTTGAAAAATACTGAGCTCCAAAGAGTTGATCAAACAAATATTTGATATTAGGAAAAGGATACTTGTTCATGATAGTGATGTTATTCAATTATCTATAATCAATAAAAATTCTCATTGAACCATCTTTCTTTTTAAAAAATAAGGTAGGGGCACCCCATGGGGATGTGCTAGTTCGAATGAAACCTTTATCTAATAACTCCTCCAATGGCTTCTTTAACTCTAAAAGTTCAATTTGAGCCATTCGATAAGGGGGTATTGAAATTGTTTTATCATCAGGAAATAAGTCAACAATAAGTTCAAATTCTTAATTAGGTATAATACTAGAGAAATCATCAGAAAAAACATCAAGGTACTTATTTACCACTTGCACATCATTAATCTGAAAAGTTCATTTATTTTCAACAATATGTGCAGGGTAACATTAATTTATATCTTTTACTAGTTTCTCAGCTTCTCGATATGTTATTAAAAGAAAGAGTTAATTATTTTACAGAAACTGAAAATATTTTGGGAAAGAAACCCCTTTATCTCTGCAGTCAATCTTAGAATTATAAATAAAAATCCAAACCATAACCAAAATAACATCAAACTCTTCTATAGGAATAAAATAAGGTTTGCAGTTATACTATTTCCAAAAACAAGGGAAAGAATGTTCTATTAATTTTTTTTGTTTAATCATTTTTCATGTGTTTTTACCATAATTTCAGGATTCAAATCTTTATTTGGAAGTCCCAATTTACTAGAAATATTATTAGAAATTATTGTATTTGTAGAACCCGAAATGAACAACACAATGGCATAATGTGAACAAAAAAATAGTGTACCTGATACAACATCATTTGATGGACCAACATCTGCTAAAGTGGTTTCAAAGGACTTAACCACCCCTTTCTTCTTGTAGTCTGGTTTCTTTCCCTCGGTTGAGTTCTTCATTAGACACTCATTTGCATAATAACCCATTTCACTAAATGTAAAAAAATTTACTGAATGTAAATTAGATTTTGTCTAACAGTTACCATTATATTTTTTAGTGTAATTTCAAGCCTTATGTCCCATTTTACCAAATCGGTAGCACTTACTAGAATTAAGAATACATTCCCCAACATGATTTTTACCACATTTTTCAGAAATAATAAACTTACGTTTCATTCCATAAGAATTTTTTGAAGAGTTTTTCCCTTTCTCCAACCACCATGACCTCTTATTCTATTTTTTTTCAAACAAGACCTGATCATCGAAAAACTCCATTTCCACCTTCTCTGCAGATCGAACAAGTTTTGCATAACTCTTGAACTCACGAAGAGAAAAATCCCTTCAATAATTTGGGTTTAATTTTGTGTAAAAATATTTTATTTTACTATTAAGATCATGTATGAAGTTTCAAGCACACCATTCCAGTTGACTGAATTTTTCATCATAAGCAGCCACTGAGTCATCATACTGCCTCAATTCTAGGAATTGATTTCATATACTAAGATGAACCACCATAGGAAAATAATTCCCAAGAAACATAACATTGAATTCATCTTGATCAAGAGAACAAATCTCCCCACAATCCCTAATATTTTTCACCATCGACCACCATGGATTAACTTCACCTTCATAATCGTAGACAACAAGACTAACCTTTTGATGTTCTGAACACCACATTAAAATCAAAAAATATATAGTGCTTTAAACTACCCTTATGCTTGAAAAGGGTCAAATGAACCTCTGAATGATGCGGGATGTTGCCTCATGATATTTTACACTACTAGTATGATCCTCTGTGAATGATCTGGCAGATCTCGTGCATGGATACCTCCACCATTTATAGCCTGAGTCAACTGGTCCATCATTGCAACATACTGTTCAGTTTTGATTCTAACCATATCAGGTTGCTAATTTGGAAGTCTGTCTTCCTCCTGATGTCATCCCAACATAGCTACACTATTATCTCTATGGAAAACCACTATGAACACAGAAATATCTTAGGTGAATCAAAATGGTAATCTGTAATTGATATACCACTTCAATCATACCATAAATTAAATTATAAACATAAATTTAACAATATTATAAATTCTAAAGATATCTAAACTGACCTCTGATACCAACTATAAGGACCCGACCTTAAACATTACATAATCTTGAATTTAATGAATAAATCACACTGATGATTTTTTAGGTTTACAGTTTTATGGATTTAGGCTATAACTATAACATTACCTCCCAAAAATAACAAGGTGGACACTTTTACTCATTTTAATTTTTTTCATTAAATAAAAACTCTTGAAAAAATACCACGTCTAGTTACATGTTATAGATATCAAGGCTTTTCTGTGATCCCATCCTTGACACTATTCAGATTTAGGTGCTATGAAAAACATATAAAAAATTTGGATGAGCATAAAAAGAGTAGTAAGGGTTATAAAACAAAGAAATAAAACATTAGTTCATCATTACATACATAACATATTCTCTTCAACATGTCTCATGAAATCATAAGATTTATGAATAACTCATAGAAATAATAAATCCTAAAGGTAACATTTGGCATCCATGTCATACATACATTGTAGTTATCATAGCTACGTAGGGGGTTAGATTTGGATTATCCGTCATAGTATATTCCCTAAATCTCTTAGGAGAAACAATCATGTTTACCTCCATCACATTACCCAATTAATTGGAGAGCTATATTAGGCATACCATTCTTAGGTTCATCTTTTAATCACCCGTAAACGTAAACAATTCCCACGAACCTTAACATATTCATAACTCTTTAAATACACACAAAGGAAAGATAACATTTCCACATTTAAATCACAACATATCACTTAAATATATTGACATAAAAAATCCATTATCAAAACCATTTTCTATAACAAAATATGTAAAAGTTTACATGGTATTTATTCTCCATTTAAAAACATTGTTGCTTTTTAAGGATTCCATAGATCAAATAATACTCGAGGTGGTGGAAAAGGTCATTGTCACTGCTTATATTAAAGGAAACATTCTTTTTTGTCTTTCAGTAAAACGACACAATGAAAAAGATTTCCTATAAATGAAATGAAATTTCCAATGTGTTTATACAACGTATATAATAAAGTCATGTATAAAAGAAAATATTCCTCAATGAACGGAGATCAAGACGAAGTCCCTTACCCTGTGTCCTACATGACCCGTTCATTCATTAATCTCCTGAATAATAAACTAATGTTAATTTATACGTTCTTAAAAACCTTTTTCAGGTTTTTTATTCCTTTTATATCATTTATTATCATATTATCAACATCATGTAATCATATAAGTTAATAATGGTCGTTTTGTGGATATTTGGTACATGAGTCAAAAATGAACTTCTTATATTTACAAGTTGTCTATGTTGTCAAAAGTACATTATATATATAATTATATTCATGATTTATATATCATATGAATCATATATATCTATTATATAAAAGAATTTATAATAGTACATAACATTTAGAGGTAAGTAATGAAATGCACCGTTCATTGAGATAGTTAGTCGTACAAACGCATGAACGCTACTTCCATTTATATTATGTATTTTGATGGAATTAATACATAATAATACATAGCAATATTATAATTTTATTATAATATCATATTTAATTTCATTAACTATATCCTTTATACTTCCCACATAAGGCATGAATGAGTCGTATCACTTTGAGGCGGTGGTAGTATGCACTTCCTTAAATGAGATTATCGTGTTTTCCCACTATGGAAACCATTAAGGTATTCTATAAATGAAATATACAGAAGAATAGAAATAGTATAAATATAATATATATCACATATAAATACAGTTCCATCTTAATGGACACCATGAGGGGTGGCAGGAGATAATTTAACAATCATCGTTTCGTGAGGCGTTAGTTTGTTTTCCATAGAAACAGTATATTGATTACCCATTAGATGGAGGTGTGTGTAAAATTAGTTAAAACCTTTACATAAAAACATCCTACTATATTCAAGAAACTTGTGGTTATAGAAAATAAAGGAATAGAAAGAGAATAGGGGTCAGATAAATAAAATAAAACAGAAGAACATAAGAGAAGATGTTACCCTTAAATCGGGTAACTCCAATTGATTTGAACCAAAAGGGTTTGTTGAAGTTCCTACTTATTAATTTAAGGATTATTAGAGGAGTATAGATATGTATGGAGATTAATAGGGAAATATTTGGATGAGACAAGGGGCTTGAGAGGTTTGAGGAATGGGTTATAGGTGAGGGATTTTTATAAGAGGGAGGAGGGGCTCTTTAGGAAAGTATAAAAATATCATTTTATTACATAATTATTTTAAGTTAATAAATGTAAAAAACTTATGAAACTCGACTATAAGATGACTCATGGTCTAAATAAAATAATCCAATAATAATTGGACAGGTTTTGGATACAATTTTAATCATTATAATCTTATTTATTTAAATCATTTGTTAATGATGAAAAAACTGCATCATTATTGTGTCATAAATAATTTATTTTATTTGATGTCTAGAAATTCTAAAAATATACCATGATGTAGGAAATATATTTATATTTCAAAAGAATATTTATAGTTGAAAATATAACATATATGACCTTATGTAAATATTAATTTACTAAAATATATTTCTTTATGTCATTTTTTTCATTACATTATGTTAAGTGAAATAAAGTGTCATTATCACTCCCATATGACCCTATGGGGTCCCAAAATCGACCAATGTATGCCCATTGTCGGAAGTGTATCTAGAAATAAGATTAGGTCACATTTTAGGGTAATTTGTTCAATTATAGTAATATTTCATTACCCTTATTTACTATATTTACCCTTTAACCATGGTAATAAAATATTTACAAAAGAAAATATTTATAATGTATAAAAATAAAAGTTACTTATTTAACCAATTTGTAACTCTTGATTCCAAATATGGAATCAATTTTTCCAAATTCAAAACACTGAAGTTTCATAAATTAAATTTTTATTAATTCATGTAGTTAAAAGAAGCGTGTTTTTAGGAAATAACTATCAAAATATTGACACTTGTTTATGTCTAATATCAATGTGAAATTTTTTCCAATGACCAACATTGGATTAAATTGTAAAATTATATTCCAATTAAACTTTAAAACTAATAAAAAATACAATCTAACTATATAAATAAATTATACAAAAGGGCAGTTTTGAATTAAAATACAGTATTTTTCACTATTCATCAAAAATTGAATTTTATCAAAAAAATACCAAAACATCACCCAAATTATATTTTGATATCCCAATTATAAAGAATAATATTTCTGGTCAAATAGAACATATAAAAGTGACAAAAAAGATGATTTAAAATGGGTTCTCCATCAAAAGGTTGTAAATCGACATTATAAATTATATTATACATAAAATTATATTCAATCACATATTTAGCCTCTAACTTTAATTGGATAAATGTAAGAGCATTTAGAAAACATGTATAATCATATTATAGTTATTTATGTTCATTCCCACCAACACAATGACAATTCATTAACCAAAATTTAATATAATAATATTATATTATTATTGTGCAAAGTAATATTTTAAAGAAATATGTTGTTGTGTGTTGGGTACGCCATCAAACATAGATACCCCTTTAAGGTAAAATTAATATTTAATTCAAAATATATTACTTAAAAAGAAAATGTATTATTTCTTTATTTACATGGATTTTTACAATAATAATAAATCTTTAATAGACTATCTCATACCTATGCACCAAGATCGATGTATTATTTCATGAAAATAAATTATTTCATTGGGTTTATAGACCAACAAGAGCAGTTTGCACTACCCATAAACTAGTGCCTTAGAGAATATGTAACAACTAACCTACTACAAATTCACAATGGTCCACTAGGAGACTGAGTCCACTCACTCGGGGTCCCTCCACTATAAATGGATATATCGATGGATTTTACCTCAATGTATATAACATTCTCAATAAAAAATAGCTCTTCAAAATATGATTAATCTTTTATAAAATCCTATCACACATGTCAACCACCCTAATCCATTGAAAAGCTATTTATATCAAAAAAATCATCATACACCATACCTAAATTAATTCCATCAAATCTAGTTTTTGTAATTTTCTTCTCATCTTATTATTAAGCACATTCCCCTTACTATGAGTTTATACAATATCAAAATCAAAAGGATAAAAAACATCCACCCTCCAAATCAATCAAATTTTTATATCCCTCTTTGTAAAAAATTCATTCAATCTAATATTATCATAGTATTCTATAAAAACTCCACAAAATATAGTGAAACCATGTTTTGTGTGAAAAAAATTATTTCTGCTTAAAGATAGTGGTTGAGGTAATTCCCCTGATGAGGGAATATATTTAAATATCCATAAGCAACTACATATTTACTCTATATCAAGACATATCCCAATACCATTCTAGAAGCATTTCATAAAACTTCATAACTTGTACATGGTTCTAGAAGAATCTAAGTTAGTGCTAAATTCAACCTCAACTTCAGTTCATTAAAATATCTATATCAATTGTCATTTCATTTAAGCATTTTACTATAAGGGGTTAATGATTTAATTTATGATTCTGTCTTTGATAAACCATATAATCATCTATAGTAATCATTCAATCCCATTAAACTTTTTATCTTGAATACATTTTGGTGAAGGTCCATGTATATTACACCATTTATTTCCATTGAATACACAAAAATTCCACTATTAGATATGAAAATCCCTATAAATTTAACATCCTATATCCAAAAATCACATTTGGAAATATTATTATACAGAAAATGTTCTTTGTGATTGCAAAAAATGATATCCAAATTGTTTGTATACTCCTCATAAAACTTCGAGTGCACCAATATTTATTCCACTAAAACAAAAACAAAAGTTTCAAATAAACAATGTATGATCTATTTCATCAAAACATAAACATTGTGTGATCATTAGTGAGAATGAATTCAATAATAAAAATCTATTAATTCCAATACCAGATCCTAAATGCTATCTTATGTGTATCCTATTTTCAATGTCTCATGTTATGATACCTCAAACAATGTTCAATCATTTAAAACCAACATATATTTTTTAGTTGGAGTAGTAAATATTATATACTTGTAAAAATATATTTTTTTATAATAGTTACCTAATTAAACATTATATAATCCATGCATAGTTCGATACTCCATATTCCATCACAGATAAGAGGTCAATTGAAGCTCATAGTGATATTCAATGATGAATAAATAGGTTACCCTCTTGGTCCCCAAGATAGAGTTTATGTTACATCAACTATGCCAGTATAATTTGATAAGATGACATAGAAATGGTCATTGTACCACAGTGTAGGTCAATAGTAAACTGCACCTATATATGTAGTGGTAAACTATAAAAATAATTTAGAAAGGTTGTGGGGTATAAACATTCCACTGTAAGAAGATTATATCATAAAAAAAGTGTCAACAACATCAAGAAACATCGCTGATAATACACATGAGATTACCACATAATAAAAAATAATATGCCCCTCTAATCTCAATCTAGAGTCCCACTCACCCAATAAAACATGGGTGACCCCATCAGATGATAAAAATTATACTCGATGATGATTTTAGTATATCTAGAGCATATCAAAAATCATCCAACTCATTCAATGTATCATGATTAAAATTCCAACAACATTAACTGTATTGTCCCACACCACCTCAATGTTAGGTATCACCACCCGACACATGGGACTCTTGAGTCACTGTTTGGACCACTTTACCAAAGGCATGGAAAGATACAAGAAAAGAAATAAATTCTCAGCATACAAAAATCATGAAAACTATAATTTAAATTATTATAAAATGATTATAACCTGTATTAAAAAATCGTGCACCATTGAAAATTAAATAATGATAGTATCTATAACAGTAGCTGGATCTTCTTTATATTCTTATAGATCGAAATTCACTACATATATACATCTGGTATTGGCCACATGATCACCCCCTAGAATATGGATTGGACCAAACACCCTTGGTATCATCAGTACAGTCCGATAGACCCTTAGTTAGAGTGGATCCATCCTTAATACCATATGTTATACTTTCAGAAAAATGCATCAGATGAATATGTTTTCCATAATGATGAAAATCATTAGGATAATACACATACTTTGAACTACTACTACCATGATGATGACCCAAGAATATTTCATAAAGAAAACTGACAAAATTTTTGGTTTATTTTATGACTAGAAAACACACCCTGGATTTCAACATCACCATCAAAATCTCCAGCAAAACATGTATTTATAGACATATATATCTCATCAACTGTTACACTGTGGACTAAAACCATGAAGGTCATAATACACATGGGTATCATCATAGACCAAATATCAATCCTTAATCACTAATCAATCCTTAGATCCTTTAGATACTCATTACTTATAGGCCCCGGTGTCAGATTCACCATTTCAGAAAATGGGCAGATTACTAATTTAGGGTACACTCCCTTTTCACCAACGTCAGAAACTCTCAAATGTCCACTATATGTTACCAATAATGGTAAAATATAGGAGTAAATATTTTATTGAAATAATTCCACACAGGATCCACTTGAATCAAAGCTAAAATAAATGATTCTCACCAAATCCTTCCTAGACATTCGAGCATTTACATGGAAAAAACAAACATATAATCTATTTATCTCCTCTAAACATGGAAGTTCCTTCCAATATTCTAAAGTTATTCATCATATTCCCAATATTTTTTGTCAATAAAGAATATTTATAGATTCTTCATTGAAAATTTTGATCCATGATCTACTTGTATAAATTATTTCGTACTACCCAATTGACCCAGAGTCTGAATTATATGGATTACAGATTCAACCAAAAAAGTGTCTGCTAGAGGATTCGCCTCTGAATCCTGTCTTGAGGCTTCTTATATAAGACTTTGAATATATATACTTGGAGGAATCATTGGTTAATTATAATACCATGACCACAAAAATTTATGTCATAACATTGAATTGAAGGATAAAATTTATGAATTCACATCAATGCTTTAAAATATTTAAAATTTAATGCGATTATAAATTTTATAAAATGAAATACGACTATTTAGGATATTATATGTTCATTTAAATAATAATACAAATTATTTCATTCAAATACCAAAAACACTATGTCTCAAATATGTTATAAAAATTAACCACCAATGGTAACTCATGTTCAGACATGAAAGTGATCTTTCTAGGAGCCCTCTCACACATACTACCCAAATTATGATGTTCTTAACTCTTGTTTGGTTAAGACACATAACCAACCTCAGGAATTTGTAACATAGATCAGGATAATAATTCCCTCTAATACATAATTTAATGAAAAAAAATCTAACTAAACTAGAAAATCCATTCAAGCTAGCCCTCTATAGTGGTAAGGTGGAATAATGACCAAAAAACACAAGACATGTATATACCAAAAAAAACTCAAATAACAATAGTAAAATGAAGAAGAAAAGTATAGTTCAAAGATCCATATAATCCAATAAAACATATCTAAACCATGAATTTTTAAATTAATATACAAAAACGTTTTCTTGTTACCCACTATGAATCCAAAACAATCTCGTTATAAAGGAAATTATTAAGAGATGTAGCTAACATGATGCATGATACCCTTCCCTTTCCCAAGGCCCCAAAATGACTTCTACGTCCCCAAAATAGAAAAGGTGGGGGTGAGAACGAGGACCCCTATAATTCCATAAAATAATATATATAACTTCTAAAATTAAGAATTCAACAAATCCTGATTTATTACAAATACGTTTTTTTAAATAATTTTAAAAAAACCAAATAATTTTTAAATAATCCATTATTTAATCATAAAATCAATTCATATTCACAATTATTTGAATATTAAAAGTATAAGAGATGAAATTGTATACCATATTCAATCACCATAAGTTAATAAATTTTAAATATATCAATGAAATAATTAGTCATGTGAATCCATGTGAGGAAACCTCAAATGAAAAACATATGAGAAATTATGCTTGGCAAATTTCGTCATGAAATTTAAAAAATTCATAACATAAAATGCACTCAATATATAGAAAAACCTATGGAAATAAATAATATCCATAAAAATCTTAAATTAATAATAGGTTGGGACCAAACGATATGAATTACTTATACAGTATATGGATTCACAAAACCTCTAATGGAATTACACACTCTATTAGTGAAATGTATGTCCCTGATGTACTGAAGGATACCAATGTGAAAAACATGACAACATATATTTAAAGAATTATAATAATTTAAAATAAAATTATAAACCATTAAAATAGTCATCAGTGCTTAAAAATTTGTTTATGTATCAAACCCACTATTCACGAATTTTATTATACAATTTGTGTGAAAACATCATTTATAAAGAAAACCCCTCTAAAAATGATTTATTTAATACAAATCCATTTAAAAAATAGATTAATTAAATTAAATTAAAAAACAAATATAATTTAATATCTAAAAATAATTCGTATAATTATCCATTTTATTGAAACAACTACATGATGAATGACGATAGAAATATTCACCTTAAAAAATGGTGACATTGGAAGAGTAGATCAGGTCATAAGGATCCTAAATCCATGAGAAAAACATTAAACCACTATCAAATCCCTTATATTAAAATTTCATTAACTTTTTGGGATCTAATAAGTCAAGATAAGAGGACATATAGAGAGCACATGACATAATCAATGAAAACCAGATGAAGAATGAAACATTCCTTCAGATGATTTTCATTAATGAAGGATATCAACCTAAAAGTCTAAAAGATAGGCCTATAGAATTTTGTGAATGGATTAGTTCAAGACAATATAATATTTGAGGTCAGTAGAGGGTGAATTGGGGTCCCATGGATGTTTATTTTGAAATTTGGGGCCTTAAAAATATACAAGAACAATTTTCTGGATATTCCACGGGATTAGGAGTAATCAACAACACTAACCATGAATCTTATATAGATAATACGTTTATTGTACACAACATTGTTGTAATTTTACATTAACCATGAAATATAAATTTACAACACCTCTACCTAGGGTATCACGGTTTGGATGTCTGGTTCCATGGATTGGAAAACCAGGCCCCTCATCCAATAAAATAGGCTTGGTATATTGGATTCCTAGGACATATTGAATTATTTTTCTTAACCATGAATATACTATGCATATTCCCAAGGGCACCTCAAATTTTTCAAATAACTCCCAAAACAATCCTAATGAAATACAAAACCAAATCATATTAAAAAAATGGACAATAATTAAAAATATGAATGCAATTATATTTAATGAAATGCAACATGATTAAAATTAAATAGGATAAAATTAAATTAATAAATATTTCATTCTAAATATTAATTTACTTTCAATTATTATTTTAATTTTTAGGGTATATAATAGAAGGATGTATTTAAATAGATTCATTTTATTCCACAAAAATTAAAATAATATAGTTTATTTAAGTTGTACTAAGGATTATAATGAAAAATCGCATTTAATTATTTATATGTACAGAATAAAAATTTTAACATCATATCATTAGATGTTGTGATTATGAAGGTGTTTAAATAATTTTTCTGCTATTCTAGGATTATGAAAATGATTCTAAAGTCTCTTAATTATATAAAATAGATTTTATCATAGTTCATACATAAAAAATATTTTATTAGATTGGTTCTGTTAGATAGTCTTATAGAGTTTTGAAAAAATATTACTTTTAAAGGAAATATGATTAACAAAACCCTAGAAGTGCATCAATGGTATGGATTATATAGTATTCTATCATATGTAATATGATAATAATAGTTCTTATGTATTGTTTTGTTAAATTTGTTAAATGATTTGAAGAATATATATTGTATCACGTAATAGAATTTGAAAAGAAAACATTATCAATATATCACAATGTTTTAATATGTTCTAATATATATATAAATATTTATTTGTGTTATAGAATGAGGTTCCACAATACTCCATATGATTTTTGGGGAATTATGATGACTTAAAATTCTATCTCAATTCATGTTTAACTAGATCATGTCTTATTGTAAGAAAAGGATGTTTAATCTATCAAGATAATCATATCTATTCACATTTATATAACTAAATATAAATAAACAAAGAATCAAATGTTTAACATGAGCCTATTATACAACGATTCAGCAAAGGATCGCATATCACTGATGTATTGATATACCTTATAATAATTACACTTATGGCTTGTGATTATAATATTATAAAAATATCACAACACATACAATGTCTATAGGTTCTTTCATTAATTTTCTGACTAATTTTCATGAGTTTTTCAAATTTATATATAATAGAAACTGGTAAATCATTCAATAATTAAAATGAAATATATAATTCTAAATAAGTATTATTTTTCATCATGATTTTTTTTCTCCTCATAATCTTTAATAATATCAAAATACAAACATCACATCTATGCAATCTCATTAATAATAATTCAATTTAGTCACACTTTATTCAATAAATCGAGATATTTAGTAAAATATGAAACTAATTAACACAGTTATCTTTAGATATATTATTAATTATTCCCATAATATCTCATATGTATGTTACCTTCTTCTGTATAGTAGAATCTAATATATTATACAAATTTTACAATTCAAATTAAAAATTTAAGATTCAAAAAAACTTATAACTACTAATACATTAAATCAACCAAGATATTAACTATTAATTAATATCTACCATATAAATTCATATTAGCTATTAATGGATGATCCAAATACTACCAAGCCTTCTTTATTTTTCTATTTTAGGAAATGTGTTCGAGTTAACTATATTATTGTAATCACATCAACACTTATTGGTTCATCATTATTTTATCATTAACTATATATTTCATTATGAAATGATTTATTTTATCATGGAATGTTTCTCAAATATATTTTTAATCATATTAAAGACTAACTTTCTTGGAATAACCATCACGGGACGTATCCATTAATGAATACAAAACACTTGTATTTTAATGTGATCATACACCAGTTATTATCAATTTTCAAATATGTTATAGTGTGAATAGCTTCTAGAGAAATGTAAATATTACATAATTGTGTGGCTCATATGTCACAACATTAATATAAATACATAAATTTTTGGAAAATAATTCATATTTATGGGTTATCAATATATTGTAACCTTATTTATTATATTTTGTATAATTATTTATTTAAAAAAATTAAACATATATATACATTAGGTTGTTACTGTTATACACATGATTAGAGTTTTTCCTATAGTATAAAATTATCTTTAATTATATCTATTTATCTATAAACCATTTTAAGACATAATAAAAACCTATAATTTGATAATTATGAAAAATTATTTTTTAGAAATGTTCCATATATAAATTTATATATTAAAGTAAATTATTTCTATACTTGAAATCTCAAAAGAAAACTCATTCCTTGTCTTTATCCCCCCAATTTATTCAAAAATTGATTGTTTTCCCCATTTTTATATTAGTTCACTACTTTGAGTTTTTTGGTTTCCACTTTCTAAAAATCAATGATCTTCTAACATATTCATTAAACATGTGTGACTTAAAACACAATTTAAAAAATAGGGGAAAGAGTTCATTTATACAATGTTTTCCATATTTATTGATCCACCTATATTGTGTCCCTCCATATCTACATACCAATAATAGAATATAAATATTTATAAAAACACAACAAAAATGTAGCATTAGGAATAATGGGATGAGGGGTAAATGAAACTCCATAGTTTATCGAAACTTGTTGAACTATAATTTTTGAAAGATTATTCGTAGACACAAGTTCATATTAAAATTTTAATGAAATTTTTTATAGGTTATTATTTCTAAAAATTTCAATTTTAAAATGATTTACACCACCCTCAAATTTCTAAACTCTTACTGGTTCTGAACATAATTTTTTTAGAGTGTTGTACTATATTTTTTATTAACATAATGACATTATTATTGGTATTTATGTATTTAAATAAGTTATTTTACTAATTCTGTAATATATTATAATTTTTATTAGTCTACATAAACTATTCA
Organism: Viscum album; assembly: GCA_963277665.1. Lineage (NCBI taxonomy): Eukaryota > Viridiplantae > Streptophyta > Magnoliopsida > Santalales > Viscaceae > Viscum > Viscum album. The sequence continues at coordinate 585,018,438 of OY728126.1, read as the reverse complement.
CAGGTCCTTTTAATCCAAATATATTCTGCCTCAATTATATATACGGTTAAATAACCCAACATTGTTCATATAAATCCAAGAAAAATATTCTAATGAATAATGGTCCCCCACAAGTTTATTTTTGAAACACATTATATAAAAAAATTTATTTATCAAAATAACTCATCAAATATCAATTTTTTATTTTCTTGAAAATGAAAAAATAGTTCATAGTTTCAAACATTCACCTCATTATTCTTTTTTTCTTATAAAAGATATTCATGATTTGGAAAACTCAAAAGGCTTGTTTGATATTATATAGCATAGAATATATCTGGCCTTATTTATATTATATTGGATAGACATCAAGTAATTATTTAATAAATTTCCAAGTCAACCACATTATTATAATCATGATTTCTATGATTTGTATAACTATTTTGATAGTTGAAAATTGTTCTAATTATTCATTTTTTAACATTAAGTCATGATTTTATTACATATGAGGTGACTTTTTATCAATCACTCACATGTATTTGTATCCTAATAATGTTGTTCAGGCCTATGATCATTGAAATATGAAATTAAAAACACATCGACTATGAAAACTAATCAATTTTATTATACATATTTCCACCAAATACAATATGAAATTCTTAGAAACACACCATGAACTGCTATTCATATGATACTTTCACAAAGTGTTCATATACGACCCCTAATTTATTAAATCATGACATTAGAAAATATGAGTCTATAATTTAAAAATAACAAAGGTGTTCTTGTTTTAGTTCATACAATTACTATTTAAATATTCAATCCATTTAATCAATTTATCTAATAATAAATCATACATTCTTTTATATAGAATTCTCTATTCAAGAATACCTTTATAAATTACACCTACAAATCCATTTGAAAAACTGTATAATTCTTTTTCAAAAATTATTATGGATTCTATTATTTCAAATAATAAAAATTATTACTCTATATAAACTCCATTAATATAAATATACTTGTGCATACTTGTACCACATTATTCTCGAAAACTCTATAATGTTTACCAAGATTATTTTTGAATAATTTTTTTAAAAAAAATTAAAATATGATGTCAAGGTCTATCAAAAATTTTCCAACTCATATTCATTTAAAATATGTATAAATAACCATTCATGAATTTCACACATTATTCCCTATATAATACATCTTGAATTAATTTTGTTCTACAGGTGATAGTTGAACAATATGGGGTTTTTCTCATTATTGTTTTATTTTGATTAATGTTTTTTCTAATAATGTTACTAAGATCATCCATAAATATACTTATTTTCCCTTTATCCAATTTTTAACACCCTTAATCAAAATTAAATTCCTCTAATTTAGCTTAAGAGTCATCATAAATTAACGGATTATGAGATTCTCATAAATCCAAATATATCTCTCCTTCTTATCCACAAACTTCTATAAATAAAACATTTCTTGAAATATTATTATTTATATATTTTATAAACTTCACAACACTATTTTAAACTATTTCATTGATACAATTTTTTGAAATATATATATTCATTAATCTCTAATGAGTATCCGATAAGTATTCTGTCAACTTCTGAATCACCACAATTTCCTTAATTCCCCTCTTTATTTTGAATAAAACAATTATTCAAAATAATATATGATGTTTCAATAAGTGATTACTTCCACGAGTAATATTTTCTGGATTCCTCTATCCTACAACACATAGAAACACTAAATTCTATGTATACATAGTAACATTAAGAACATCATTAAAATTGTGGTGAACACATTCAACATTCAATGAACAAGGTCTTGTAAATGCAATTTTACATATGATTACTTATTTAAAAAAAATTAATTTCATTTATGAGTCTATAATAATTATACATCACACTTTATTCTATTTTTCTCTAAAAAAGAGAAACATCAATAGAATGGTGTTTGGTTCCATTTTCTGACCATATAATCATCATTATTAGTATTTTTTTATACCATACACTTCATCAAAATCATTTCATGTAGTCTTATACATCCCTATTAAACCACATATATCTAATTATATTGTATTCATCAAATATAAAATGAAATATTTCTCACCATAAAACCCATCATGACTAATTGGTCCATATACATCAGTTTTGACCCGATTTATCAAATTTTACTATAATTTTATATATAGATATAAAGGGTTTCTTAATATATTTTCCCTCAAAAAATAATAACAATAATATTTTTTACACTTTATTAATGTACAATATAAATAATTTTTTAACATTGGTATATTATTTATAATATTATGATGAATGTTAGAAATCATCAAATTCCAAAAAAATTATCTTCTTATATAGTAAAATAATTTCAATCTATTCACATGAAATTTGTTTCAGTTAATTATTTATCCCCACATAAGATATTTTCCTAACTATCCTTTGATATTATAGTATTTATGATTGAATATTACCTTAAATATTGTGAAAAATAACATAATCACACACACAAAATTCCCTATAGACTATCAACAAAAATAGATTCATTGTTATTTAATCCATCACAAAACAAACATCTTTTTATAATTTCTTAAAGAAATTTTACCAAATCATTGCCAAACATAACATTTCTATAACATTTTCTACATTTTTTTGAGAATATTAATGTTACCTATCATATGGGATGAGCACATAATATGCATAATCATATTTCAAGTATTTTTTTATCCATTAATACAATCTCATCAAAATAATATTTCTCCATAATCATTAACAACTTCTCTTTCCTAGAGTCTATACAATGATTAGAGTCATATTTTAGCCTCTTCATATTTTATCGTGCATAAAAGATGTTAAAAAATTATTCTTCATCCAATTTGTAAACTATATTTGATAATATAATTGAACTAGATTGAAATGTTTCCATTATAAATTACCTTGATTAGGAAAAACATATTCATGTTTTCTTATAATTTTTTTCATTACACCCAAAAATTGATCAATTTATACTATATGTATATAATGAATCTATATAGTAACATAAAAAGAAAAAAATTATTTCTCTATTACTGAATACCAATTCAACATCCTCTTAAAAAACTATTTGATTCCAAATAATATAATATTATGGTTCCTATGATTAATTAGAATTGACACGTCATCAGTGGATATATATTTTTCCTTCCACCTCTCATCATATAATCTATTTATATATAAAAATTTATTTATTGATCACACATTAATGATTGTTAACATTAAACCTTCAACCTCTTCCCAATGATCCTAAACAATTTTTTCCATTTATTAGATATTTATAAATTATATCCAAGATAAATTATAATAATGAAATTCGGTGTTTAGTAGACAAAACATCCCTGATATTTCGTTTTCCTCATTCAACTTTTTTAATATATTTATTGGAAGACATTCCAATATATAGTTTTTTCCTTAAGAAATTCATTTTTTTAGACTCAATATTCATTTTAAGAGATAAGAATTTATCTATCCTCCACCGACGCAATTTTTTATTTTCAAACATTTTTAAATAGAAGTTGGATCCCTCACACATTTCTGGTTTCAACACCAAAGGAAACTGTTGATTCATTAAAAACAACTTGATTTGATTGGAACCAATCTCCCTTAATAGTGTCCATGCAATGGAATTTACCGGAGTGTCAGGATAGTCATTTATGATGTCTTCATACTAATTCCCCATGTTTTCCTGTTATTCCATGTATTCTCCCTTATTAATCATCCCCATGTTAAACCTATAAGAAGAATATTTCCTTACAAATCAATCAACTCTCCTTGCTCTTTTGTGATGATCACACAGATCAATTTCATTTGCTTATTCAACGCCATAATATTCGTAGCTTCTTCTTCAATTTTTTCACCCAAGTGTATATGGAGATCTAAGTGTTACAACAGTAAGGATATCTTTCATTTAGTGTCTTCCTTCAAGAATGACTCACGCTGTTGCCCAGGGGCCCATACACCAGGGGTGGTAGGCTAAGTACCTGCAGACACTAGGTCATTGGATTCACCGGCCTCTTGGATCATTCCAAAACCATAGTACCTACTCGTGGGGGAGATACATGCACATGTAAGAGCCTTCAGGGGTATCTTACCCTTACATATGGATCTAGTAATAGGAGGACTAGGAAGGTTGGAGTAATCCTTCATATGTCGTGCCCTCCAAGTTTTCAGAATGAAGTGGTCAGATTCCATAGAAATGTTCATTCCCTTCTGTGGGGAGGATATTATATAGTCATATAAAATGACCATGTATATGGACACATCATGTTTCTTATCCTTGTTCATTTCCTCTTGAGAAGATTCCACAGGAACCAGAGGGTCCTCTCTGTGGATGACCCCCACCCCTCCCAATTCCATAATAGTGTGGCGGTCTTCTTCCTCTTTTTATCCAAACACTACAAACTAGTTTTGGGAATTCAATGTTGATCCCCCACATTTGACCTTCTCAGCATATGAGATTCTAGAATGTGTTCCCTTATTAGACTTCTATGAAACTCTTGGCTATGAAAATCCTCATCCCATAAATTGGAAATGTATTGATGCATCCTTCATTTCCAAACACTGGGAATCCTCACCAGTTATTTGGACCTCACATACAACATTAGTCACCACAACTTCATCGATTGTATTTAATGTGTCTATCTGAACTACTTGAGAAACATCCAGATGAACATCAATCTATCCTTTCCCAACCCCTTTTTATACCAATCATGCATGTTTGCATACCCCAGTACACTCAACACTACCAGTCCCACTATCACACAGAGGTGCAATAGGATCCTCTCCCGAGCATACCACACCCAAATCATTATTTAGATAATGATAAATATCAGTCACACTAGGATTAACATGAGAAACCAGAGGTGTCTTTTAGGGAACCTTGAATTCCTTACATAGGGCACCAACAACAGAAGAGGTAGATCGCACAACCCCTAATGGATGGCCACCTTCTTTTGTAAATGGCTTTTTCTCATTCCCAGCCGAGCTCGAGGGATGGCCACCAACATTCCCCCCTTGACGATCCCTTTCACTTCACTAGCATGATGGGGATTGGTGTTCGAGATGATGGAATTCAGAACATAAATGTGTCCAATACTCATATACCACTGGTTGTTTCTAATGAAATTACACCCCTACTGAAATCCAAATCCATTTGACCAGGGGTCTTGACACATTGAATTTGACTCAAATGCATGGAATGATCTGGTGGAAAACTGAACTAGTTCTTGAATCCAAACAAAAAAAAGTGGGCCACCAGGTTCCCAAGAATTCATAGAATTGAAGGATTCTAAAATGGAGAGGGAGCTCCAGAAAGCGTACCCACAAAGACGTTGTTGGGGTTTCTCGCTTCATATGAAGGTCAAAAAACCATTTCAGAAAATGGAAGTGGTATCCATTGTAGGATCGAGGAGCCCTAGACAACATACTGATCAGATCATCTGAAGAGGATAATCAGATCATGATATTCCGCTTGTTGAGAATACCAACAGTCACTCATGTTTAAATCCCCCATGATTGGAAAACAAATCTATCGAATATATCAACCACTGGATGTCAAGAGGAGAACATAGCAACCATGGTCTAAGGAAGAAGAGACGAATCATCGGTAAATTCAGAAGTCAAAAGCTCATGTTGATGGTATCCATCGAAGAGATTAGGATCCTTATGGAAAATGGAGATTTTTGGGAAAGGGAGAAGGGGAGCGGGATTGGAAAAAGGTGAGAAGGAATGAGGGTTCTTTGATGGGGGAGAAGAGAATACCGTTTTATAATATGGTTTTCAATAACATTATAGTGTTCCTCATTATTTAACACATAGTTCATTACTTATTTTGGTTTCACATGATTAGTTTTATATTTCCCCATCAATTTTCCCTGTAAATAAATATAATCTTCTAGTTCATCGTATTGAATTTAAAAATCCTTCTTTAAATATATATATATTTATATTATTATATATTTGCCTTTCAATCAATTAAATATCCCCTTTTAATTACACCCACATATCATTTGTTTTCTCTATTTGATCACATTATTTTAATTATAATTTATAAATTTTAAACATACCCATTATGTACTCTGTTTTATTTGAGATAAAATTAATATCAACACCTTATAAATAACCTTCATTATCATCTTCTTCTGAATTATTTATGGGAATATTTCTCTAAAACATTTACTCACTAACATTTCTATAATTAATTATCTTATAGGGGGAACATCACTATTTGTTTCTGTATAAATTCTAACCCATCAACCCCACAAATATATTTTTTAAAACCATAATTAAACATGAAAAATATTTTCACCCTAAAAATTTTCATCAGGTAACTTACACATAAATCTAAATATATCACACCTAGAATTCCTTACCGTATGATATAATGTATTATCACTATCATTTTACAAATTTTTTTCTAATAACATAGTTTTTCTCCATATATTTTAATTATATTTCATTAGATGAATACTCTAAACAATTTTTTCCCAACACATATATATTAAATGTGCGTACTATTTTGTGTATATCATCAAGATAAAAAATACCAGTTTTTTAAATATAAAAGGTATGAATATATTGTATAATAAGATGGGGGTAATATATATATTATCTTTTTAACTATATAATAATCATTCATATCAGGTCCATGTTTGTAAATATATCTAACCATATCAATAATATAGCTGAACAAACATTCCACATTTTCATTACAACCCATCTTCAAAAAATATCTCTTTTTAAGATCTTGTAGTGTTTTATATAGCACTATATAGTCTCCATCATTAATATTATAATTCTAGACCTTTATTATTTTGTCTATAAAAAATTAATCACTTCCATTCATATCAATTTAGATAATCCTCTAGAAAATGAATTCAATTCATTTGCATCATCAATCAATAATATAATTTCATCTATTTTTCATTGAAAATAAAATAAAATCATATAAATTTCAGGAATAACTAGTGAGTAACCATCAAGCCCAGGAGATAATAACTTTGATCTCATTGTATTCCTCGATACCAAATAATTATTCCCATCAAATATGGGTACACCAATTTAATTTCTAATATTTTCTTTCGTAACAAAATTATTTTGGTATATTCACATATTAATATGTATTAGATATTATATATTTTTTTTTATGAGGAACATCCACTGTATTTACAATAAGGGTTCGAATTAGTTTGAATTAAAATTTATTCTCAATTTAAGATTAACTATATTTTTCCCTCATCTTTACAAATATACCATGAATCTTTCACAATAATAATTTATGAGAAAAACTAAATGTTAGTATATAAATAAGCACATCCATAAAGACTTTAGTTCTTTCACTGATACTAGGTTACATTTAAGGAACACATATAAAAAATGTGGTAATATGACTAATAATTATTAATTCATTTTATTTTGATAAAAATGTTTAGGAAAGATTAACTACCCATCCAATATCCATGACCACACCAGTCTATATTTCTTACAACATTCTAAAACGGTGATATAATTATATAATGTAAACGTAAAGATTGAACTCACAAGAATAAAAATGAATTATATAATTCCTAACATAAATATTTTCATGATAAATAATATAGATATTAATATAAAAACATTATATACATTTTATTTCTTCATCATAATTTCATCATATAACACATCACTCATCATATATCAATAATAGAAAAACTATCTTAAATCTATATTTTTTCTTTTCATTATCTCATGTATTCCCTATGAATGTCTTGTGTATAATACATTATTTTTTTGTGGTATGTTTTAATATATCAATGGAATTTCAAAATTAAAATTCAAAATCTACTTTTAAACCAACTTCCAATATAATATATTTCAAATATATCCCTGAGTGTTTTTCATAATTAGTCTCAACCAAAGAAATTCAATTATTTCAATGGTCATTTTAAATACTACCAAATCTTAATGTGAGTACCATGCCTAAAAATCTTTTCAAATTATATATATATAAAAATTCATTCGATGATATCATTAAAAATGGACATACTAATTGGTTTCATCATTAATTTATGTTCAACAACAACTTTCATCATGGAATGAATGAATGTCTCACAATTTGTTTCTAATTTATGTTTCTAAATGTCCCAAATCATAATTTCTATATCATAACTATCATGTATTGGTTCCATTATTCATAGAGTGATATTTTTATTAATAGGTTATCAAACTCTTGGTATACCTGATTTAAAAACATATTTTTATGTGAATATCTTTGATGGTGTTGGTAAAATCACCTTACGTAGTGGTTGATATATCAAATCATGACATTAAATACATAAATTTTCAGAAATTTAATAATTCATAAGTATGGGTCATTCTAATAGAATTCCCTATCATATTATATTATATACCCTTATATATTCTAGTGTAATGAAACACATTATCACATTTAAGATGTATTTACATCATAATGTGACTCTTGTACTCACAGAATGACTAGTTACTATAATAAAAATTTTATCTCTAGATATTAAAAATAATCACTAATCCTATTTAGAAATTTAAATGACATTTAATTGACTTCTTGTTAATAAAAAAATAGACCTGTAGTATCAATAATACATCAAGAATTGAAATGATAATTAACCACTCAACCCATGAATTTCATTTATGAATAAGTTATATTCTTTAAGGATTGCTATTTTGTGATGATATGTTATGATTAGTATGATTATGATTCATAAGTTAGAATACATTGGATTTTAATAAGCCACATAATAGGTTTTGTGTTATTGATGACCCATGATGTATACATCATTGAGTATCATAAATTATGACATCCGTATACTTATGATAAAGGGAAATATTTAATTTTTGTAATAGTATATATTTTATAGAAACATTTCAGGATAAACATCATAAATCAATACATTTCTTAAGAAATACTTAATTATAAACTAATAAACATCAAGTTTGAAATGTTGTTGATCGTTTCATTTCTGGGATCATAACCATGATTGGATTTATATTATCATATGATGAGTATGAAATATGATCCTTTGATTCGTATTGTCTAAGGATTGACTGGAAAAAACTATATATGAAATGTGTTCTGATTACCGATCATATTAGGGGAATATGATGTGATCATTTATCCAAGGAATGACCTATGATGTATTCATCAACAGGGTAATTATATGACATGAGAATATAGAATGTAATATTATGATATATGGGATTGACATAGTCATTGTCCCATGATCACACAATCTTTGTAGACAAATACAATGTATAAAAATAAAATATTTCATATGGCTTAGCTGGTGGACACATGTATAAGGAACAATGTGATTAATGTGGGTCATAGTAGATACCTTTTTATGAAGGATATGAAATGAACCTTTTTTAGAGGATCATCCTTTAATTCATTTATGTTTTTTTATTTTAAAATTGATTTAAAATTATAAAAATTATAGTGTGATTTCATTTTTTGGTTGAATGAATTAGAATTTTGTTTTACTCAAAGTGATACTATAAGTGTGTTTTTGACATTGTCTAAAGTGAGTTGTTTATAGGTATACATAATGTATTTAATATGATGTGATACAAGGTTAAATTGATGATAGATTTGAAAAAGTGTTATAGAATTCATGATAAAGGTGTTTTTGATAAGATAACAAAATTTATTATATATGATATAATATGAGGTGAATTTTTACTAAGTATATGAATAATTTGTAAATGTTTTATATTGATAGAGACATTACTTATATCCATGATACATATGATATATTTATAGTTATCATAATTTATGATATAAGAATTTCATATTTTAGGAAATATAATAAATGATGGAATAGTTTAGTCCTTATATGTATATTATTTAATATAATATATTTATATAATGGCCTTAAAATCGAACTTCTGTATCCAATGATAAAAAATCATCTTTTCATTTATCTCATTGAGAAAAATGGATATGACCCAATTTAAACCATCAAAACATATATTATCAAAATGAAATAATGTATCTATTATACACCCAATGACCTTTTAGGGTTGTTGTTATAAAAAATTATGAAAATCATTTGCATAACAAAACCCATTTCTTAATGTTACCATTTTCTCTACTTATACTATGATTTTAATATTCCATGATATGTCTTAAACATAATCCCTAAAATTCATCACACATGGAATATTTCAGCGTATATTTCAATTAACATCATTCACAATAAATAGGGGATAATTCATGTATAAGAAGGGTGAAATCAAACACTCATTATGAAAAAACAGAATCATCAACAATTCAATTCCATCAACGATTAATAGATTTGTATAATATATGATGAATTAGTAAATCTTTATAAGCATAAAATATGTGAATTTATACCCATAATTAGATGAATCATAAAACATGATACATGTAATTATTCATTATCATTATATTATAGTCAATTAAGAATAAATAATAAAGACCCATGAGAAATCAATATTGATCAATGGAACCATAAATAATCTTATAAATCTTAAATAAGTCATGTTTTTATCATAGAGTATTATATTTATATATCAATTTTAAAATATCTAAATCTCAATTAAATCTAAATTAGAATCATCAATGGTTAACTCTGTTATTCTAAGAATTGATGACAATGAACACTACCCAATTCATTATAGAGATATATTTGTCTTACTAACTATAAATGTTATATAGGTAACATGTGTTAATATAATGTATATTGGACTCACCCTATATAAGTTTTATTTGGTTTTCCCATTCATGTAATATATAGTATCTTCACCCATATTCATCAATAATTCTCATGTAAAATTAATAAATTAATAAATTATAAACTTTCACAATTAAACATAACACACTTGAAAACAAAAACAATTCTTTTATAGCTTGATTAACCAATAGAATAAACATTATTTCCACAAAATAAATTTTAAATAATTATCATTAACCATCTGGAAAAATTAGAATAATGTTATAATAATATCATATTCCTAGTGGATTATATGAATCATTAAAGGATGTTTATATAGATTATTATATATTTAAGAGGAAATTAATTATATTTCTTACATGAAATATGAAAAAACAATTTTACTTTTCTACCTTTAAATACATAAAAATTAAAAATAATTTTCAAAAATAATTTTCATTTTATATAAAAATTGAAATTTTTATAATAATAATTAAATAAAATATTGTTCATGATGATCAGAAAATATCTTCATGTCATAAATGATAGAAAATGAGAATTCTATTTAAATATATTGTAAATAGATTCAAAAACGTTCCACGAAAAAACATTAATAAATTTCAATTTAAAAACATTTAAAATTTGTAAAATTGTCATGTAAAATGTTTTTATATATTAATCTATGATTATAAAATATAATTATTTTTTTAGAAATTATTGATAATGAAGATAAGTATTGATGTTCAAAAAGATTATATAATGTCAACATCAATTAGAAAAAACAAACATGATGTTTCTTTAAAAAATATTAATGGAAATGGAAGTTAAACATTTAATGAAAAACAATAGCTGTATGATGATAAAATTTATGTTGTTTAGGAAGATAAGTGAATATTATTTCCCAAAAATGACCATTGATCATAAATAATCTCAAAAAATGATATTGTAAAATAAAAACATTAAATATCTTTTAACATTCAAAAATAAATATTCATTGTAAGAATAAATAATATATGGATCTATAAATCCAATGATATTTATCATGTAATTTGAATAAATTCCCTCATCAGGTTATATGTTAACCACAAATGGAAATCATAGTGCATAAAAGGATTTATCTGTGAATAAAATGATATCTAGGTAGAGATTACCATGGTAATGATCATATCATTCACATAATAACTAATAAATGTAGTAAAATTGTGTATAAATATTTAAATCCATAAAAAGTTGAAATAATACATAAATAAAACAATTTAATTTCCCAAATATCATTGAGATAATTTGAATAGTTAAGTGGAAGAATAAAAAAATAAAATGATATTCTATTAAGAAACCGAAACTAATTGTGGTAACTTTTAAATCAAAACCACTTCGATGATGTAACATCATTTATAAAATAAAATACCATGATGTATAAGGGATTCATTATATAACATATGAAATGGAATGTATATAGACAGAATAAAATAAATTACTTATATAGTATATAATTATCATCATTGAAGATATATTTATACAAACTCACTTCCATTGAGTCTAGACATTCCACGTGTCTCCTTTAACACATATATAATAAAAGTTTATCAATTATAAAATTTATTGACAAATTTTTCCTAGTTTAATCAATTTTCCTTCAAAAATTTATTTTATTCATATTTATTTAATATTTAATAACTAAATCAATTATGTTCATATCATATGTAATGAGTATATTATGTTCATTGTTGTAAAATAGCATTGATATGTTGAGCATGGTAAAAAAGAAATTATTTCACCATCTAAAAAATAGTAACTATAACAAAAATTTTATTTTTTAAACTAATTATACATTTCAATCAAAAAGTTAATGATGGTTATGAAAAATCAATTACATTACAGTCATAGATATTGTAGGTCATACGTACACATGAATAACATTTTCATTTTTCATCAAACATGAATAAAATATGGTATGTATTATATTATATTAAATAATTACGACATTTTCCTGTGTATAAAAATCATATCATTAAATAATTTATATATGAAATCCATGTGATGATTTGATGAGAAATGTTTCATATGGATTCGAATGGGTGGTAATCAAAACCTATGCCTCAACAACATCATCATATTTCAATGGATGGAATAGATAGAAAAAATATGATATATTTTATTAAAAGAAATATATTTATTTCAAAAATATTATATATATATATATATTAAATCTACCATTACTAACATCTATAATATGTTGTAAGGTAAGCGAACTACATTGTTTCGGGATGTGGTAGTATTTATTAAACACGTATGGTGGTTTTGTTTCTAATTTGTAAGAATATAAAATTTTTATATGTTATGATATTAACATAATTAAATATAATTTTCTGTATGAAAATTATTAGATTATTTTTTAATGTTTGCAAATTATTTGATGTTTTTAGAAGAATAAATAAATCTATAACATCTTGTTTAATGCTATGCCTCTACTTGTGACAACCACTTTTTTTTTAAAATATAATACTTCAAATATTGTTAAAAATAACAAACTATTTTCTCAATAATTTGATAAGGGATGCTATGAGGGGATTATTGATGTAATTTTTTTTATAATTGTACTCATTGTTTCTCGTTAAAATGTTATAAAAAGTCCCCCTTTTATAATAGAGGGGTGTTGTATTCTTCGAATGTCATAAAGTATTTTTCAATCCCTTATTTTTATTTTTGTATTTAATTTGGGTTTAACCTTTTATTATTTTTATATTATCTAGGTTCATGGGTGTATCATATCAAAGATTGAAGTTTTGGGATTTTGTCCACTGTTACACTATTTTTCTTCCTGATTAAGAGGAAAATATGTGAGAAACTAACTCTTGAGCCCCTATTTAGTTCATTTTAATCATGAATAGTTAGGGTTTTGTGGGTAGTAAATTGTTATATAAAAACCATGTGTATCTATAGAGAAACTATTTGGGTCTCTGGGTATCCCTGGATATGGACCGATGGCTTGATCATTGTTAGTCCAACCCAGACAAGAAAAGATTGCTTGGCTATATAATTTTTTATTGAACAATTTTCATGGTTAGAAAAAGGTTTTCCAAAACTGTGTGGAAAACCTTTTGAGTGTTATATGAGTGCATTACCATTCACAAGGATAGTTTAGTGTTTTACAAAACATATGGTCAAACCTTATGTTGTGCCTTGATTATTTCAAACAATCAAATTACCCTTTATTTCCTAGTTGTTTTTAAAACCCACAACACCTCTTTCATTCGCAAATTGATCATGTGACCTAGGTAAACCTCTCCATTACTTCCCCATGCCACCCTCCTCCTTCCATGGTGATTTTAGGTGATTTATTTATGTTTTTTGGTTATTTCTATAGGCAGTATCTTCCTCTCTTCTTCTTCTTCTTCTTCCATATTATTCCTTTTTTTCTTAGTTCCTCTTCCCCCTTGGTTCATCATCTATAGGGTTGATGATTCATGGTTCCAATTTTTTTTTGTATTCCTGATGTTCTCTATGTGTTTTCTTTCCTTTCTCAACTATTGTAGAGTTGATTTGGGTTTCAAACATTCAATAACTATGAGTTTGAGTAGGATTCCCCATTAATTTACCCATTAAAATCATGAAAACTTGATTTATTATTATACACACCACTTTTTCATAACAATTATTGATATTATATATTTCAAAAAAAATTGCAATAGAATTATTTATTTTTACCAATAAATTATAATATATGGAATTTTCATAGGTGGTCTTGCACCCCAAGTGTTTGGGAAAATGCATGGTTTTCTTTTATATGTGGGGAGTGGTTTCTATATGGTGTGTGTATTTTAAAAAAATAAAGGATTAATGATATTTTAAGTGTTGTATATATAACTATTTAAAATGGTATTCAATCAAATATTATTTGTTCCCTAGTTAGCATCGTGGAAAATTTATTTGATTGGAAAACGATCCTTGGGGTATCTCTCTCTCTCTTATCGTGTTATTTAGCATGGAAATTGAGTGGTCATTGGTAAGGGAATTGCCTTCTAAATTGAATGTGTCAAGGGAAGGGATTATTCCTTGGAGTTAAGTTTGGAAGTGATTATTGTGTGTTTTTTCTCTCCATATGAGTTATTTATATAGTTGGTTGCTTCTAATTTATTTTCACACCAACACTTCAAATTGAACTTCTAAAACTAACATATCTAGAATAATGTCCATGAATGATTGTTTCACTATTTTGGGATAACATCATAGACAGTGGTACCTTAGTATAGACATGATCTTCACTATGTATGATGACCCTCGGTTAGTCCAGGTTCTGTTTGAAAAATAATGAGGGATGTTTAATTACCTCAGGTGCGCTCATAGAATAGATCAGTGTGTAGTACATTCTAAAATTTCCCAATGGGGTCCTAAGTATTCTCGTGTACTCTAGCACTCATTTATCTTTTGTGTATAATTAGGGTGTCTCATTTGGCAACATGACTATTTCATTATATTTATCTCTATGTGGTATTGCCTCTGGCTTTTCCTTGTTGATATTTTCCTATTATAAATTAAAATTGAGGTTTTTATTAAATGTTTTCATTATAATTTTTTTTTGAAATATTACTCTCAAACCATCATTATTGTCCCTTCCCTTTTCATTTAAAATTATCAAACCACATTTTTTATAAAAAAATAGGTTTTAAATAATGTGTTAAATTTTCCATGATTCATTTTAAAAAGGAAATATTGTGAGACGATATATTTATATTAGGTGTTTAAAAATAGTAGTAAATAAATATTTTACTTAATGTAAATGAATTGGGAATAGTTTACTGGAATATGCCTACATTGTTTTAATTCTTGTACATACACATTTATTCTTGTTTTTACCCTTGGATGAAGATTCAAGTATGGTTTTGATCAACAGGGAGAGATGGTTTGTTTAAAATTGGAGAGATTCATTTGGTTTCACATGGAGAGCTAATTAGTTTTTGGGGTCAATTTGGTTGTATTTTTAGTTTATGTATTGTTAGTAATTTGGTTAAAATGCCTATATTGGGACGGTTATTCATTATTGTTTTGGAATTGTTAATTTTTAATGCATGAAATTGTTCCTTATATATATATTTGTTTCCTTTGGTGCTTCTCTCCACTCAGAGGCGATCAAGAATATCCTTGGGGATGTCATGGGCCAGTTCGGATAACTAATTCAGGTCAAACTAGTTTGGTTCATAACCAAATGACATCAAAGGATTGGTTATTTTTATTCCCATTCAATCAGTGTGACCATTATTATTTTTCTTATCAATGTATAATGAGTCTCACTATCAAAACATGGGGTTTATTTATGTGGATGTTTCTTGACCACACTTTCTATTCCATCCATTGGGATACCATGGAAAATTGGGTTTTGTGTTTTTCATTTCAATTTTTACCATTAGTTTTTCAAATATATATTTTCATTAATTAATGGTGTTCAAGTTATGAATATTTTTTGAATTGAATATGGTTATTTTATTCCTTATAAGTGAAATGGGAGTCGGTCAACTGGTTCCAGTGAACCTACGGGTTATAAGAATCTATATTGAGCTAGATGATATGGCACAAAATGAATCTATGTAGTGATAGTCAAATTGGTAAATGTCCTCCAACCATATTTCTATATAACTCAATCAAAAAAGTCCCCCCATGAAATTTATTATTGGTATTTCATAATTTTAAAACCATTTTGGAACCATTGTTTTATATTCAATAAAATTGGATATTAAGTGGAAATGTTTTGATTTTTGGAAATAATGGATGAATTTTGATATTTAATTAGAGAAATTCAGTGAAAATGGATTCTAAATAAACATACATTTGAAAAAAATAATAATAACTTTTTGATAAAATTATCTTAGGTAAAATGAGTCTTACATAAAAATTGGATGGAGTTTTGATAAAATAGGGTCATATTTCTTATTGTAAGGATAAGTATTTTTTGTGGAATGAGATGTATTAGTGAATGAAATTTTAAAATTCTTTCTAAATTGTTGGTTGGTGATATTGTTTTGATTTATTTTCATACTTTTTTAGTTGTTTTCTTTTTTATGTTTTCGGTTTATTTATTATGCATTATCATTGATAAGTTTTATCTGATTGAGTTCATGGTGATTTTTTAGATTACTCCCGCACTAAATATTTTATGGAAATTTGATGTGCACCTGTGGGTTTTTCCCTATTAGAGTGAACCTCAAGTTTATCACCCTAAATACTTCATCCTTTAGTTGTGGTAGTTTTATCCTATTCTATTTTTTGTTCAAAAATATCATTTTAAAAAAAATAGTTGATTAAAAATAAAAATGGCCTTCAATATCATAGAGTTTTATGAGTATCTAAAGGTTAGTTTTGTTAACAATATACATGAATGTAAAAGTTTGAGGTTTTGGAAGTTTTATTTTAGGTCCACGATTCGAGAATATATTTACTGGGAATTTTTTAAATCCTTGTCCATCTGATGGTAAGTGTATAAGGTAGTAATGTTGGATATGGAGATGGAGATGTACATCCTTCCTTAAAGTGAATGTACAGTGTTGGAATTCATATATCATTTTTTGGAACTAGTTGGATATCACATTTATTTTTCCAGTAATGATTCTATGGAAGCTTGAAATTTTGAGAATGGGATTCTTATTTATAATTAGTCTATGATCTCTGAATTCAGCGTAAACACCTTTGTTAACGTGGGGGAAAAACATTTCTTGATGAGCCCGCATTATAAGGGGTAATATATTTAACCAATACTCTTACTATCTATGGAATTAGTGAGGGTAATTAAACTGAAGATATGGGAAAATTGAACAAATTTGATTATAATAGAGGTGGAATTTAGAGTCCTAGTGATCTTTCATCAACTGGTTTTTGGAATAGGACCCTAGTGTTCCATCAATGTGGTATTCCAGCTTAGAAGAACCCTTGTTCCCAACTTCCCCAATGAAATTTCCTTCCTATGTTAGTTTGGGAAATATCTGTAATTTCTTCAAGGGTGTCACTTGAAATACCATCCAGATCCACCCCCTTAAAAAATCATATATTTGAGTGTCAGGACAGTCATTTATGATGTCTTCATACTGAGTCACCATGTTTTCTTGTTATTTCATGTATTATCCTTTATTAATCATCCCCTTGTTGAATCATCTAATCAGGATATTTCCCTACATATCAATCAACTCACCTAGCTCTTTTGTGATGATCACACATATCAATTTACTTTGCTTCTTCAACGCCAGAATATCTGTAGCTTCCTCTTCATTTTTTTCACCCAAGTGTATAAGGAGATATATGTGTTCTAGCACTAAGGATATTTGTCGTTGAGTGTCTTCCTTCAAGAATGACTCGCACTGCTACCCAGGGGCCCGTACACCATGGGTAGTAGGGTCAGAACATGTAGATACTAGGTTATTGGATTCGCTGGCCTCTTGGAGCTTTCTGAAACCATAATACCTTCTCTTGGGGGATATACATGAACATGTAAGACCCTTCAAGGGTATCATACCCTTACATGTGGATCTAGTACTTGGTGGACTAGGAAGGGTGGAGTAACTTTTCCTATGTCGTGCCCTCCAAGTATTCATAATGAAGGCATCAGAGTCCATGGAAATGTTCTTTTCATTCCGCGTGGAGGATCTTAGATAGTCCTCTGAAAATACCATGTCTATGGACACATCATATTCTATATCCTCATTCATTTACCCTTGACAAGATTCCACAGGCACCGGGGAGTCCACTTCGTGGATGACCCCCACCCCTCCCAATTCCACACAAGCATGGCGGTCTTCATATTCTTTTTATCCTAACACTACAAACTAGTTTTGGGAATTCAAAGTTGATCCCCCACATTTATCCTTCACATCATATGAGATTCTAGTATGTGTTCCCTTCATGGACTTGTTTGAGACTACTAGGTGTGAAAATCCTCATCCCATAAATTAGAAATGTATTGAAGAGTCCTTCATTTACAAACACTCAGAATCCTCCCCAGTGACTTGGACCTGACATACATCATCAGTCACCGCAGCTTCATTGATTTTATTTAATGTGTCCATCTGAACTACTTGAGAAACATCCATATGAACATCAATCTATTCCCGCCCAACCCCTTTTTGTTCTAATCATGCATGTTTACATACCCCAGTAAACTCAACACTGCCACTCCCACTATCACATAGAGGAGCAATAGGAGCCTCTCCAGAGCATACCACACCCAAATCATTTTTTAGATATTAAGAAATATCAATTACAGTTGGGTTAACCTGAGAAAATAGAGTTGCCTTTCAGGGAACCTTTACGTCTTCATATAAGGCCCTGAGAACATGAGAGGTAGAGCGTACAACCCCTAATCGATGTCCACATTCATTTGTAAATGGCATGTCCTCATTTCCAGCCGAGCTCAAGGGATAAACACCAGGCGAACCACCTTGACGATATCTTCCACTTCACTAGAGTGAAGGGGATAGGTGTCTGAGATGATGGAATTCCGAATATAAATGTGTCTAATAATCAAAGACCACCAGTTATTTCCAACAAAATTCCACCCCATCAGAAATCCAAATACATTTGACCAGGGGTCTTAACACATCGAATTTGAACCAAATTAATGGACATATCAAGTGGGAAACTGAACTGGTTCTTGAATTTGAACAAAGAAAGTGGCCCACTAGGTTTCTAAGAATTCAGAGAATTGACGGATTCTAAAAATGGACAGGGAGATCAGGAAAGCGTACCCACAAAGTCATTGTTGGGGAATCTCAATTCATATGAAGATCTAAAGACCATTTTAGAAAATGGAAGTGGTATCCATTATAGGATCGAGGATCCCTAGACCATGCAGTGATCAGATCTTTCGAAGAGGATAATCATATCCTGATGTGCTGCTTGTCGAGAGGACAGACAGTTGCTCGTGCTTAAATTCCCCATGATTGGAAAACAAATCTATCAAAGAGATCAACCATTGGAAATTGAGATGAGAACATAGAAACGAGGTTCTAAGTAAGAAGAGACGAATAATTGGTAAATTAGAAGGTCAAAATCTCATGTTGAGGGTATCCATCGAGTAGATTAGAAACCTTAGAGAAAATGGAGATTTTTGGGAAAGGGCGAATGGAAGTGGGATTGGAAAAAGGTGAGAAGGAATGAGTCTTCTTTGATGGGGGATAAGAGAATCCCCAGTTATAATATGGTTTTAAATAAAATTACAGTGTTCCACATTATTTAACCCATAGTTCATGGCTTATTTTGGTTTCACATGATTAGTTTCACATTACCCCATCAATTTCCCCTATAAATAAATATAATCCTCTAGATCATCATCTTGAATTTCAAAATCCTTCATTAAATATTTAGATATTTTTATTTTTATTTATTTGTCTTTCCATCAATTAAAGATCCACTTTTAATTACACCTTTATATCAATTTCTTCTCTAGTTGATCATATTATTTTAATTATGATTTATAATTTTTAAACATACCAATTATATACTATGTTTTATTTGAGATAAAATTAATATCAACAACTTCTAAATAACCTTCCTTATCATCTTCTTTTGAATTATTTATGTGAATATTTCTCTAAAACTTTTAATCACTAACATTTCTATAATTAATTATCTTACAGGGGAACATCATTATTTGTTTCCGTATAAATTCTAACCCATCAACCCCTCAAAAATATTTTTTAAAACCAAAATGAAACATGAAAAATGTTTTCACACTAAAAATTATCATGGGGTAACTTACACTAAAATCTTAATATATCCCACTTATAATTCCTTACCATATGATATATTGTATTATCACTAAAATTTTCTAGTATTATTTCTAATAAAATTGTTTTTCTCAATATATTTTAATTCTATTTCATTAGATTAATACAATAAACAATTGTTTCCCATCACTTATATATTAAATGTGCTTACTATTTTGTGTATATCATCAAGATAAAAAATCCCAGTTATGTAAATATAAAAGGTATAAATATTTTGTATAATAAGTTGTGGGTAATATCCATATGATCTTGTTAACTATATCATAATCATTCATATCAAGTCCATGTTTAAAAATATATATAACCACGTCAATAATATAGCTGAACAAACTTTCCACCTTTTTTTACGACCCATATTCAAGAAATATATCTTTTTAAGATCTTGCAGTTTTTTTATTTCACTAGATAGTCTCCACCATTGATATTATAATTCTGGACCATGATTATTTTTTCTATAAAAAATTAATCACTTCCATTCATATCAAATTAGATAATCCTCTAGAAAATTATTTGAATTCATTTTCATCATCAATCAATAATATCATTTCATCTTTTTTTCATTGAAATTATAATAAAATCATATAAATTTCCTGAATAACTAGTGAGTAACCATCAAGCCCAAGAGATAATAACTTTGATATCATTATATTCTTCGATACCAAATAATTATACCCATAAAATATGGGTATACCCATTTCATTTCAATCATTATCTTTCGTAACAAAATTATTTAGGTATATTCACATATTAATATGCTTTAGATCTTATATAATTTTTTTTATGAAGAACATCCACTGTATTTTAGAGAATTGTTCGAATTAGATTGAATTAAAATTTATTCCCAATTAAAGATTAAGTATATGTTAACATTATCTTTAAAAATATACCTTGAATATTTCAAAATAATAATTTATGAGAAAAACTATATGTTATTATATAAATATGGACATCCATAAAGGCTTTAGTTCTTTCACCCATACTAGGTTACATTCAAGGAACACATATCAACAATGTGATAATATGATTAATAATTATTAATTCAATTTATTTTGATAACAATCTTTAGGAATGATTAACTACCCTTCCAATATCAATGACCACTTTTGTCTCTATTTCTTACAACATTCTGAATGGGTGATATAATTATATAATGTAAACATATAGATTGAAGTCACAAGAATGAATTTGAAATATATAATCCTAACATAATTATTTTCACTTCATATTTATATGTCTAACCCATGATAAATATTTTAGATATTAATATAAAAACATTATATACATTTTACTTCTTCATTATAATTCAATCCTATAACACATCACTCATAATATATCTATAACAATAAAATACCCTCTTAACTCCATTTTTTTCTTTTCTTAATCTCATGTATTCCCTTTGAATGGATTTTGTATAAAACATTATTTTTTGTTGCATGTTTTTATCTATCAATGTAATTTCAAAATTCAAATTCAAAATCTAGTATTAAACCAACTTCCAATATATAATATTTCAAATATTACCATGACTGTTTTTCATATTTAATCTAAACCAAAGAAATTCAATTATTTCAATGGTCATTTTAAATACTACCAAATATTAATGTGAGTACCATTCCTATAAATTTGATCAAATTATAAATATGTATAAATATTAATTCCATGATATCATTCAAAATGGACATACTAGTTAGTTTAATCATTAATTTGTCTTCCAAAAAAAGTTTCATCATGAAATGATCGATTCTCTCACAATTTGTTTTTAATTTTTGTTTCTAAATGTCCCAAATCATAATTTTAATATCATTACTATAATGTATTGTTTCCTTTATTCATAGAGTGATATTATTATTAATATGTTATCAAACTCTTGGTATTCTTGATTTCAAAACATAATTTGATGTGAATCTATTTTATTGTGGGGGTAAAATCACCTTACATAGTGGTTGATATATCCAACCATGACATTAAATACATGAATTTTCAGAAATTCAATAATTCATAAGTATGGGTCATCCCAATAGGATTCCTTATCATATTATATTCTATACCCTTATATATTATAGTGTAATATAACACTTTATCACATTTCAGGTTGTATTTACTTCATAATGTGACTCTTGTACTCACAAAATGACTTGTTACTATAATAAAAATGTTATCTCTAGATATTTAAAATCACCACCAATCCTCTTTAGAAATTTAAATAACATCCAATTGACTTATAGTTCATAAAAAATAAACCTATAGTATCAATAATGTATCATGAATTGAAATGATAATTAACCACTCAACCTATGAATTTCATTTATACATAAGTTATTTTCTTCAAGAATTACTACTTTCTGATGATATGTTATATTTAGTATGATTATGATTCATACGTCGGGATACATTGGAAATTCATAAGCCACATAATAGTTTTTGTGTTTTAGATGACCCCTGATGTATACTTCATTGAGTATCATAAATTATGACTTCATTATACCTATATTGAATGGAAATATAAAATTTCTGTAATTTTATATATTCTATAGATACATTTCATGATAAACATCAAAATTCAATACATTTCTTATGAAATGATTAATTATAAAATAATAAATGGGAATTTTGGAATGTTTTTGATCATTTCATTTGTGGGATCATAACCATGATAGGATTAATATTATCATATGATGAGTATGAAATATGATCCATTTATTTTTATTGTCTAAAGATTTACTGGAACAAACTATATATGAAATGTTTTTTTGATTAATGATCATATTAGGGGCATATGATGTGATCATTTATCCAAGGAATTACCTATGATGTATTCATCAACATGGTACTTCTATACCCTATAATATAGAATGTAAGATAAATATATATGGGATTGACATAATCATTTTCCCATGATCACACAATGTTTATATACAAATACAGTGTATAAAAATAAAATATTTCATATGGTGTAGCTGGTGGACACATGTATAAGAAACCAAGTTATTAATGTGGGTCACAACAGATACCTTTTTAGATTGTTAATAAATGACTCTTTTTTAGAGGATTATCTTTTATTTCATTTATGTTTTTTTTAAATTGATTTAAAATTCTAGAAATTATTATGTGATTACATTTTTTGGATGAATGAATGGGAATTTTGTTTTACTCAATGTTATATAGTAAGTGTTTTTTTGACATTTTCTAAAATGAGTTGTTTATGGGTATACATAATGTATTTAATATTATGTGCTACAAGGTGAAATTGATGATATATTTGAAAAATTGTTATATAATTCTGGATAAAGTTGTTTTTGATATGATAAAAAATTTATTATATATGATATAATATGAGGTGAATTTATACTAATTATATGAATAATTTGTTAATGTTTTATATTAATAGAGACATTACATATATCCGTGATACATATGATATATTTATAGTTATCATAATTTATGATATATGAATTTCATATTTTATGAAATACAATAAATTATGGAATTGTTTAGTCCTTATATGTATATCATTTAATATAATATATTTATATAATAGCCTTGAAATCGAACTTCTAGATCCGATGATAAAAAATCCCCTTTTCTTTTATCACTTTGATAAAAATGGATATGACCTAATTTGATCCATCAAAACATATATTATCAAGATGAAATAATGTATCTATTATACACCCAATGACCTTTTAGTTTTATTGTTATATAAAATTATGAAAAATCATTAAATAAAAAAACCCATTTCTTAATGTTACAATTTTCCCCACTTAAACTATGATTATCATATTCCATGATATGTATTAAAGATAATCCCTAAAATTCATAACACATGGAATATTTCATGATATATTTCATTTATCATCATTCACAATAAATAGGGTATAATTTAATTATAAGAAGGGTGAACTCAAACACTCATTATTAAAAAAAAATAAGCATCAGCAATTCAGTTCCATCAATTATTAATAGATTTTTATAATATATGATGAATTGGTAAATGTTCATGTGCATAAAATAAGTGAATTTATACCCATAAATAGATGAATCATAAAACACGGTACATGGATTAATTCATTATCATTATATTATAGTCAATTATGAATAAATAATCAACACCCTTGAGAAATCAATATTGATCAATGGAACCATTTAATAATATTATAAATCTTAAATAAGTCAGTTTATATCATAGAATATTATATTTATATATCAATTTGAAAATTTCTAGATCCCATTTAAATCTAAAGTAGAAACCTCAATGGATAACTCTATCATTCTGAGAATTGATGACAATGAACACTACCCAATTCATTGTAGATATATATTTGTCTTACTCTCTATATAAGTTGTATAGGTCACATGTGTTAATATAACTTATTTTTGACTCACCCTATATATGTTTTATTAGGTTCACCCATTCATGTAATATATAGTATCTTCACCCATATTCATCAATAATTCTTATGTAAAATTAATAAATTAAAAAATATATAATATTTTAAAATTAAACATAAAACACTTGAGAACAAAAATAATTCCATTATAGCATGTTTAACCCATAAAATAAACATGATTTCCTCAAAATATCTTTTAAATAATTATCAATAACCATCTAGAAATGTTATAATTTTGTTACAGTAATATCATATTCCAAGAGGATTATTTGAATCATTAAGGGATGTTTATTTAGATTATTATATATTTAATAGGATATTTATTATATTTCATACAAAAAAGATTAAAAAAATTTACTTGGTAACTTTAAATACATAAAAATTTAAAAAAATATTCAAAAATAATTTTAATTTTATATAAAAATTGAATTTTATATAATAATAATTAAATAAAGTACTGGTCATGATGATCAGAAAATATCTTCACTTCATAAATGATAAAAAAACAAACATTCTATTTAAATGAATTGTAAATAGAGTATAAAAAGACTCATGACAAAAAAATTAATAAATTTCAATTTAAAAAGTTTAAATAAATTTTAAAATGTCATGTATAATGATTTTAGATATTAATATATGATTATAAAATATAATTATTTATTTTATCTAGAAAAGATGAATATTGAAGATAAGTATTTCTGATCAAAAAGATTATATAAGATCAACGTCAATTAAAAAGACATACATGATGTTACTTTAATAAATATTTAAGGAAATAGAAATTTAACATTTAGAGAAAAATAATAGCCATAGGAGGAAAAAATTTATGTTGTTTAGGATGATAAGTGAATATTATATCCCCCAGATGACAATTGATCATAAAAAATCTAAAAAATGATATTATAAATTAAAAACATTAAATATCTTTTAACATTTAAAAATAAAAAATTAGTGTAAGAATGAATAAAATATGGATCTATAAAAACCATGAAATTAATAATGTAATTTGAATAAATTCACTCATCAGGTTTTATGTACACCATAAATAGAAATCATAGTGCATGACAGGATTTATCTACGACTAAAACGATATCCTCCCATTGTAATGATCATAACATTCACTTGATTATTAATAAATGTAGTAAATTTGGGTATAAATTTTCAATCCACAAAAAGATAAAATAATACATAAATAAAACAATTTAATTTCCCAAATATCATTGAGATAATATAAATAGTGAAGTTGAAGAATAATAAAATAAAATGATTTTCTATTAAGAAAAATCAACCTATTTTGGTAACATTTAAATCAAAACTACATCGATGATGTATCATCAATTATAAAATAAAATACCATGATGTATATAGGATTCACAATATAACATATAAAATGGAATGTATATAGACAGAATAAAATAAACTACTTGTATAGTTTATAATTATCCTCATTGAAGAGATATTTATGCAAACTCACTTCCATTGGGTCTGTACATTCCACATGTATCCTTTAACCCTTATATAATAAAATATTGTAAATAAGAAATTTATTAACAAATTTTTCCTAGTTTAATCAATTATCCTTAAAAAAATTTATTTTAATCATATTTATTTAATATTTAATTACTATATCAATTGTGTCAATATCAAATGTTTTGAGAATGTTATGTTTATAGTTGTGAAATGGCATTGATATGTTGAGCATGGTAAAGAAGAAATTATTTAACCATCTAAAAAATAATTCCTATAACCAAATTTAAATTTTTTTAAAACTAATTATACATATCAATCAATCAATTAAAGATGGTTATGAGAATTCAATTACATTATAGTCATAGATATGGTAGGTCATACGTACACATGAATAACATTTTCATTTTTCATCAAACATGAATAAAATATAGAACATGTTATTTTATATTAAATAATTACTACATTTTCCTATGTATTAAAATGTTATCATTAAATAAATTATATATACAATACATGTGATGATTTGATGTGAAATTCTTCATATGGCTTCGTAAGGGTGGTAATCAACACCTATGAATCAACGACGTCATCATATTTCAACGGATGGAATGGATAGAAAAAATATGATATATTATATTAAGAAAATATATTTATTTCAAAAATATCATATATATATATATATATATTAAATCTACCATTATTAATGTCTATAATATGTTGTAAGGGAAGAAAACTACATTGTTTTGGGATGTGGTAGTCTTTAGTAAATATGAATGGTGGTTTTATTTCCAATTTGAAATATTATAAAATTTAAATATGTTATGAAATTAACATAATTAAATATAATTATCTGTATGAAAAATATTAGATTATTTTCTAATGGTTGCAAATTATTTGAGGTTTGTAGAAGAATAAATAAATATAATACATATTGCTTAAAGCTATGCCTCTAATTGTGACAAACACTTTTGTTTTAAAACATAATACATCAAATATTGTTAAAAATAAAAATCTATAACCTCTATAATGTGATAAGGGATGTTACAAGGGTATTTTTGAAGTAATTATTTTGATAGTTTTACTCATTATTTCTCATTAAAATGTTATAAAAAAGTCCCACTTTTATAATAGAGGGGTGGTGTATTCTTTGAATATCATAAAGTATTTTTCAGTCCCCTATTTGTATTTTTGTATTTAATATTGTTTTAACTTTTTTTAGTTTTATTTTTTATTGGTTCATGGGTGTTTTAGATAAAAAAAATGATGTTTTGGGATTTTTTTCAACTATTACACTATTTGTGTGCCTGATTAAAATGAAAATATGTAACAAATTGACTCTTGAACCCCTATTTAGTTCATTTTAATCATGAATAGTTAGGGTTTCATGGGTATTAAATGGTTATATAAAAACCATGTGGATCTATAGAGAAACTAATTAGGTCTCTGGGTGTCCCTGGATGTGGATTGATGGTTTGATCATGGTTAATCCAAACCAGGAAAGAAAAGATTGTGTGGCTGTATAATTTTTTATAGAACAATTTTCTTGGTTAGAAAAAGGATTTCTAAAACTATGTGGAAAACCTTTTGAGTGTTATATGAGTGCATTACTGGTCACATGGATGGTTCAACATTTTACAAAACATTTTTCCAAACCGTATGTAGTGCATTGATTCTTTAAAACTACCAAATTACACTTATTTCCTTGTTGTATTTAAAACCCAAAAAACCTGTTTCATTCACAATTTGATCATGTGACCTAGGTAGACATCTCCACAACTTCCTCATGCCACCCTCCTCCTTCAATGGAGGTCGTAAGCGATTTATTTATGTTTTGGGGTAATTTCCCAAGGTAATCTCTTCCTCTCTTCTTCTTCTCCCGTATTCTTCCATTTTTTTTCATAGTTCATCTTCTCCCTTGGTTCCTCATCTATAGGGTTGATGTTTAATGGTTCCTAAATTTTTTTTTTGTTCTTGTTATTCTCCATGTGTTTTCTTTCCTTTCTCAATCATTTTGGAGTTGATTTGGGTTTCGAACTTTCAAGCACTATGAGTTTGAGGTAGGATTACCGATTAATTTACCCACTAAAATCATTAAACATTGATTTATTATTATAAAAACCACTTTTAGATACATATTATTGATTTTATATATTTCAAAAAAATTATTTTCAATAGAATTATTCATTTTTACAATGAAATTATAATATATGAAATATTCATAGGTGGTGGTACACACCAAGTGCTTGGGAAAATGCATGGTTTTATTTTATATGTGGGGAGTGGTTTATATATGGTGTGTATATTTTTGAAAAAAATTAAATGATTAATGATATTTTAAGTGGTGTATATAAAACTATTTAAATTTGGAATCAATCAAATATTATTTGTTCCCTAGTTAGCATTGTGGAAAATTTATTTGATTAAAAACTATCCTTCAGGTATCTTTCTCTCTTATCATGTTAATTGGCATGGAAATTTAGTTGTCAACGGCAAGGGAATTGCCTTTTGAATTGAAGTTGTCAAGGGAAGGGATTATTCCTTGGAGTAATGTTTGGTGGTAATTATTGTTTGTGTTTCTTGTTCACATTAGTTATATATATATATTTGGTTTCATCTAATTGATTTTCACACCAACACTTTACATTGAACTTCTAAAATTAACATAGCTAGATGAATGTCTGTGAATGATTGTTTCACTAGTTTAGGATAACCTTATAAACAGTGGTACCTTAGTAAAGAAATTATCTTCCTTAGGTATGATGACCCTCAGTTAGTCCAAGTACTGTTGGATGAAGAATCAGGCATGTTTAATTATGTCAGTTTCACTCATAGAATGGATCGGTGTGTAGTACATTATAAAATTTCCAATTTACTCCTAGGTATTCTCGTGTACTCTAGAACTAATTTATCTTTTACGAATAATTATGGTGTCTCATTTGGGAACATGACAATTTCATTATATTTCTATCTTTGTGGTATTGCCTCTGGGTTTTCCTTGGTGATATTTTCATATTATAAACTAAATTTGTGGTTTTTATTAAATTTTTTCATGATAATTGTTTTGAAATATTACGCTCAATCCATTATTACTTTCTCTTCTCTTTTCATTTAATATTATCAAACCACTTTTTTTATAAAAAAACATGTTATAAATAATGTGTTAAATTTTCCATGATTCATTTAAAAAAAATTGTGAGATAATATATTTATATTATGTATTTCAATATACTAGTAAATAAATATTTTATTTAATGGAAATGCATTGGGAATAGTTTACTAGAATACACCTATATAGTTTTAATGATTGCACATATAAATTTATTCTTGTTTATATCCTTGGATGAAGATTCAAGTATGGTTTTGATCTATAACGAGAGATGGTTTTTTTAAAAATTGGAGAGATTCCTTTGCTGTCACATGGAGATCTAATTAGTTTGTGTGGTCACTTTGGTTGTATTTTTAGTTTATGTATAGTTCGGTAATTTGGTTATATTGCCTATATTTGGCCGGTTGTTCATTATTATTTTGGGATTGTTAATTTTTTTGGATGAAATTGTTCCATATAAATATATTTGTTGACTTTGCTGCTTGTCTCCGCTCAGAGGTGATCAAGATTCTCCTTGGGGATGTCATGGGCCAGTTTTGATAACTACTTCAGGTCAACCTATTTTGGTTCATAACAAAGTGACATCAAAGGATTGGTTGTTTAGATTCCCTTTAAATCAATGTGACCATTATTATTTTTCTTATCAATGTATATTGAGTATCACTATCAAAACATGGGCTGTAGGTATGTGGATGTTTCTTGACCACACATTCTATTCTAACCCTTTGGATACCATGGAATGTTCGGTTTTGATTTTTTCATTTCATTTTATACTATTATTTTTTCAAATATATATTTTCATTCATTATTGATGTTCAAGTTATTAATATTTTTTAAATTGTATATGGTTATTTTTGTTCCTTATAAGTGAAATGGGAGTTGGTCAACAAATTCTAGGGATCTTGCGGGTTATAAAAATCCATGTTGATCTAGATGATATGGCCCAAATTGAATCTATATAATGGTGGTTAAATTGGAAAATGTTTACCAACAATATTTTCATATAACTCACTCACAAAATCCCCCAATAAAATTTATTATTGGTCTTTCTTAATTTAAAAACCATTTTGGAACTATTATTCTAAATTGGAGAAAATTTTATTTTATGTTGAAATGTTTTGGCTTTTGGAAATAATAGATGAATTTTAATGTTTAATTAGAGAAATTCAGTGAAAATGCATTTTAAATAATCATACATTCAAAAAAATAACTTTTTGATAAAATTATCTTACGTAAAATGAGTCTAAATTTAAAATTGGATGGAGTTTTGACGGAATGGGTCATATTTCTTATTGTAAAGGAAGGTATTTTAGTGGAATGATTTGTATTAGAGAATGAAATTTCAAACATGCTTCTAAATTGTTGGTTGGTGATATTTTTTTGAAATATTTTCATAATTTTTTTGTTGTTTTAATTTTTATGTTTTGGATTTAATTATTATATGTTATATTTGATAAGTTATATCTGATTGAGTTCTTAGTGATTTTTTATAGTACTCCCACACTAAATAATTTATGGAAATTCAATGTGCACCTGTGGGTGGTTCCCTATTAAAGGACCCGCTAGTTGATCAACCTAAATATATTCTCCTTTAGTTGTGGCGGTTTTTCCCTATTCTCTTTTATGTTCAAACATATCATTTTAAAACAAATGAGTTCATTAAAAATCAAAATGTTCATCAATATCCTAGAGTTTTATGAGTATCTAAAGGTTAGTTTTGTTAAAAATATACTTGAATGTACGAGTTGGAGGTTTTGGAAGTGGTATTTTAGGACCAAGATTCGAGAAGATATTTTCTATGAATTTTTAAAATCCTTGTCCATATGATGGTACACATAGAAGTTAGTAATATTGGTGAGGGAGATGGAGATGTACAACATTCATTAAAGTGAATGTTTAGTGTTGGAATTCATCTATTATTTTTTTGCATCTAGTTGGAAATAACATTTATTTTTCCAATAATGATTCTATGGAAGCTTGAAATTTTGAGAATGGGCTTCATACTGATCCTCAGTCTATGATCACTGAATTCAGCCTAAACACCTTTGATGACGTGGTTAGGAAAACTATTCCTGACGAGGCCCCAATATAATGGGTAATATATTTAACCAATACTCTTACTATCTATAGAATTAGTGAGGGGAATTAAACTAAATATATGGGATAATGGAACAAATTTGATTATAATGGAGATGGAATTTAGAGTCCCAGTGATCTTTCATCAACTTGTTTAGGGAAGAGGACCCTGGAGTTCCATCAATGTGGTATTCCAGGTTATAAGAACCCTTTTTTCCCAACTTCCCCAATGAAATCACCTTAGTATGTTAGTTTAGGAAATATCTATAATTTCTCTAAGGGTGTCACTTGAAATAAGATCCAGATCCACCCCCTTGAATAATCACATATTTTAACTACATAAATGAAGTGCCAATGTGAGTTTATTTTGAGTCTATTGATGTATGTGTTACATTTTTTAATTGTTTTGTCTTGCAGTCTGGTAATTTTTTGGAGATTAATTAAAATATTGCCTATCTCCTAAAAAATAATTTTTAATGGGAACATTGTTATGAAAACATTTAGTTTATTCATTTAGGAATGAAATGAATGTGTGTTACACTTAATTCTTAATTCCTATCATTATGATCCATTAGGGTTTCAGTGTGGTTGTAATGTTTTAAGGTTTGGTGTTCCATAGGAGGTTTTACTTGAGAAACAAGCTACTGTACTAATTAGTAAGGATTATATTCAACACCCCCTTATCCATTAATATAAGACACCCATCTATAATCTTTAATTTTCCCTTGTATTCCTTTAATGAGATTTTATGATGCTAAACCAATCCTTTAGATTTATCTGACGTTTATTTTTCATTTTTCCTATTGTAAACATTATGCCATTTAAGTAGGCCCACTAGTTTTGGTTGCAGTAAGATATTTTGTTTCTATATTGGGATTTTCATTATTCCTTGAGTGTTGATTGGGGTCTAATAGTGTGTTTCTGCCAACTAGTTTATGTTTATTCTAGGTGGGGTTCTGGTGTTCTTTTGTTTTAGGAGTTAGATCATGTGAAATAATGGACCTCTACTTTGTAACATGAGTAACTGAATTCATTATGTATTTCAGAGTAAAAAATAAATCTGGTTTGGTGAATTTTTACTCCTTGGTTTTTATTTTTCTATTTTATTTCATTTTATCATTTTTAATTCTCAACTCTTTGTCCTTGGGTGTTTCAAATATATATATTTTTAGTTTTGTGATATATTCCTATGTTGTGTATTTTATATACATGGTTCTGATGAAACTACGCAACCTCCAAATGATTTATACTGTTTTAAAATCATATTACTCTTTGGAAGTTATATTTTGATGTGTAGTGTAGGGTTATATTCATATATTTTAGCTCTTATGAGTAATAGTATAAGTCATGGGGTGTCTATAGATTAGGCCTCACAAAATGAGAATGATTATTCCAAAACATATGAAAAATGTGTGAATCATTCATTGATTTTTTCAAATCCAAAAAGCATTTTTGGTTCATAGTTTCCCTAATCGTGAAGCTAACCCACATGGAATTTCAATGGGTCTAGTAGGGGATGCACATTTTGTGCCCAGTTTACCTAAATATGTGGAAAAATGGTGTGTCGGTTGTAGACTCCTTAATTTTTTTGAGTTACATATCAACCCTTGTAATATTATAAAAAAAAATTCTTCTTTAATTACCTATTGGATTGTTTGACCTAAAGAGGATACTCTCTCTATTTTTAAACTCCCCTCCTCCACCTATGGTGATTCAAAGGGACATCTTCATGGTTTTAGTGTAATTTTTCTTGGTAATCTCTTCCTCTCTTGTTTTTCATTAAACGTTGTCAAATTTTATATTTGTTACTCTTGTGTCAAGGTTGTTATACAATATATTTTATATTTTTTGGTTCCTCAATTATGTATTAATCTTCATAATGTTATCCTTGTCTGTTATGTCCCTCATAGACCATTGTGATGTTATTTTGGGATTCCAATGTTAAAGCATTGTGATTTTGAGGTAGGTTTTCCTATAAAATAGGCCTTAAAAATCATGAAACATTGATTTCATGTTAATCACACCTGGATTGGATACTCTTTATTGATATGATTTTTTTATAAAATTAATTTGGAATTTAATTAGTGGTTTTCTCATGAAATTAGCATATACAAAAAAATGTGGTTATGAACACCAAGTGTTAATCAAGATGTTATATTAGATTTTGTATGTGGCTTGTGATTCTAAATGGTGTTTGGGTTTTCCAAATTTATTTTAAATATTTCATGATTTTTTATGTGGTCAATTAAGAAATAAATGAAATATTTTTGAAACTTAAATAATATGTGAGGCATGGTTAGCACATTGTTAAATGGGTTTATTTGGAAAAATCTCTTGTAAGTATCTCTCTATTTCCTTGTTAATTATTAAGGAAAATGGGAGGTCCTTAGTATGGGACCATCCTTGTGAATTGGTGATTTGTATGGAATTGTAATATTCCATTGATTGGTGTTCATGGTAGATTATTTTTATGAGTCTTTTTTCTATTCGTTATATAAATATATAGTTGTTTGTTTCTCATTTATTGGATCACCCCCACATTACACATGACATGGAACCTATAAGAGCAAGTGGAATGTCCAATTCCTTGTGTCAAAATACTTTAAGAATTAAGTCTAGCTAGATTCCACTTAGTATAGACACACTTGTGATAGGGATGATACCCCTCCATTAGGCCACGTGGGGTACGAATGTGCAGAAGGGCAGTTTGATTGCATCAGGCACACCAATAAGTTATATCATGTTACAACTTGTTCTATATGTTCCTTTGAGATTTTGAGTATTCCCATATACTCTAGCACTCAATTATCTATGTAGGATATTATGGTGTCTTATCTAGTAACATCACTTAAGTATTTATTATCATTGAACTCTTTCTGTTATCCCCTATGGCTTTTCCATGGTAATGTTTTTCTCTTGGGAATTAATTTTTTTGATTTTATTAAATATTTTCATGAATTTTTTCAATCATTAATCTAACTCTGTATTTAATTCCCATTTGAAATTTCAATTAAATTTCTCAAACCTCTATTTTTATGGAGAGTATGTTTTCAATAATGAGGGAACTGGTCTATGTTTTTTTAAAGGAAATGTTTTAATAACCTATTTTTATATGTTGAATTTCAAGCATAGATTAAATAAATCTTTTATTTAAAAAAATGTATTAGGAATTTTTTATGTGGTTGTAGAAAATGGTTTTTAATATTCACACCAATAATTTAAATCATGTTTTTTTGCCTTAAGTGTATGTTAAAAATGGTTTAGATCACCATGGATATATGGTGGGTTTTGGATTAGAGGTCGGGATATGGGAACACATGGATATCGTGTCATTTTTCAGGTTCAATTTGGTTGTGTTTTCTATTTATGATTTGTTTATTTATTTTCATGAATTATTTTTCGTTCATATCATTCATTATTCTTCTACACCTGGTTATTTTTTATTGTAAAAAATCATTCTCTCTATGAATTTTTGGTGAGATCATCACATTTTCCTGCCCAATTTCTCTCGGGAACACACATCAGGTATGTTGTAGGCCAACTCGTGTGACCAGTTCATGGTTGACTGAGGATGGTTGAAGACAATGTTATATTAATATCAATTATTTATAATTGAAAAATGTAAAAATTGATATATTTATATATAGGATGATTATGAGTTGAAATCAACTAATCTATCAAAAAATAATTATGTTTAAGAAATGTCTAAACCCTTATCCCCTTGATTTAACCCTCATTGTTCGTTTTAAATATTACTATAATATCAATGTTTTTAATTCTATATGGGTCAATAAAGTAATCTTAAAATGTGAAATGGTCCATAAATAGACCACATATGATATTTTAAACCATATACATTTCAAAATGATGAATATAGAATTTATATTATTTTTATCCATTTGATTAAATATTATCTTCTTATAAACTATCATTAATTTCATTTTTTATAATACAAGAATTATTATAATATAATATGTCCCGACCTAATTTAAAATTGTTCAAAAGAGACATAAAATATAATATAATTATGATATGGTCTTAATATAATCACCCAATCAATTTTGTTACTGGTTTTGATGTTATTTTGAACCATATAATTTGGATTAAACAAAAAAAATAAATTATGTTTAACCATAAACACGGTATCTGGATTTTGAATTTTAGAGGGTTATACTTTTAATTATATGGTTATAAGTGGTTTATAAATGGTCAATTTATCAATTTTTTTACCATTAATTATATTAATTACCCTCATTCAATGTAATTTCTCAATGTTTTTCAGGAAATGTGTCAAAACATATCAAGTAATATTTTCATAGATAGGCACAGAGATAGTGAAGGATTCCTAGACCAAGTGAACCTGGAATTTATATTCCAAAAAAATTAAATATAATAATATCCATACAAAAAGTTTTAATTAAAATGGTTAATAACTCTAAAAAATAATCTCAGATTAAAAAGTGATTCCACAGTTGAGTTCAAAAATTTTCTTTACCTTAGGTTTTACATAACCATTTTCAGTGTCAAGAATCTATAAAAAAAAATTCAAGCACTAAAATTAAGAAAAAAATTATTTATTTAACTTATTTTATTTATTAAATTTAAACAACAACCTAGGGAGCTCCTCTAAAAAATACCCTTTTATGGGTAAATCTATAGGTTATCCAAAAAACCCTATATAGGGAGATATGATCCATTTTAGAGGCATTGGGGGACATAAACAGATCATATGATCAGATAAGTATAACAAAAATCATATAAACCAATGGATTTCATTGATTTCACCAATGATGTTGAAAAAAAACATTCTTCTGAAATGATAAATCCAAAGTCACGGTGGGATATCATATTTATGTGGTTTCATCCTATTTTTATATGTCATGTCGAATGAAGATAAATTTGAAAAAGATGAATTGATATGTGAATTGTCTAATTATTTATTTTATATTAAATTTATTTGTTCATTTTTTTATTTTTCCACGTTTCTTTTCAATTCTATGAAAAAGGATTGATGCTAAAACAAAAAATGGATGAGGTTTTTTTACATTATTATGACTATTTTTTTTCTCCCCTATTTCTGTGAATTTTCATCACAATAAATTTTTTATCTTGGCACTCATTGAGGAAATGGTATTTAATCATTGTCAAACTTTTTCTTGAACAATGGATCAGTACCATGGGTGCGGTTTATGATCAATGATATGCTAAAAGTGTAATGGAAGAAAATGACCTGAGGTGGACTAAATCAGAAATGTGTTCCTCATTATTCTAGTTTTCATGGATAGTGATCATGTGGTATAGAAACCATATGGATCTTGGTTAAATTTATTGAGTAGGTCATATCCTAGAACTCATTTACTATTTATCTAAAGGGTCAGCTATCCCTATATCAAAAAATCTAGGACATATTTGTGGTAGTGGTGGAATGATGGATGATAATGAGGGGGAACCACAAGTTTTTTAAAAATTAGTATTATAATAATGTTATCTGTAATTACATGTTGTGTGGGGCCTTAGATACAAATCTGGGGTTTTGAGGAAGAGATAATGATCACACAGTTTTTAGTCCCAACAAATCACCATGTGACCTCTAGTTGTTTACATTCAATGTATCTTAGAGGAATAATAGCAACTTGTTGAGTACACAAGAGAAGTTTTATACTCTAAACTAACCATGAAACATTGGATAATACATATTCTCAGACATAGATAGGTGTAAATGAGATCATTACAAGGTACATGGGAATAAGATTGGGATCATTTTCAGGAACACATGAAAATATAAATTTATAAATGTATATATGGTACCATATTTAATAACCATGTACATTAACATTGATGGCTTGGACCCTTTCTCATCTTTATTATAAACCACATCAATTGAGTATGATATATTGGTCCTTTCACATGACGGTATAGTTCAAAATTATATCCTCAACATAGGATTGTGATCCTATATACTAATGGAGTATTTGATATAGTATTGTCTATCCCATTGTGGGAGCAATGTGTTATATTCTATCATTACTATGTTGGTTTCATTTTATCTTCTTGAACACCATGTATATGACATCATTACTATATCTGGTTACTAGATCCTACTGGTCTTTCGTATTCTCCTAATTTCCCCAGGTTTGATCACCTACCTTGACGATGAGAGATTCTATGATCTATGGAATATATTGAGTGTGGGGACCAATAATGTTGACCTTTTAGATGGGGTCCACTTGTGATAGCATCGCTTGTGTAGTATGTTATCTTAAAATTAGAAATACCGTAAATGCTCCAATAGTATCCTGAGTCTCGAAATGTTTATTGAGAAAACATAGGAGTCAATTTTTTCCATTATTATATTTTTTAGATTTATGAATTAATGTTATGATCTCCCAACATATTATTCTTGATTATTAGTGATTTTAGTGTATCATATTTGATATTTTTTTTCTCACCTCAACATTGGATCATCCCACATTTGTCATGTCTTATTTAGATGAATTATGTTGTGATGGGGTCCTAGAATGTTAGGGGGAAGTTAAAGCATAGTTGGGATACATATACAAATGTCTTCTTGGGTGGGTTTATTTGAAATATTTCCACTCCTTTTGAGTAGTTTAGAATCTATGTAATATTTAGATTCTCTTGTATTTGGACCATTTATCAGCTTTAGTACAATTTTCATTATTTGATGTGGGGTATTTGTTGTTTATGAATGAATGGTATTATTTTCATTTGATTCATTGTCATTTTATAGTCCTATAGAATTGTACATGTGTACAGGTAAATCAGGTTATTTCCTCCCATGAATTTGTAAGGATACCTGCTTCTATTCATGATCACTTGGAATATTATAGGCGGGCTTGGGGTGGTCACAATCAGCAGACCACAAGACAAACAGTCCCTAGTAGTTCGATTCATTATATAGTGTTATTGGAAATGTCAATTCAACATTAGGACAAGAGTTTGGATTTTTATGTTTTTGTGACATTGGTATTGGAATTATAGAAAGAGAATTTTGCCTTTTGAGTTTAGCTATCAGGTCAGGGACATGAGTGATGGTGTGTCAGCCAACATATCCTTTCATCGGGACCATAATAACCTTATTTTCTACTTAGTACATGACGACATTAATTATAGGTAAAACACATTTTTAAATGAAACATATAAGAATGTGTTTCTATTTATATTTCCTTTATAAGGAAGCTCTATAGATATACTTTATGAGTGTAATACATAATTTTTTTTTGTAATTACTCCATGAATATTGACGTCCAAGATCCATCTTCATGATCATGTGTATTATCCATATAGTGGTGGTACATTTATACAAAGACATATACTAGGGGGTAAATACATGTGGTTTTCTGATCATGGAACCACCAATTGAGAATAATTTAGTTCTACTTGTAGCGATCCTAGAATATTACACATAACATTTCTTGAAATTATGAATAATAATAAATTAGAATACAACTCAGGGATCATGAAGTTTGGTGTCTTATAAGACTAGGTACATAATAAAACATTATAAAAACAACTTTTTATTTAATCTTTATAATGATCATCTATCTTCCATTGTGCGCATATATCTATACAAGATATCCTAGGGATAACATGACAAATGGGTGAGCTAAAAAACCTAGTAAGGGAATAACCATAAGGAATAAGAATTAGCACATGGGATAAAAGGCATGACATGATGATATATAAAAAATTTAACATATTGATAAATGACATATTAACATGGAATTATATAAATATGGAGTCCTTGAAATGTTGATTAAGTAGAAAACATGTATTTAGTATGAGTTAATGTGAACCGCCAAGATTGTTTCACATATTCACACAAGCCAATGCTAACTAAAAAATACTATCACGCATATAATCTCAAGAGACATAACATTACCCAATTCATTTGAGAGAAATACTTGCACACCCATCTTTAACTATAATGAATATTATCTTTACATAAATAATAATAGATAAACAGTCTTATATAAACAAAATGGTTACGCATGGAATGAATTGGGTTCCAAAATCATGTCATAAAATATAAAAAACTGGCATTACACAAAAGTTTCCATGATATAATGGAAATAAATTATAAATGAAAAATAATAATGTAAAAATATATATGTATCATGGTGAGGGATTTTATGTATATGTGAAAACATAGAAGAAAATTATTCAGGAAATTTTGGAAACAAAATATTTTTTGAGCAGTCATAAAGAAAATTTATAGAGCCTTTAAATTAGAAATGGGAACAATACGTTATAAAAACCCAATGTGAATTAAAAATGATTTTACAATAAAAATAATTATTTTATAAAGAAATTTTTTGTTTAAAATAGAAGATATAGTGCACTTGAAATCGGGTAAGAATTAGGGAATCTCTCTTACAATAGGCTTCCTTATCGGGATGTATTGAGGAGGGGATCACTTAAAAACATTTATATCCCTAAAAGAGAATGACAGAAGGTTATCAATAAGTTATTTTCAAACATGTAAAAGTAATTTATAATATGAGAATATATAGATGAGATAATTTTATTTTGGTAGAATTAACGATAATGAAACCCGAATGGATAAAAAAGATTCAGAAAGAATTTCTTATGGAATATCAGCATGGTTTCGAGTGTACATAAGAGGGATTAATGAGAGAAAAAGGGGTTTCTCATAACATATAAATCCTGATGGAAGAATTGGGTTGTTGTGAAATCATACCCCATCACTAGGGATTTCACATAAATGAGAATAACACAGAGGAAATTCTGGAATAAAACTAAAATGGAGAGTATACCTTATCTTAAGTCTGATTGTGTTATGCATTTGATATCAATGACCTGAATAATAAAATTGTTTTCCTTAATTAATAATTAAATATCCCAATATAAATAATAATGTTCATTACAACACTTATAAGTTCATTTAAAACGATTTAGATTGTTTACGAGGTTCAATTTCTTTGTTCGGTATGTTCTCATGGTTTGTTTTAATGTACTGTTCTTGTTCAGATAAACATGTATGATGAAGGTGGTTGTCCAGAATCGAAGTTATATATTATTTTTGAACATCCATTTTGTTAAATGGTTGAAAATTAATTTCGTTTACTGGAGTTATGTCGAGTCATTATATAATGTTTTAGTGATATACTTTTGGATTAATTGGTCTTTTTTTGGCCACAATGAACATGTTTTGTTTTATAAATACAATAAAATTGTACAAAAGGACATAAAAACCAT
This sequence comes from Viscum album, assembly GCA_963277665.1. NCBI lineage: Eukaryota > Viridiplantae > Streptophyta > Magnoliopsida > Santalales > Viscaceae > Viscum > Viscum album. Next base: position 584,977,680 of record OY728126.1, on the reverse strand, counting down.
AGATGAGTAATAATACATATATTAGGGTCTGATTAAACCACGAAAATTGTTTCATTTCTAGAATTGAAAATGGTAACGGAACTTGAACACCAATCATCCTTGAAGGTGGTAAATTTACACATCTCGGATGGTGTCTTTACTACTAAAATATAAGAAGGGTAAAGGAATGATGATAATAAATTATTACATTATCATACTAAAATTAAATTAAATGAAAGGTACTGGAGTTTTCACAACATTTGTATGAGGAGAGGTAAGGATAGGTGTGAAAACAAATGAACATGAAAAGAAAATGAAGGAAAAGAATTTAGGAAATTACCTATTGATTCAATCATCATTGAGAGCCTATTAAAGGGATAAGATTTGTTATTTTGAGGAGACCAATGGAATTCGGACATAGGGTGGGAGCTTGGTGTGATTTGGGTAGAATATTGGAAAGGAACAAGTTGTGAGTGGAGTGATGAGAAGAGGTGAGGATGGGTGGTATTTATAGTGGAGGAGAGGGGGGTTTTCATAATATTAAATTTCATTGTATGTTATTTTACCTCAAGACCAGAAATAGTGATTATTACATGACCAAAATTAGTAATAAGTTCATGTGAGTTTGAAGAAATTAGTCTTATGTCTGCAGATTATCATCAATGACTCCAAAAATCAATTATTTAGTATTAATCATAAATTATCGTATTTTATTATTCATACAAATTCTTGTATTTTAGAAAAATCAAAAAAAATCACCCTAACCATTTTTTGATGTGAAGAATCCAAAAATGGAATTCATTTTTCCAAAATATTTTTATGAATATTATTAATTTAATTTTTAATTAAAATCACAATTTACTTGATAATTATACAATTTTAGGACATTTATTATCTTTTTCCTCGATATAGGTATATCATACTTCCACATGAATATTATTTATATACAATCATAAGTAATAATACTATTCATTAAGGTTTGTAACTATTCATAAGGGTTATGTTACTATTCATAAGGGTATGTTACTACTCAATAAAATTTATGTTGGTCATATTAAATTCCAAATATCTTATTGATTACAACCGTGTATGTTAGAATTTCAAAATTCATATCATAGAGTTGAAAAAATAATGTTTAAAGGCCACATTGCAAATAGTTGTTCATTATATTGTGATATGATGTCATTATATGACATAACAATAAGATGGAAATTTCGATTAAAGTTTTTTGGTAATAACATTATCCCCCCCTCCTTATAAAACTTCAACATCAAAATTTCGTTTTATACTCTAAGCCATAAAAAGGTGATAATACTATTCTTTAATTTTCTCCTCATATTCCCAGGTTTCTACATTGTATTTGTAGTTCCACCATAGTACATTGAACAAGTGAGTCTCCTTGTTACTTATAACATTATCTCCCTGATCAATGATTCTTAGTACATTCTCCTTTTATGAATGTTAATTCTTCAATTGTACCACCACTGAAGAGTGTACATGAGAAGGGTCTGGTGTGCACTTATTTAAGAGGGATTCATGGATGATATCATGTACTTTTTCTATTGTATGTGGAAGGTCCAGTCGATAGATCACAACTATAAATCGTTCTTGGGTCTTTTAGGGGTCGATGTACCTGGGACATAGTATCACTTTCTTCCCAAACCTCATGACCTTATTCCAAATATATATACATAGAAATAGCATGTCTCCATCATTGATATCAAGGTATCATCAACAATTTTATGCATGACTCTTATGTCGACTTTGGGAATCCTTGATATGATGTTGAGTGTTTTCCACCTTATACACCATTTATTTTACCATTTTTGGTCCAAGTAGTTTACGCTCATTGACTTCATCCCAACATGTTGGTGTTCTGAACCATTTCCCATGAAGGTATTCATATGGTCCCATTAAAATGCTCGAGTGGAAAATGTTGTTTAATGATAATTAAACTCATGTAATTCATCGGTCCCATCCTCCATTGAAGTCCATAAAACATCCACTCAATATATATTCCATTTTTTTAGTAGTTCACATATATTGGACATCTGTTTGAGGATGATTGGCCATACTGAGATTTTGTTTAATGCTTATAGAATTTTAGACACTTTTCCAAAGATTCGAGGATAATCTCAGTTCATAATAGGATAAAATAGACAGTGGTACTCTATATAGCTTAACCACTTCTCTGATGTAAATTCATGCATGTTTATCCAATGGAAAATCCTCTATAATTGCGACAAAGTGTTCTATTTTCCAAAAAAACCACAAATATAGATATAGAATTTTTTCTTCTAGATTTCCATGGAAGTAAAGTGACAATGTCAATGGTAATGTTCTCCCGATTTAATTTTTGTATGGGTAGTGGTATCAATATCCCCTTACACATCATTCATTCAGCAATCACTTGTTGTCCAACTAGACAAATTGTTGTACACTCAAAAATATCATTCTACATATCATCCCACCAAAAGTTCATTGGCCAATCTCGATACATCTTTGTGCTCCCTAGGTGAATATAGAAGGTTTAGCTATGTGAATCATTCAGATATTCTTTAATTATATCTAGATCACATGGTACAAACTATCGTGACCCAAATCGTAAAACTTCAACCTAGTCAAATTTGAATCAGATTATTTCCCATTTCTGATAGCTTCCATCATTTTTTGAATTTCTACATATTTTCATTGAACACCCATTATTTTATCCTTTGCAGATGGTTGAGAAATCATTTAGAAAATATTGATAATCTTCTTCCCTTAATGATTCCCATATACATCCTCGGAAAATCTATAAAAATCTGATCTTTTTCAATTATAATCACTGACAAAGAAACATAATCATTCTACTTAGAGCATCTGCCACCTTGTGTGCCTTACCGGGATGGTAGTGGATTGAGTAGTAATAATAACTGATGAGCTCTATCCATCTTTTTTGGTGTATATTATTCTCCTTTTGTTTAGATATATATATAAGACACTTGTGATCAGTATATACCTCACACTTCTCCTTATAGAGATAATTCCACAATATTTTTTACACAAATATCACTACTGCCAACTCCAGATCATGTGTAGGATATTTTTGATCGTGTATATTCAGCTTCATGGAGGCACAGTCAATCCATTTGTCATTTTTACTAAGATTATACCAAAGGGAGACTTATATTATATTCAGTAACAAAATTCCAAAATACATCAACATTTGATACAATTATCATAGAAGTTTTCCCTAATTATATAATATTATTTTAAGTGGGAAGTCAATGTTACCTGAAAACATGAAAGATTTACTAATATAAAATGAATTGATATACATTAATAAATACAACTCTTTGAAGTAGTAGTAACATGTAATTTAGTCATCATTATATACCTTATCATATAACCTTTAGTGCTCTATTGATCATTGAGATTGTTGATGCTCATCACGCTTCTTAGCCCTTCCAATATTGTATTGTGTTGGATAATGTACAACTTCTCCATTTTTATGACATAGAACTATGTACAATTACATAGATGGATCTTTGTTTCCATTAATCACATTATTCATTTTTTCATTGAAATGTGTTACTTTGTGCCCAATATTTCCACCCATAAAACATCTTCCAGTCACTTCGAGACATTTCCTTTGGCGCCTCATTCCATAGTTGTAGCTCAATGGAAATTGGGTCTTCTTTCCCTTCTCAGCATTATTAGTTGGGCCTTCCTGGGATTTTATCTTATACTTCCTTCAATCCATTGTGCATTCAACCATGTTCCAATTCTTAATTATAGTTTTTGGTAGCTAGTTTTGCATAATCATAATATGTCCTTCTTCAGCTCCCATCTAATTAGGGATCTAGTTTGGACAGACATCACATAGTCCTTATCTTCTGTTGTTAACCTGATTCATTTGTTTACCATCCATTTACTTGAATAAAAATAAAAATTTGTGGATGATTGAAAGAACTCAGATCTTACTTTTAGGTATGTTTTTTTCTGGTACTTTTTGAGAAAAAGAGTAAAATCTACAAATTTTCTAAGTACATGCCACGTACTTTATAAGTACATGCTGTGTACTTTGATGTGGCACCAGGCCGTGTGTTGGTAGTGTCCGGGACACACACATGGTGTGTAAGGGTGATGTGGAGGCCTCTTAAAGTAGAGTATGGGAAGGCCAAGTACATGTCATGTACCCTATAAGTACACACTGTATACTTTCATTTTTTTCATTAAACGGACCGGGGTCACGCCTAATCAGGGAAAACGTCTTCTTCTCCAGGTTCTTTGACCGAGAGCGACCCGTACGGCTACTATCATCCTACGAGCCCCCGAGCCTCTGTCTATTTGTCGTATAGATCGTCATTGATTGAGTTGGAACCACATCAGTGATCTCGTCCTTCTTCTTGATTCTCATTCCATGATTTTTCCTCTTTCTCAAGATAACATGGGTTGAATGTTTTGTGTGTTTTCATAGATCTACACCGTTCTAAGAAGAATCAAGCCCCGTGGTTCTAGTATTTTGATCTCCTAGAATCAAGGAAGGTGGTTTGTTCCTTTAGGTAGGATGGCTTTGAATATTTTGGGCAATTACACCAATTCCCTTGAACATGGTATTGTGTGTTTAACATTTTTTCCCTTGTTATTCTCCATCATTACTTTATTTCTTGAGTGGAGGTCAATGCTTGTGAATAGGGTAATTTTTACTGTTCTCTGGATGTTTTTCCATGCATGTTTCTCCTGTTAGGCGTTTTTCCAGTTTCCATGCCTAGTTGTAGGATATAGGAATTGTTGTACTATTATGTTGTTGTGCCTTATAATGATTTCCAAGTAGTTCTTGAGGTTTACTTGGTGATATATGTGTGCTATGCATGTTTTTTATACACATGGCTGTGAGAACCTAGTGTAGTGGACCATATAGAGAATGGACGCAAGGGTTTCTCTAGAGTGTCTTATTAATTCAATGCGAGAACAAAGGGGGAATTGATTATGGTTGCTTCCACAGAGAGTCAGTAGTTAATCTACGCAAGATATAGGGGAATGGGACATTGAGTGCTTCCCCAGAGAGCCTTTGGTATGATACGAGGCCACATGGGGAAATTACGGTGAGTTCTTCCTCAGAGAGTATATTCTTTAGGAGAGCCAGAGGGGTAAGATTGTGTGTGCCTCCCAGGGGATTGCTATTGCTTGTAGGTTGAACCATAGGGGTTATGCAATGAGAACTACCCAGAGGTTACCTGTTTGTTCTGATTTCTTGAGTGAAAGTTTACTTATTTGTATTTATATGCTAGAAACTGTGGATTGTTACTACAGTGTATTATCCTATTTATTTCTTACTGTAAATTACCTACCATATATTCAGTGACTATTAGGCATAGATATTTGGTTGGTTTCCTACTGGGACTTTGTCTCACACCCAGTATGGGTCATGGTTTTGGGCCCAAACAGATAATATTGTTGCAAGAATAGATAAGGGAAAGAGCCCTTCTACTTCAGGTACTTGACTTGTTGTGGATATGGAGTGCATTGGACCAATCTATGTCTTGCGATGCTGAGGAGTTTACCTTTTTTTTTTGCACTTTGGTTTAGTATTGTATTCAGCATTGTGACTTTTTTGACTGCATTCCTAAACATATGTATCATGCATCATTTTATATCCATGTGTGTGTGCTTCAGTTGTTTACTATTAGTCTTTTGATGTTTATCATTTACTCTTGTATGGATGGTTATGGTTTATGCTATTTTCTATTTTTTTTTCTTCCGTTGTGTACTCTTCCTATGAGGGCATAGTTTCCCCACTATCAAACCCAAGGCCCTCACTGCTAGTCGGTAGCCTCTGGCATTTGGAGAAATGTGCTTGAGGCCATGTGACAAACTGGGTACGGGGTACCTCTGGGTGGCTTCCGGAACTGGGACATTACAATGTGGTATCAAAGGAGTTTCTTTTGTCTTGATTTGCTGTTTCGAGCCTTTATCTAGGGATAGGAAAAATTCAGTACTTGGTATTAAGCTGTGCTCGGGAGTAGCTAACCCGTGTACATGGAAATGACAATCTACGTCGCTTATTACAGTTATCTAGTTTTTCTATGTTACAGTTGATCTGATTTCACCTAGAGTGACCCACATTCTATGTGTGGTTATTTTTGTTGATATTGTGCTTCTATTTCTGTCGCAACCCGATGAGATGAGGGTATGCCATCTCATGCATCTTATAGGCACTTGTTAAAGGGAACATGCCATGAATTCTTTCCATGCCATATAGGGTTCATTTTCAATTGCATGTTGTTTTGATAGACGTTTTGTAGATTATGCATATTGTTGTGATAGATGCTTTGAATGAATCTCTACAGTTTGATAGAGAGGATGTTTGTTTTGTACCATTCTTAAATGAATGCCAAATTTTGGTTCTTTAGGTGTTATGGGCCCTCATGAATCGGAACATGGTGTATCATTGACTTGTTTCCCTTATATATGATATCTAGGAGATTCCAAGCATTGATTCAAGGGGAGTATAAGCCCTCACAGATCCGAATTTGGCACCTTTATGCCTATTTTTCTGCATTTTCTGGGCTTCGGTGCAGTTTCAGAGCTACTGCCCGGAAAAACCTAGAATACACGACATGTACTTTTTATATACACACTGTTTAGTTTTTAAACCGTGTCACTGACTGTGTGAGGATAAACGAGGGTTGTGAAGAATATCCAGGAATACGCCGTGTACGGTAGATACACGCCGTGTAGTATTGATCCGTGTACCCAGTCGTGACCCTAACAACATGGGTCGAGGAAGCTCCTATAACACACGCCATGTGTTGTATCAACAAGCCATGTATTAATATTCTAGGTACCCGGCCATGTCATGAACAACATGGGTCAGTGTTATCTCATCCTATACATGCCGTGTTTTGGTCGGAACGCGTCGTGTAAGGGTCAGCCGTGTACCCGGTCGTGTCTTTAACAACACTGGTTGGGGAAAAATTTTCATGTACACGCCATGTTTGTTCGGAACACGTCCTTTAGCCTTAGTCGTGTAACCGGCTGTGTAAATAACACCACGAGTAATTGAAACCTTGTCTACTACATGCCGTGTCCACAGGGAACATGTCGTGTAGTCTTAGTTTAAGAAGACCTTGTGAGTTAACCGTGAAAGGAGACTCAGGCATGGGAATAGAGTTAAGTACACGCCGTGTAGAGTTTACACACATCATGTAGTCATGTTTTCTGAAACACGAATGTTTCTTTCTCCTATTTCGGTTTTGTTCTCCTTTGTTCTATGTCCTTGATATTCTTGATCTGAGGTATGTTTTTAATCTTCTAGAGTTATGCCTCCGAGACATCCTCCAGTTGTACGTCAGTTGCAAGATAGTGATCAGATGCCGGATATGGCTAATCAAGGACTTCCTATTGATCCTCCAGTCGTGCATGCCTTGGCACCGACTGTCGTACCAGTTTTAGGCATTGATGCGCATTTCAAGGAAGGCTTTATGAGGATGGTGCATGTATTTTAGGGACCACTGAATCCTGTCGTGACTATGGAAGACTTGACGTGGGTTTTCTTGAAGCAGCATCCTCATTCATTCTCGTGGGAAAGAGGACCAGAGGCAGTTCATTCATGGCTAGAGGCCATGCTGACTATATTTGAGCATCTAGAAATGTCTCTAGAGAGGTGGGTCCATCTCGCTACCTATATGCTACAAGACTCTACCAAGAGGTGGTGGGACGTGATCTCACAGGTAGATCATCAGCAGGTTATGGCTTGGGAGGAGTTCCAGAATGTGCTTTTCGATTACTTCTACACGGAGACCCTGCGGGCCAATCGAGCATGGGAGTTAATGAGTCTAGAGCATGGTACTCTTTCTGTTATAGAGTATTTCTCTCGTTTCACCGAGCTGCAGCGTTTCACACCCCTCTAGGGTGAAGATGGGATGTTCTTAGCAAGGAAGTTTGAGGATGATCTCAGGAGGGAGATCTGTTCGCATGTGAATATCTTTTATTTGGCTTCCATCACGTCCATCATCAACCAGGAACTGATTAGAGAGTGCAATATGAGAGACACTGGAGCTACAAGCCAGGGCGGTTCTACATCCAGAGCTAGTATTCCTCATATTGACCACAGAAAGCATCGTAGGGAGCCTACACCCTGTGATCTGAGGAGGCGAGATACATCTTCAGGTAGAAAGGTAGTATTATACAAGTGTGGAAGGGCAGGGCACATGTGGCAACAATGCCAGAGAGACTAAGTGGAGTGCCGATCTTGTAGAAAGATGGGTCACCTTCAGTGTTTCAACCAGGTTTTCTCACATGTATCTGGTGGCAGGGTTTCTTTCATGACTCCTTATTCCGGAGCAGTACCACCAGTTTCTCACAAGTCGGGGATCTAGAGTACATTCAGCCGTTCGGGCCGAGGTAGAGGTCTAGGTCGTGGCAGTCAATCACCAGTATTTCAGCGTCTACAGGGAAGATCAACTCAGAGTGGTCAGGTAGGGTCACATGGCTGCGGGGTAGGCCATACTTTTTCAGTGGAGAAGACCTATCAGGAGAAGGATCCTAGACCTTCTACAGTTCGATGTATGATCTTAGTAGCCTCAGTTTTATCTTCAACTCTTTCTGATACGAGTGTTATGCATTATTTCTATTGTGGAGAGCCTTGGGCTTTGTATCTTTTTTTCTACCAACTTGTTGACACTAGATACACCTTTGGGGACGAGGAAATCTAGTGTACGTCAGTGCAGAGAGTGACCTCTCGAGGATGCAGGGTAGCGTTTCTTATGGGACCTCTATGTCCCATAGATGACAGGCTATGATGTCATTCTCAGGATGGACTGGTTGGTTCCCTTCTAGGAAGTCATCGACTGTTATCGCGATAGAGTGAGATTAATTTCACTAGAGGGTGAATCTTTTAGGGAAAGATTATAAAAACCTTAATTATGTAATGATATTTTATGTTTTTTAAGCTTAATGTTTCATATCTTGTTCATATCAAATGTAGACTTATTTCGAAATATAAGGTTATTATAAATAATATCATATACCATTTACATAAGAATCCATAATCTATTAATATTAGTATCATTGGAATTTTAAATATTATACTATAGTTTAAAAATATTTTGAATGATCGTAGAAACCAAACATTAATTTTTAATTATTTATGATTTAACACACAATCAATCATTAATAAAACTAAATATTTCACAAGAAGGAACATGGTAGAATTATTTTTTAAAGGTTATAAAAATTTATAACTAAATTCACATATTAGTAATGAGTTAGTAAATTCATAAACATAGAGGAAAATCCTTGAGTTATTACATGTAGGCTTAACCAATAATAGGGCTATCCAAGATTGTTTATGTCTTCAATAGATTCTCTATGCCTGAGTTCCCTCTTCTTCCTATGACAATACAATGTGGGGAACCTAAATACAATTCCTATAAGTAATAATCTACTTAATAATTTGAATATTCATATCAACATGTGGATACACCATAGTATATTGAGTCTTTAAAAGGGATCTTAAATATCTTCAACAAGATTTTGGTTGGAGAACGAGTAACAACCATCGATGGTGCAATGTATACAAGATTACTTCATTTTATAATTACACCTAGTTTCGGTTTCATGAATATATGATCTTGGATTTAAGGGTTTCCTATAAATTATACTACCCTGAACAATTGTCTTCATATCCTTATAAACACTTCATTAAGACAATCATATCCAATAAAGAACATCGTACTGGTCCATTTCATTGATGATAAAAATCATTACAAAAATGACCAATCGATTTAGAACTGTTTTTAAATCATTAATTTATATTTATTATGTTATTTAAAATAGTTTATGGATGAATATATAATTTTATTATCATTAATAATTTTATATTAATGTTGAATATCCATGTTCTGATATTTTTTGGGGATGAGTCAATAATTTTGTTGATGTTTTTGGATACAATGTAGAAGGATGTGAATGATGGAATATATGTTAATGTAAGATGATTAAAATTTACATTTAGGGTTTATGAAATCTTTGGGGAAAATTGAAATTTCAATAACGAATAATGTACTCTATCCCACATCCTGTGCATCATTATACAAAAACATGAGCTATTGTGAAATTATCCTCGTATTTTAGGATATGATATCCACATATAATCTATTAACCAACTTTGCATCACAATAAATATTAATAATACATCTAGGATAATGGTAGATCTCAAAATATTGTTAAAATACATTGGTTCTCTAGTTGAATCCATCACATATAACCATGAGGCTATTTCAATTCGTCAATGAACACTATTTTTACTTACTATGACTATTATAGTTATAATATGACATAGGAGAAATAGTTTATTTATCATTTATAATAAATCCTTATAGAAATGGCCAAACAATGAAACATCCATGTATTCACATTAATTATGGGGATAATATAGAATATGAATTCATGTAAACTCCTCATCCACGTAGTAACACTTTTCATTTTTGAATTCTATTATTCAAGATGATTGAGATAAGTTTTTATGCCCACGTAGCGTATGTCACATCCCAAGGATACACCATCAACAAAAAAAACCATGTAATTCTTGAGGGATACATACTCACTCAAATGAAATATTAGGTAGCAGTGAAATGTATTTCTAAACTCTAAAATATGTCACATCGTACCAACATTAGTACATTTTTTCATGATAATGTAATATAAGGACTAAAAAATGTTTATGTTCTCTCCAATATATCCATAGGGATAATGTTAAAAAAAATTAACTATTTTAGTCCCAATCAATGAATCGCCCATAATATGTTGTATAATATGGTATTAAAAAATTATAAAATTCTTGTATGTTATGAACTTTATTTCAATTTTAAAGAACAAGTGTGTCCCTCCCTCAATATATCTATTGAATAAATAATCTAGTAAAATGGCAATTGTATTTTCATATGCCTCTCCAACACTTAGATAAATCAGGTTGAATGAAATCTACAGTGAACTGATAAATCATAAACACCAAGTGGACCAAATTAAATATAACTACAAAATGGATCAGTTTCACTAACCCTCCCAATTCACAATAAAATGCATTTTAAAAAATCTCTAGTATTATTCAGAAATATACAACAACTGCATATTTTTTTATAATATTATTCCTAATGAAATGTATATGAGATAATACAACTAGAAAAGTGTGTCACTTCTCCAAAATTTTAATGAAATTTTATAGAGTTAAAACTATGAGAATTTCCGCCATTATCTCCTTTTTCTTTCAATAATTCTGGGAAATCTCTTGTTTGATATCTAAATGAAAAATTATTTATTATTATATACCCACTTTAAAATTTATTCAATAAGTCTTTATACCCTCCATAGTAATCAACTATGAATCTAAAGTATATGATTAATTATATTTTTCATATATTTATGAAATCATTCTTGGCGTCACATAGAATCTTACATGGTGAATAATTGACATAAAACAATATTGAATTCGATCCACAACTAGATTTCCAATTTCAATTCAAATCTATAAGGTTGTATAGAAACATCCTAACCATGATAAGGCCTTTTCACCTTTAATGTGATCATCCTCATGTATGTAATCACAATGGTATAGATCTATCATATTTGGAATAGTTTATGCATAGCATAATAGATTGTAGTTTTCATAATTAACAATGGAATTGTATCTTGTATTTTACCATAAACACATTTATTTCAAAAATGAAATCTTTCATAACTACTTTAGCTTGTTGTATAATATCTAGGAAAATCCATCATCTCATCATCTATTAGGATGTGATCCACAATTACGGGATGTGGTCTCTAGTAAAGACAATATAAATTACACTTTTCTACTTATTAGAAATGTATCATACATTGTTTGAGAACTAAAACTGGACTAAAAATTTCCAAAATTAATACTTATGTTACATAACATATTCTCCAATGTGAAATTACCCTAATAATGCTTATGACACAAAAAATTATATACATTCCACTATGACATGATCTCTTGTAGTGTGTGTGAAACAATTACTATTCATCATCCATTTTTTCAAATAGATATGTTTTTCATCATGAATATTAATTCATTAACACAAATACACCACAAGACAATAATAAAATACCTTAGTAACGACCTTCCTGATGGGTCACCATGCCATTTTGAAATTTTATTTTTTTCAAGGTGATACCCTATGTAATTGTACTTCAACCAGATTTCCTAAACTCACTCTCTTCTTTAATGAAGGATATATTTGATCCTTTTCATCCTCCTTATTGGTGGGTAGCTTGTAAAATTTCCCTATCATCTAGATGGTCACATATTTTATCAAACTCTTTCTATGGTGTGAGTATATGTAATTCAATGTGAATGGTTTATTTAACTAATAATGGTAATTAAAAGAGTATTAAAATATTATATAAAATTAATTTTTTTTGATCCATATATGGAAACATAATATAAATTTTTTTGGATACTATAAAAAATTGCATATACATAACATTACAAAAAAAAATACCATGCAACATCATAATATTTTGTGACATAGTTTCAATCCTTTAGATGGGGATCACACTATTGGCTTCCAACCATATTATTCCATAGTGTTTTTCAATTTAAATATTCCATTGGGAATTTTATAAAAATAAACCATATGTTCATTTTAATAAACATAATCTCTAAAAAATAACAATGAGATTTTTTTAAAATTTACAGTTTTTTGTTTTTATTAAAAAGTTCAATAAAAAATATACACTTATTTTCAAATAAAACAACATTTTAAACTTTTCACACTATTTGAGCACAAATAGATAAAAGAGAGTGTCAATAATTTTGAAACTATAAAATCTAAGACCTTGTTTTTCACAATTGATGTGAGACAGATGAGTTAACTGAAAATATATTCATGAACAACATCAAGAAAATAAATATACAAAAATTACAACCTTTATTTTACCACAGAATTTCACTAAATGAAACCCAAAATACAATGATATAGAATTCAATCACTCTCCACCTATACATAGAGTGACCCATTTTTATCAATATGAATAAATTCCTAGAAATATTTTCTTCCCTTATTATAGGAAAATATTCTGCCCCATTATTAATGAATCCAAATATAATATCCCTAAATGATAAAAAAATGATTTATAAAATCAACAAATTAATTCAAAAGAGAAATGGTAAATTGAGTTAAATATAAATTCTAATGAGATTATGGGGGATTATATCATAAAACAATTTAATGAGATTGATTTGGATGGAATACATGTGTGAATTAAGGTCTTTTAAAAAATATTTAGGGTATTTCTTTAGCTATGATAGTATCCCCTTGATCATTAGTAGTCACATACTCCTCTCTCATAAAAAATATCTCAAACATTTTATTTATTTAGGAGATGATATTTTAAACCAATTTTTTCAGTCATTGAATAATGGATGTAATTTTTTAAAACATTCATAGCACAATAATTTTTTACTTGATTGTTATATAAGATACCATAGGAATTGTAATATCTTTATGTTTTTGTTTCATCCATATTAATTGGGAACATGGTTGAGTGTCTACTATATGTTCAACCTTTAACAATCTCAAAGTGGTGAAATATAAAAAATTGATTCGATATGACATATAAGGGATTTAATTTTTGAAAATGCTCCCTAAGGTGGATTTATAATCATCTATTGATCCTGCCCAATTTTCATGAGTAAAACACACAAGATACTATTGTAACTTATTATTATAAAAAATCTCAATGATCGTTTTATGGTTGATATATCAATGAGTTCTTATCATATATAATATATGAATTAATTTAAGTAAGAAGTTATATGTTATTATTGTAAAATATCAAATATGATGTCTATTAGACTATTTTTCAGGTATAAAAACAATCAATGGTCATACCAAAAAGTGTAATATTGGATACTGTTCATTATTCATCCTTCAAAAACATCATTTGGGTGACCAAAATAGTTTGTATTAGCTTTTCGTCTACCACTTTAAGAATTTATGCCAACTAATGAGAATACATTATTTATAAATTCATATCATTTTTAGTCACCTATAATCCAAGGAAACTTACAATTCACCAATTAGATACATTTTTAATTCATCACCTCATCAATTAAAAAAAACATCTAGAATTAAGCTTCATCAATGCCCCAAATATGATATCATAAAGAAAAATATTCACAAGAATATGTTTCCTATCACCTTCATTATGTATATATTTTTATTAAATCCCCATTAATGAAAGTAATTCCTTCTTAAATAATAATCTAGTGAGAGTACCAAGACCATGGTGCTTACATTAGGTCATTTAACACCTTTATCAACTCAGAAACATTTTATTCATCTTAATCAATGAAAAAGTCATATAGTTGTTCAATGTAAGCCTTGTCCACAAGAACCCCATTTAATAATATTAAATTTTCATCCACTTGATCCACCTTTAACCATATTTATGGAACTATAGCTAGAAATAATGTGTTCATTTCAATTTTGGATAGAGAAGAAATCATTATGAATTCATTAACTCCTTTTATTTCATAGTTATCTTTTGAAACCATATTTTCGGTGTTTTTTTCACGTTTACATATTTTTTAAATATGATTTTTAAAACCCAGTTGGTTTTGATATCATTATTGGCCTTTCTTTTGTGAAAAAATTTTCAAGTTGTATTTGTCTTGATTTGGTCACGATCATCATGAATATCTATTAACCAACACTCATTTCTTCAAGATTATATATAGGTTTTTAATTCCCATTAATATAATCAATAATTATTTTTAATGGACCTTAACCCTGTTTATTTGAATCAAGTGTATTTATTCACCAAAATTATAATTCATAGATATTAATACTCTACTATATTTTCTTATAGTAAATATTCTTTTCATTACACTTTACTAATCATATGTGATTTTATTGTTGTTATCTATATCAACATATACTACCCTTAATCCAAACACATTCATTTCAATTTTATTTAGCGTGACCTATGGTGTTTTTCTATAAAATCTTCTCTCTATAATTTGAATTCAACTCTTAAATTATTATTTTCTTTCTTTAACAAATATATCATATTGTATTTGAACTTTTTTCCCAAAATAATTACATTACAAGTAATCCAAACTACTAATAGATGAATTTAAAATTAAATTTACATTATCTCCAAAAGTTCCAATCTTATTATTTTAATCTTCATTCCGAATAAATAACTATATCCCAAAAACTCAACATTATTTTGGTGTAGTATTTTTTGAATACATATTTAATATGGGGTTGTGTTTTAATTCAAACTTAAAAAAAATAATGGGAGAAATATTCCAGGGTGATTTTTGTTTATTTTTAATATGATTATGATAAGTTATTTTGAACAAGAATTTGGTTCCTTGTGTAAATGCATCAATTATTTTAGGATTTCTCATTAATGAAAGCTAATGTTGAATCTTATTTTCTATCAGATTGTTCGTTGCATTGTTATTTTTAAATTTCGAACAATTTTTATATTATAGAATTTTAATTTTTATAATAATTTTTGTTCCACCTGGGATTTGATATTGAGAGATAAATATTAATACATATATTTTTTGGTAATTAATATAATACATGCCTTCATGCAATAGTCATCAATGAATAAAAAAATTTATTCTTTCAACTATGGAATTAATTTTCTTGGTACCATATACATCCATATGTACTATATTATAAAATGTTGATTATTTATCCTTATTCATTTTATTTTTCATCGAAACTATGTTCTATTTTTGAAAAGTCTCTCGCATGTTAGTCTGAATGGGTATAAACATGGTAAACTCTCATGCTCCATTATTTGTCACCACATGCTACAAAGCTATTTTCTAAAATATCCGAGGCACATGTAACATAGATAATTCTCTTCTTCTTTCTATATAATACATTTATATTATCTAACATCAATAATATAGTGGATTCCCATAGTATTCCATCTATGAAACTTGATCCATCCACCTATTACTTTTTAAGGAATGATTTCTTACTCAACATCAATTTATTTCATGATTTGTGTAATTGAATCAAACATAAAAAATTCTGAATCTGAAAATGAATGTTACATCCCAAATTCTACTCATTGTCTTTAGAAGGTGATAGGATACTAATTGTCATTAAGATACAATCCAAGTAAACGAAAAGCATGAAATAAATTCCAAAAAATTTCAATAAATTTTGGGGGATGATTTTCCCTTTAATAATTGAAGAATTAAACCAATAAAAACAAACCAAAAACCACTATATGATTCATATTAAAAATTCTGACAAATCAGATAATTATTTTATATCAAAACCCACAAAAGTGTACTATAATGAAAGTCGAACTAACATCAATGTAAAGTGTAGAGGATAACTACTATAACTCAAAGACAAACACAAGACCCTATGATACACATGTTCTGTTGTCTAACATCACCAAAAATCCCATGTATCATGAAGTGGTCTTATAGACATGTGATACATTACATTTTCCAAAGCCCCGGTAGATTTCAATAATAAAAGAACTAATTTTACAAAGAAGGGTAGAGTTGTAACACTTAGTAGGCATTCCAAAATGACTTCCATACTCCAGAAAGAAGGATATAAATGTTATTATCATTTATAAGAAAATATTTATATGAAAAATTTCCCCATATAGTTTATAAAAAAATAGAAAAAACATATAAAAAAAGTTTATAAATAAATATATATGAGTTCTATGTCACCCAATTTGCTAAAAAAATATATTTTTAATGAAAAAATCCAACCAATGAGTTGAATCAATTTATAATAATCCATTTTGATATAACAACTCCATTACACCTATCCTCACATCCAACCATGCATGTAACCTTGGCCTCCCTATAC
The DNA here is from genome assembly GCA_963277665.1 of Viscum album. Lineage (NCBI taxonomy): Eukaryota > Viridiplantae > Streptophyta > Magnoliopsida > Santalales > Viscaceae > Viscum > Viscum album. The sequence continues at coordinate 584,960,824 of OY728126.1, read as the reverse complement.
CAGTTAGTTTTGATTAATCCTTTCAATAAGTCATCACCTAGTGTACCAATTTTATTGGGGAGAGCCGTAACCCATATCAATCCAACTAATGATAAAGGGAATCCTTATCCTTGTACCACCCTTATGCACATGAGCAGACACAACCATTATTCCAAAACAATGCCAAAACAACCATTTCACCCATATCAATATAATAGTTCTATTATTGAATTATGTACAATAAAAAAATTCAAATCAACCATCCTCAGTTAATTTTAATATAATCATCACTTTTATTGAAATTTTTTTATTAATTCATTTACGATAATTTTGGAAAATCCACATTTTAAAATCCTCAATTTTATAATAAGAACCAAAACACTTTCTATAGAAACACCAAATTTAAATATTTCAATAAATGGTCAATCTAGTGAGAATTCAATAAACATTATACATCAAAATCAAAATCTGTTTCAAAGAGAATTTAATTTTTTAACCATTTCAATAAGTTCTAGAAAGAAGAGTTGAGTGTGAATCCTCCTACCTTGATAATTTTGGAAAAAATGATAAATGGATGATGAAAAAAAATTAAAATGGGTTAAATCATCACAAACTATCCTTAAATCTCATCCCCTATCACAAAGAAGTCCTAATAAAGGCATTTTCAGAATAAAAAATGTAATATATACCCATATTGGATGTATATATATGATATTAAGAATATGGGTGATGTACATCTATGAAAAACTTCAAGAACAATGATGAACGAACACTTCTCTCGAGGAATCAACATCAAATCACCAATTTAAGAATTCAGATCACTGCCAAATCAACGAGATGCCTATCCTTGACCTTTAGGGAAGAATAATATCATGTTAGGTCTTCATAGGAGGGAAACGAGACACATGAAGACAAAAACACCTAAGATCCACTTTTTGGGATCTAACTTTGACCTCGCGCATGGTTTAGTCACACGTTTTGGAAATCAATGCACATAACATGGGTTAGACACTTCATTAAGGATGACTATTACACTGTCACCTAGAATTATCTTAATAACCATGCACAAATAATGCTATAGCCACAATTTCAAACTACCCAACCCATTTTTAATTTCACAGTTTCTCCGTGGCCATCACACTGTTTGGAAAAACCGTGCACAGACTTTGTGCCTTCCATTTAGTCTAAAAGCACATTTAATGTCACCCATACATTTCAAAACATCACTAATATATGTAATATACATAAAATAATAAATAAACGGTCACTTATTAAAAAAGGGGGTTCTTAAATGTCCCCAATATTTGGTTTTCCATCCCAAAATGTAGAAAAACATTGGTGTCCTGAAAAAGTTTCTTTCATTTCTATTGCATCCCTTTATTGAATTCCAAAGTCTCTTCATGAACATAACCATATTTCCACACAACCTGTTGTAGACCAATTCTTTTTCCATGTAAGAATTTATCTTTTAGATACACATTCTATATAAAGATATGTACCAAAGAAGCAACTAAATATAGTCAATTTGTTCCCATATGATCACTTGTTCTGGGGGAGCCTAATAATTTTTCAACTAAGATACCAGGAACACATTATGCACCGCACAAGACCATGGTGGAAATTCCAGCAGATATTCCATCTCTCTAACCCATTTATGTTTCTAAAAAAGTCAATGTATCAAGGATATAACATTCCCTGTTTCTAAATTTTTTTTTACCTAGCCTTAGAGAAATTCTTAAAAACACATTATCACTCACTGGGAAGGAAAAAATCATAGATGATGATCCACATATGATTTCAAAATATTCTGATCCATATTCCTTATTTTTCAGATAAACAGATTCTTCTCCACTATTTTATGGGAAAGGATTGGAACGACTAGTGATGTATCATTTATTTCTACCCAACACATAATAGAATGAAATGTATTCCCATACAATGATTACAAAGGATACATTGGTATTGAGGCTTGATATCTGTTATTATATAAGAAAATATCCATTTTCACATGATCTTTCCATGATCCATAAAAATTCCTATCACAAGACGACAACATGTCATCCAATGTTTGTATCATCCTTTTGGATTTCCCATTACTATGAGGATGATACACCATTCCCATAGTCAACTATGTCCTAGGGAAATTCTGTAAGGATTTCTAGAAGCAAGACAGGAACCACAAATCTCTGTCTTAGACTATCAAATCTAGTATTCCATATATCTTTTCCACCTCTTAGATATATATTTTTTATAGATCCTCCACTATATTATATTCACGAATAGGGATGAAATTGGATGACTTTTTTTGACAATCCACTATCACCCATATAAAATCATGCATCCTATGCATTCATGGGAGAACTATTACCAAATAAATAGTTATCTACTACCATTTCCACACTAGGATAGGTAATTACTGCAATATAACTACTATTTACTAATATAGTCCCTTAAATTGATGAAAAGTTACAAATTTTGAATCAAACTCATCCATGTTCCATTTCATACCAATCCACCAAAACTATGCTTCTAACACCTTATACATTCTCTATATTCCTAGATTTATTACACATCTCGAATGGTGGTAAGCATAAATAATTTTTTCAATACAAGACATAGGTACCACAATCAAACTTCTAAACAACAACACAAAATTCCCTTCCAGATCACAACACTCTATATTTTCCCCACCATTGGGTTTTGAACTCATAACTAAGCATTCTTCATTGGATGCTTGTGATTCATTAACAATATTTAAAAAATCATGAACCAATGAATCTAAAAATAGAACAACAATATCACATCTGTGTTCACATTCATCATGAATTTCAGCTAACACCGATATTGGCTGCCACTCATCTGAAGCTTCTTTTGTTAACTGAGAAAATGACTTTTTTCTTAATGTATCGGCCACCAAATATCTTTTAACCAGTTTATTAATCATGTAAAATTTCAACATATGGACATACTACATCCATCTACCATTATTTATTTTCAGATATCTTTATTATAAAATATTATTCATGCTCTTCTGATCCATTAACACCATAAATTTCTAACCAAAGAGATATTGACCTCATGTTTGCAAGGCATGGAGTACTACAAATAACTCCAAATAATGTGGTGATTAATTCATCTCATACACTATAAAATACCATGACCCATAAGAAACAATGTGGTCTAATTTCATGATAAATCTTCCCAAACGAAATTCTGATACATCAAAATACACTACATACCCCGGTCTAAATTCCATCATTATCATGATGTTTGCTAATGTGAGACAAGCTTTCTGCTGGTGGAATGGTTTCTAGAATTCTTCATTCTATTTGAATTGATTTTTATTCTTTTTTAAAGCTTTAAAAGTTGATTCAAATAATGATAAGTCATAAAAAAGCAATGGCAATAACCAACAAGACTAAGAAAACATCATATTTTAAAGATATTATTTGGTGGTTTCCAAGAGATAATATCATCTTTCTTCTTTGAATCCAAAAAAATTCCACCTTTTGAAATTAAATTGAAAATAAATCATACATATTGTATCCAAAATTAAACCACATATAGTTTTTAATACAAATGATGATCACTCAAGATTCCTAACATTGCCTCCATGTTTTTCTCATGCTATGAACTTGTCCTTAAATACCCCAATATTTCAACCTCAAACACCATATTAAAAGAATCTTGATATCTCGTAAATTTCTGATTCATAAATTCCATAAATTATGTTATTTCATTAATATGAACAAAAGGAAACATAATGTATTCATAATGACCATATCTCTATATGAAAGCTGTTTTTAGGATCCCCTCCGTTAAAATCCACAATTTTTTATATCCTATTCGCATGCCAATTTTAGAGAACCGCTAAGATCCACTTGGTATATCAAATAGTTAATCGATGTATGGAAGTGGATACCATTTATTAATCACAACTTCATTAAGCATACAAAAATCAACAGAAATCTGTAGAGTTATATATTCTATCTTCCCACGAAAGACTAGTGCTAGTCATAGAGACATGGTCCGCCAAATGAAATCATTTCATTCTTTCTCTTCCAATTGTACATTCATCTCCCTAAATTTTATTAAATACATCGTATAAGATGGATGGAATATAGGATGGGTCCCTATAAGTAGATAAATCTTAATATAAAATCCCCTTATAGTTAGAAACCCAAATAAGTTCTTTGGTAAAAAATCGTTAAATTGATCCACTACTGTTGGAAAACTATTACACTATATATATTCCATCGTTTCTGGAGATAATGTTTTCAACTGATAATATATCGTTCCACTACTAGTTCCATTCAATCTATTTCATCTTTATTTTAAACCCTTTTATTCCTTGAAGAGATTCTTGGTTCCATCCTTAGTCAGAAAACGAACTATTCTGCTATAACACTCAATGTGATACTTGAATATTGTCAACAAATCCTTACATAGGATTACATCATAGACATCTATCTCCAAAACCAAGAACCCCCATTTCAGTTCATATGCATAATATTTTTATAACATGCCCTACAAAGGAAGTCTCTAAATTATCTTTGAACTGTAAGAGATTTATGTCCTATCATAAAAGTAATCATATCATTTTTTAAGACCATAAATTCAAAATCATGAGATGAATTGAAGGAATTTAATGCACATGTATCAAAAAAACATGCATAAGGGTATAATTAGAAAGAATCATACCTCTCACCATAAATGGTATGGCCTGATAATCTAAAATCTTTTTCTCCACTCTATATAATTGCTTCGTCGCTATAATTTTCTCCTTATTGCCTTCTCGAGATATACCTTATTTTGGAGTAAAGGTATTCATAGAACCACCATGGCTCACTCTATTCTAATGACAAGATTGATTATTTAGACCTCATGTCATCGATGTGTAAGATTCTTGTGATACCTAGTAATTGTTCTGAGTACCTGGTCTCATATCATTACAACAGAATCACATAAGATGTACCTTATTGTTGAAATTATTTCATGCTCTTTGTGGTTATGTAAACTCTCACTACATTTAGTCAAATTAACCACATTGAATACATCCAGGATGGATCTTTGGTTTTGGAAAAAAATTCACTGATCCAGTCATTTGATTCTATTTTCTATTTCCACCATAGAAATAAATGTCCCTATTATGATATTTTCCCATTATTAGAGTTCCCACTAGTACCTATGGGTATCATCATACCTCCTCCTCCCATATCTTTTGAAAAGTTAGTTTCATCCATTATCTCTATATTCACCATATATATATAGATTTCAATACATAGCACAACTATCTTCAATATAATCTTATATCTCAGCCCCGATATATGGTTGTATTCCTTCAAGGACTTTCTAACAGGAATCTCATGTGAAAATTGCACTAATTTTATTTATTTTTCCTCTTACTTGATGAAAGTGAGATTTTACTTCTTTACAATGAAGTAGTATGTTATTTTTGAATCTTGAACATGTGAGGATAGGATTATTTGGTGAAAAATTCCTCAAAATCCTCCCAACTAAGGCCTCTATCAAACTTATCAAGTATTAAGACATCCTACCACTATCATTCATGGCCCTTTACCATATATGTTTCTAGCATGTCATTCAGATCTGCTCGTATTTTGTTGAAATCAAATATATGATTAATCCTATTCAGCCCCACCTCTACCGTTTCTGGTTCCAAATCACCCCAGAAGATGGGTGGATTCTCATTACTGAACTGAATGGAATGATGCACATGTCTTGTCTCACCCCTCCAGTTCCCTATGAATACGTCATAAAATTCTTGTTCAATACTCTGAACTAGTTGTTGGTTTACTTTTAGCTGAGGTGAAACAACATTTTCCATAGCTTCCCCAAGTTAGTTTCTATGATTCCAATCAGGTGTTATTATATAAATAAAAAAACTGCATCAGTATCACTCTTTATCAATTGAAGGCTTCAAATTATAAATTCTATCACATCAGTTATAAGAACATTATTTTCCAGAGCCATCCTTTTCCATGTACAACTATCTTTGATAAAATTTCAACCCACTTTTGAAAATTTAATTATTTCCCTAATATAGAAAATATAATCTTTTCATAGTCTTTCATTTGAAAAAAATTGAAAAATATTTCAAAAATCAACAAAGTGGATGTAATCATATATCATTACTCAAAATGAAATATGAAATCCTGGTGTGAATTCATTCCTATAATGCATTTAATTCTCATCTCATTGGATAAACCCATGATAATGAGATTCCAATATACAATAAGTATCAACAAAACACTTATGTACCCAACTCAATGGTAACATGATGTTCATCATAAAAAGGTTCACTGCATCTTTTAATGATCTACATTTCATGTCCAGAAAATGCAACTGGTTTTTTATTTTCATAACTCAAAGAAAAGACAAATAAAAATTTAACTACAAAATCTAGAAAAGTTATTACTAGTTGTTCCAATAGAATAGACCAAGTAGATGTCACTTGTCTCAAACTAATGTTGGACTGAAAAACTAATACCATTAATAACATGTCTCTTTATCCTCATTGGAATGAGAATGTTGGAGGACGATACTTGGAATTAAGCTACATCCCCATGAATCCAAAGTCTAGATATAAATTCCAAAGGGTTTTAATTCATTTGGGGGACAATTTACCCTTTAAGAGAAAAACATTTAAAAAAATAAAACCTAACCAAACATACCATTATATGATGCATGATGAAAGTAAAAATAATCCAAAAAATTATTTTTTATTAAAACCTAACAATGTGAACTACAATAGAATACAAACTAATATCAATGTAAATAGTATAAGTTAACTAATACAACACAAAGAATACCACAAGACACCATGCTCCATAAGCTCCATGGAACAACATCCTGAAACATCACATGTATCAAGAAGTAGTTCTAAATATGTATTATACATTACCTTTTCCCATGTCCCGGTAGACGACATCTACAAAAGCACAAATGTTCTATAGTAGCAGATAGTACAAAAACTCTGTAGTGTTCCCCCATGAAATCCCTACTCATAAAACTATGATATAAACTGTAGTATCATTTATATTAAATAGTATATATGAAAAAAATTTAAAAATATTTTCTAAAAAAATATAAACAACATCAAAAAATAGTTTATAACAAAATAGAAACATCTGTCATGTCACCGAATTTTGAAGAAAAATATTTTTTCCATGAATACTACCTACAAATTATTTCAATCAATTTCTAAAAAATAATTTTGGAATAACCATTCCATTCCACTTATCCTCACATCCAACCGTGTATGTAACATATACATCCCTATACTCATGAGTGGTGAGTGATCCTTTCACTAAGCCTTCACCTAGTGAACCATTTTGATTGGGTAGATCACTAACCGTTATCGATCCCATTAGTTATTGGGGATACTCCTTACCATTATATGTTTCATATCCATATGAAAACACACAAACATTATGACAAAACAATGAAAAACAACCATTTCATTTGTTTCAATAAAACTGTTCTTTAATTGAACACCTTACAATAAACAATTTCAAGTCATCCAATATCATTTTATTGAAATAAAATCATCAATTTAGTTAAAAGAAATTATTAATAAATTTACCAGAATTTTGTGAAAATATATATTATAAAATCAATATTTTAAAACAAAGTACCAAAGAACATTTGGTTGAAACAAAAAATTTACATGTTTCCACAAACCGTCACTCAATATGGTTTTCAATAAAATCACAGCCAAATCACAATAATTTTCACACAAAATAATAAATTTGAAGTCAAGGATATTGGTTCTAATAAAAGGTGTCAAGAGTTAATCCACATACATTGATAGTATTGGTGAAAATGATAAATTGACGAAGAAGGCCAAAAAGAACTGTTTAAAATCTTCACGAATCCACTTTATATGTATTCCCATATGACATCCAAGACCATATATAAACATATTCAGTATCCACAACATTATAAATACCTAAAGTGGTCGTAGATCAGTGAAATTGTTAAGAGGGATGATGTACATCTACAAAAAAACATCAAGAACAATGAAGAACAAAAGGTTTCCATGATAAATCACCTTCTAATCACCAATTGAAACATTTGGATCACCTCTATATTGATGGTATACCCTTACACGAACATTATAGATGAAGAATATCATGTTAATGCCATATATGTGGTAAAAACACCTAATGTGGAAAACATGTTTGATCCTCTTTTTTAGGATCTATCGTTGACCATGTGCATGGTTTAGTCACATGGTTAGGAAAACAATTTTCTAACCATGCAACATAAGCTACCTTAAGGATGAACCTCACTTGTTCATGTAGCACAATATCTATATCCTTACGCCAACGGTGCAGAATCCACTACCTCAAAATTTCAATACTATTTTCAAAGCGCATGTTTTCTCTTAGGTTGTCACACAGTTTGGGAAACTTGTGTGTATCCCATGCACCTTCGCTTTATCCATAATAACATATTATATGTTCTCAATACTCATCCAATAATCACACATATTATTTACATATTGAGTAATATGCATAAAGTGTTATGAAAATAGAAACATTTTGTTCTATAATGAACATAAATTATTTTTCTGTATCATAGTTTTTTAATAATGATTTCACTTTCCTAGTTCAGTTACATCAATCCTTTTGTCATTTATAAAGTTTATAACATCATCCAAATAATATTTTATTCCTAATAAAAGTTTTTCATTCTATATTATATAAAAACTACACAATATTTACCATATATTTTATCAAGCTATATTTTCTAATTTAATACAATATTATCAATATTTACATTCAAAATAATACTTTTCATTGACCATGACCATTGGTCTACCTTAAAAGATGATGGAAGAAATTATTGGACCTCTAACTCAATGAATTCAAATTAATTGTAAAAAACCGAAAATATTTTTTGATTTATCAGTATTCTTGGATATGAATTATTGATACACCTCATGACCATACACATGAATTCAGCACTAAAAATAAACAATTTATATGAGGTATTTGATAGCAACAGATGTGATCAAAATTTAAACATCCATAATTCCAATATCAATAACCAATATTGAGTAATATAAATAGAATGGTCCATTTCATTTTATAGTTTTAGAGACATGAGATAAACTATTTTATAACATAACTGATATATTTATCAAAAAAAAGTATTTTTACCATTATAATATTAATTTGATAATTCTCAAACTGTCTTCAGCACCACCCAAAAAATTATTATCAAATATATAATTATATAAATACCATATTTAATGCTTTTTATCATAACCAAAGGAAGCAAAAACATATGAAGGTTGACCTAAAAATTTCAGTTAGTGTAAATAGAGGCTTTAACAATGAATGATAATTAGTGATCATATGATTATTATATGGTTATGAGAAAAAAACTCAATGTCCATTTTCTGAATTTTGCAGAATCAGGCCCAATAATCATTGAATCATAAACTATTTGTCATAGAATAATTATTTGGAAACAAATAATTCATGAGTCGTTGCATAATGCTTTTGAATATCATAAGTCATGAGTCATAATAAAATCATCAACCATGTACCATGATATCATAACATACACATAAAGATATTTCATAAGAGTGTGGAATAAAATAATTATTATGAATCATAATATATTTAAAATATAACTACTAATAAATTCAACAAACAATGAGTTTGGATAACCCTCTTCCCAAATAATATTTTTCTTTCTTTTGGAACCCATGTAACTTCTTAGATCTGGGATAATAGCCTCTATAGCTTCCTCATATTTCTGTAAACACCCATTTCCCTCTTGGCACTCAAATAAACACCTATATACCCTTGATATTAGGATAAACACACATGTACCCTATTAGGGTATGGAAAAACAATTATGTAACCTCTTAATATCATAAGAAATAATTAATTATATAATAAATTATAGGTATATAATGGAACCAATCACCATATAATGTCAAAATATTTATATTTATACCATAAGAACATGAAACCATTCTCCATTCCATCAGTACATAGTTATGATATGGGAAATAAAAAAAATTAAAAATATATTTCAGTAAATCATTATCATAATCCATCCATATAAATATGTTGGATTCTATCATTAGAAAAAAATACATAATCATTAATATTGTTATTTTATGTTTTTTACATAAATGAAATTTTCTTTTTAGAAAAAAATAGATATTTTATTCATCAAATAAGAAAAAATATTTCTTTCCATGAGAAACATTTATAAATAAAATATTCACAAAAAAATTAAATAGTATCTAATTTGAAAAAATATGAAAAATTTAAAAATTTATCCTAAAAATGAATAATGGTTATAAAAGTTGGAAAAGTTGTTCACATGGTAAATGGAAAAAAAGTATCCAATACATACCGTTATAATTAATTTAAAAAAATGTATCTTATTGAAAATATGCAGTGGATTATTTTTTCAAACATTGTAAATAAAATTGATATTAATTAGAAATAACTTTATCAATCATTGAATTATAATGAATTAAATTATTGAAGAAATATAATGTATATGGATATTAAAGATATTTTTTTTGAGTAAAAGACATCAAAACTTTTAAATTTATGATTCAAACTAAAAACTCTCTTTACTTTTAAAATCAAAAAACATGAATGAATGAAATGGATAAGAAACAAAAAATACAGTGAATATAACATAATCCATGATATTGTATTTCAAAGTAGTAGTATATATAATATTTAAATAAAAATATTTGTATAATATAAACTATTCCTCAAAAGAACAAAATTTAAGATAAAAACGGCTCAATGATTTAGTAATAGTTTTCTCAAAACCTCATGGAAGAGAGAACCTTATTTTTATATTAGAAAATTAATTAATTCTAATAAAAATATCATGTTGAATATTCCTAGGTAGTATGTACACAAAAAATAAATCAAGGTGGTGAATATGAAGCATAATAAAATAAAGGAAAATGGAATTGTGAAATCCCCTTCAAAGTTCATAAAATTTTATGTAATAATCATTCTATAAATTTATTTATTTTTAAAATATAATTACACATAAAATCATTGTTCATAATATAATATTGGAATAACATTATAAATGGATAAATAATATAAAAATATAAAAAAAATTGTTTTAAAAACCCCCTTACCTAATATATTCTCTTGGTCTAACATGCTCTAACATTATTTATAATAAAATTATATTTATTATTGTTAAATATTATAACCATTTTTATATTTAAAAAAATATATATCATTCACAAATAATTTATTACTGTCCAATAAGATCTAAATATATATAAAAATCAATGTTTGTGTATATTATTTTGTTCAATGAATGTCCTGATTCGATGTTTTCATTCCTTGAACCATGGTTATAATTTAATATTCTACATAATGTAATTTTAATATTATTTTTCTTTATTTTTTGTTCCATGTGAATTTCATAGAAATATTTAAAATATCATATTTATGAAATTTCTATTTCATATAAATAATTGATTTATATAATGAATAAAATTATGTAAATAATAATTATGAAATCATTAAAACACCATAAATTCAATAACATGACATAATATTATCAATATATAGTATTATATATTCCTTCATTACCTAAATATAATAACATCTTTCATGTAGGTTGTAAACCCAACCCAAACTAGAGCCTCTTATAATGATTTAATAAGTAAGATCACGTTGTTTCATAATGTAAATATCACATTTACATAATATTAATTACATAAAAATAATTATATTACATTGATAAACAATATTTATGATGGATTTTATAACTAAGATATAAAATAAAAAAACATGAAGAGGATATCACTTATATTGAGATATATAATATTCTTTTAAAGGACCTGCTGGTAATGAGTGGTTGAAGACACTGTATTGGTTCAAGAATTTGAAAAACATGGGAAAATCAAAGTATATAGGATATTTAATGTTATTTATCATATAATGGGTGTAGGATATATCCATTATTATGTTATAGGAGTGTTGTTTTGTAATATTAATATCATTATTTAAAAATGAATATCAATTTAAAAGAATGTAAGTCCAAAATTGACATAAATATATGATAGGATAACTGTGGTGTTGAGAAAGGCCTCTCCCACTCATTTAAAAATATTAATTTCATATATTTTAAATCTTTATCAATTTAATTAACACTTTTCAAATTTTTTATAATTTACTCGGATGCTTAACTTTCAATGGGGTAACTTTTTTTAATGAATTAAATTTAAAATATACATTATTAACTCATTTAAATATTTTCATAAACAAATTTAAAAAGAATTTTAAACTTTTAAATTTATATATGCTATAAAAATTAATTCTAATAAATGTTTTTTAACCAATTAAAAACCATGTTTAAAAAACCCCTATAAGAAATACATTTTAATTATTATAAAAAATTCTTTTATAGTATTGAATTTCAGAAAATTTGTACATATTTAATTTAAATAATAATATATATTTTTAGATTAAAAAGTAATAAAAAAATGGATAATTATGAATACCTATATTATAACAACCTAATACTTTATAAAATTGTTTCTTTTTGAATAAATTTAATTACATTTATATCTTTTGTTACATGTAACACAAAATTTTAATGAACCACAATATACTATTAATGTTATAATTTAAACATGACTACAATAAGATATCCTTTCAAATTGGTAGTATATATATGAATAATTACATATTAATTAATAATTATAATGGTTCTATTAAAAATATATTTAAAAAAAGTACTTACATTTTATAAAAGTATTTATATAATTTGAAAATACAATTTTTACAAATATAGAACATATTTATTGTGTTTGATGAACAAAAATTAAAAGTAATTTTTTCAAATTTTAGTAAATGTATTTAAAAAAAACATCATTTTTGAAAATTCCCTGTCAAAATTATCTTTGAATGAATTATAGAGAAACTTATAGGAATATATATGCTTTGAAGAATTCTAAAAACTAATGGATTTTATAAAAAAATCAATTTTTTTTGATGAATTTAAATGGTAGAATTTATTTTATGATTGTTTTGAATGTAATATTAGATCAATTATATTATTATTAATTCAATTTAGGTTATCAGAAAAAATTATATAATAAATTTTGATATCAAAATATTTGATACATATAAAAATATTTTCATTGAATAAGTTATTTTATGTCACATCAGTGGGGTTAATTTCAAAATAATTTTATTCAGTTATATAGATAAATAATTTGTAAAATTTATTTCATATTTGGAATCCTAAAAATTAATAGTATATAATAATTTCAACTTAATTTTTTGTCACACTGATTAGTAAAAACTTTAAAAATTAATTTCCTCATTTAAGGTTAAGAAGATATTTTCAAGGGTTAAAATAAAACATACAATGGGTAAAATGACCTAGAATATTGTCCCAATCAAAATTTTTGAACTTTTTAGATCATATAGAATCTATGGTGTCATAATGGTCCATTTGGGTGCCTTATTTCATGTATAAATAAAATGTATAACTTTTTCTTTTCCAAAATTACAAGTATATCCTCTTGCACATTTATAAAAGGAAACCCCTCCTCCTCTCCACTTTATAATTACAAAACCATTTGGTTTTTCCAAAAACTAGAAAATACATTAAATAATTCCATCACAATATTCAATATGATTTTTTTATTGGGAAACCCAATTAAGAATTCATTATGTATAAACTGAAAGGTCTTCTATGAATAATATTTGTAGTCATTTACAATGAATTTTAATATTGTTTCATCTCCAACTCCTTGAAATATTATATAATCATTCTGATATAACATAATTAGTATTTAACATATACTTATATTTTATTATTTTAATGAAATTACATTCATCAATATACTAATATTTCATGTGGGAAAGGAACCCATCGATCGTGTGTAAAAATGATTATCATCTACTGAACCAATGTAATTATTTATCAATCACTATATCTAAATTTTAGATATAATAACTAATTAAAATAGTTTATAAAATATTTATAATATTAATATAATTTGGTAATTATAATATCACATGAACATTTTACATAACAGTTTTTATGAATATGATAATATCGCATGTGTGTATGGCATAATGCCACCACGCAAGGTGATGTGATTCATTATTCACTTACTATAAATCCCCTCCACTGTTCATTGGAATTATAAGTTGGTGAAGTTTTACATGGACTCAAGAAACATCTCCAATATTCTAAAGGTTGTAAATAAATTTTAAGGGCACCATTAATAGGTGGGGGATGATTTTCCATTTTAAAATAAATCAACCTACCAAAAAATTCATAACAAAATATACCAAAAAAATGATGCATGATAAAAATGAATGAAAAATCCTTCATTAAATTTATATAAAAAAATAAAAAAAGTACAATAAAAAGACTACAAAATAACCATGTACATAGAAAGAAGACTAATAAACCGAAAAACTCATAGATAAAAACATAACCCCAAATATTCAACACATTCCATGATCTAACTCCACCAAAACATCCCATGTATCAATAATAACCACAATAAAAGTGTGATGATTTACCTTTTGCTGGGTGTTGAAAAACACATCTTCGAAAAAACTAAATTTCCATAGCCATGGTGAGTAATGAACCTCAGTAGGATTTCCCCTGATGACTTCCCCACTCATGAAAATATAATAGAACATGTTAGCACATTTATATAAATACATTAAAATTTATTGTATTAGTATATAAAGTTATACTCCGTACTAAAATAGATATTCTCAAAACCAACCAACCTCCAATGAAAAATAACAAAAATTATATTATAATAATTTCAAAATTCTCAAATGGGAAAAACTAATTCCATTAAACATATCCCCACATCTAACCATGCATGAAAAATGGACCTTCCTATACTCGCGAGTTGTGATTCATCATGTCAATAATCATTCATTTAATGAACCATTTTGATTATGGAAATCCTTAACCTTTATCCATCCCATTAATAGTGTGGGAGACTTCTTACCATTATAAGTCTTGAATTTAAAAGAAACCACACGACCATTATTACAAATACTAATGCCAAAATAACCATTTTAACCACTTAAACAAAACTATTATTATATTGAAATCCATTAAAAAACTATTTTAAATCATCCATTCCATTTCATTTCAACAAATTTTATGGTTGGAAATATTCAATCAAATCATTTACCGCAATTCCAGTAAATCATCATTTTAAAATCTACATTTTAATAACAAGAACCCAATGATCTTTGCACAAACAATTTCCATAACACCTGTAGATCCAAAATTTACTACTAAAGAGTGTTTCAATCATGTATTGCCCAATAATTTAACAAAATATATAGAATTTTAATAAATTTAAATCTAAGACTTCATGCTCTAAATATTAGAGTAGATAGTGAATCCACATAGCTCATAAAAGTTTCCAAAATGATATATGACACAAAAATAACCATGAAACCAGGTCATATATACAAATACCCACCATATATCTCTTCCAAAAACATCATAGATTCGAAATGAAATATTATATGGATCATGTTCCTTATATCTATTCATTTACAAAGTCGATCTAATAATACTGAGATTGGTAGAATTATATCTAAAGAAAAAAAGAAAAACTAATAATAACAATGACTAACCATGAGAATATGGCTTCAATACCACTGTATAATCCTTTCGATTGCCTCTATATCTATGTGAAAAGCCTATAAATCCTTTTTAAAAATAAATTTTTGAGTTAGGTTCAGTTTGGGGGAAATGGTGGGGTTAATTATTTATCCATACATAGATCCTGAATTTGTTGATGTTTTTTAAACTGTGCATGATTATTCTCACAGTTTGAAAAACCATGGAATAATCATGAACCAGAATCTATCTCAAGGGGGAATCACAAGTATAGATCACATTGTTAGATAAAATATGCACCAACAATGAATAATACCTCTATCCAATATAGCATATTTTCTCTTAGGTATCCATACATTTGAAAAAAAGGTTCTCCTTCGCCTTTTCCTAGGTCTAATTTTTTACAGTTTTCTATAGATGGTGCATTGTTTTCACTAACCATGCACCAACCATTGAAATTTATAAAAAACCAGAAAACATTTTATAAGGCCACCAAAACCCACTAAAATTCATATATGAACTATATATAAATAAAAATAATAAAATTATGGTTACTTACTTTAAACTTGTTGAGTGAAATTCTCCCCAACATTGTCCTTTCCATCTCTAGAAAGTGGGAAACCATCATTTCCATAAATGTGTTCTAATTGTTACTATTTCATTTCCTTCTCTAATTTCAAAGTATCTTCCTAGATCTGACCATATTTCCCTAAAACCTGCACTAGATTGATTATTTTTCCACACAATACATTCTCTTGCATATCTACTACCCAAAATGAAATTTTCATTAACAAAGCATCCAGTTCTAGGTCAACGTGATACCATTAAATCACATGGATAGGAATATAATGATACTTTTCAATTAAGATACATGAAAAAATTGTGCACAATACTGAACCATGATGGAAATTCTAGGTAATATCCCACCTCACCAACCTTTTCAAGTATCTCAAAACGTCATATATATCTAAGAGATAACACTCTGTACATTACTAAACAATGATTTACAATCCTCCGATAGATCCTTAAGAACACATTATCAGTCACCTTTAGTGTCAAAAACTACCAATAATGATCCACATAAGATATTTGATTACTATGTGTCTTCTCAATCCATTTCTTGATCAATCAAATATTCACCATTGTTTCTTTGAAATGTCATTCCCAACAAATGTAATCTCTCTTTTTTTAACCAATAAAATGCATAAAAACATGTACACACATACAATGTTTCAAAGTAACTATATGTATCAATGAATGATAAATATTATTATATGATAACCCTAGTAATGGTACATTCTCTTCCCTTGATCCACAAAAATTAATTATACAGGCCTATAAAATGACCTCCTCTATTTGTAGTGTCTATTCAGATCACCCATTTTTTGATGATGATGCTCCATGGTCATGATCAACTGTGTCTTAAATTATTTCCGTATGTATTTATAGAAACTAAAAGTAATCCTCGGACCTCTATCTCACACTAACAAAACTTGTACTCCATGTCTATTTTTCTCTTCTCAGATATAGTTTTTTGAAAATTTCTTCACAATATGAGATTCACAAATAAGGATTAAATGTACCAACATCCTGATATGATCCCCTATCACCAATATAGAATACATTTTATGAACCATTAATGGGAGACCATTTTCAAAATCCATAGTTTTGTACTTACATTTCAAAAAAATAATAGGTAAGGACTTTAACATTCATATTGGTCATTGATTCTCACCCTTAAATTATTGAAATATTAAGCATCTCAAAACAATAATTTTAAATATCCTTTTCTTTCTGAACCACCAGTACCTTGCTTTAAGATCCTTATACAGATTTTGAATTCCCATTATGGACAACCCATCTAGATTGGTGGCTGTTTCGAGTTTTGGTCTCGAAACTTCCAACGGTTCCTTATCCAATGACGTGTGAACCTGCTTTCCAAAGCCAGGCATTCGCCAGATGGTCTGACCAGTTATGCTTAAGAACTCACATTGGTTGATAGGATGGGAAGTCAGGCTCATCACAAACTTTTGGAGGGAATTATTGCATGTTCTGGGACTCTGATATAGATTTAAGATATATTCATATGTTCAAGAATCATTCGTTTATACCCAAGCATAGTATCCACAGATTTCTCTTGGTTAGCAATGGTCAGCTTAACACAGGGGTTCAGAATCATTTATGCCTGAGGTTTACTATCCCCCATTGGATTAATGTCTCTGAGGAGTCAGAACTCATTGAGGCGGCACTAGGAGTGGCGTGGTGAACTGATGTAAAGATAGTCAGATCGACCGGTTGTTGGGCTTGAACCTCATGGAGGCTTCTTACGTACCCTGCCTAGGGGCCAGGGATCAAATTCCATGTAGTTCAAATTGGCTTGGGACTTACACTCTGAGGCAGCACGGAATGATGGATAGGGGCATACACATTGAGGAGGCCCAGGGTGATAGATTGGGGCTTACACTATGAGGAGGCCCATGGTGATGGATTAGGACATACACTCTGAGGAGGCCCATGGTGATGGATTGGGTATTACACTCTGAGGAGGCCCGGGGTGATGGATTAGGACTTACTCTTTAAAGAGGCCCATAAAAAGATTCCATGGTCGATGCTTACTCTAAGCCCACGTAATTCTTGCTTAGTGTGAGAAACAAGAGGCAGTAGGGACAAGAGGATCATGTCGCGAAAGGTGAATCTGTGATATGTAGAGTGGGGATTATGCATGAGGGTGGCCCATGAAGTCGGGTATTACTTCGAGATGGATGCCCAAGGAAACAAAGCACATCAGTAGAGGTAAATGGGTGCTCTTGTGCCCATCACCTCTCTTGTTCCCCAAGGAAGTATCGAGGTGCATGGGGATGGTTGCCTTCTGATGGGTATGTTGCCCCCTCTCTGAGGAGGGGAGAAGTGCCCGACCGCCGAAGCGTGCAGTCCCCCATCCTGTCAAGTAGAGGCAGGAAGGGGGACCTCAGGCTCAGACCCCGCATTAATGTGGGAATGTGAACCTAGGCATGCTTCGAGAATCTGCCCAAGGGTCAGGGCAACCGCTTTGCCCCTATTTACTATGGGAATGTGAACTCAAAACGGTGCGCTGAAGCACCTGAGGGTTGCACCACATAGACCAAGTGGCTCTGGTGGAGGCCTCAGATCGGGGCCGATGGCTATGCCAATGAGGAGGTTGCGAAGAATCCGGCCGGATTGAAATTGGAAGGATTTTATCTGGCTCGGGGAATGGGACATCCGAAGGTTTTAGCTGTCCCTATAGGGGTATGGGTGGTGGTGACCTTCGCATAGGGAAGTGCTACGTGGCGGGAGAGGCCGTCCGTGAACCATTGTGCTATGCGGACTGATGGGCATCCCGCGAACCAAGGTTGTTCACGGCTCTCGGTTCGATCTACAAACTAGGGTGGTCTGCGGACTGATGGGAATCCCGTGAACCAAGGTGGTTTGCGGCTCCAGGTTTGATCCGCAAACCAGGGTGGTCAGCGGAGGGTTCCATGTAGGCTACGGCGTCCAAGGGCGGCGCCAGCCAAAGGCTCATCAGTGGGTGCTTTGCCCATGTAAGAGGGTGCAACGCGGCGAGTTGGATCGGAAAAGAGTCATAAACTCCCTGGTCCGTGGAGAGTACATCCGCGGAGGGACCCTGGTTCGCGGTCTTCTCTTTTTTGTTATTTTAATTTTGTGGTTCACCAAGTTATTATTCATTTTTGGTTCGTTATTAGCTCGTTCTGACGTTCATACCTGGTCTGTTTCATGAACTGGAACTTCTGAAATCCTAAGCCTTCCTTCGAAATCCATCAACCTGAATCTGACCAATCTCCTCCCCGTCCTCCTTCCGAATTGGAATCCTCTTATTCTTCCCCCTCGATATCCTTTTATAGAGTTGGGGAAAATATATATCTATGGTAATGCAGCACCTTTTGCAGAGGCCCGTGACCGAAAACCCGGTTAATGGATGACTTGGTCAATCTGCAATTCGCGGGGCATTATACACTCTCCTCCGCGAAACAAACTCGAGGAGTGCTTCGCGGCGGCAGATGGTTCCACCTCCATTGCATGAATGAATGTGTAGGCGGTTCGAGCTGGATGACGCAGCTCGTGGCTGCAGAAGTTCGTGATAGTGAACCGGTTCGGCTCCTGCCCTGCTTCGCGACCGCAGAGGGTCTCCACCTCAGTTTCGCGAACGACGACGGTCCGCGGAAGGGGGACGCTTCGCGGAACTGACCATGCACCATTACATTAGACCGGTCTGCAGACCGGTTCGTCCTTCGCCATCCTTGTGTGTTTTCCATATTTTCCTAATCCTTTTGAGGGGAAATTGGGCAGAATCTCCCTGTGTTAAAGGGGATCATCACTGTCCTTTGTGGATTTTTCAGGACCCTACAAATTCCCCCCATCAGAATGGGGTCCAATCGGAATGAAGAGGAGGCTATTCTGATGCAGAGTGGTCCTGAAACTCGAGTAGTTTGCAAGGGAGAGGTGGACCTCATAAGGGACCACGCCTATAAATATAGGGGGTACATCATTTATCTTTTACTAGATTCTTCTCGAAACCAGATATCTTTTGTGTGTGCGTTCTTGTTCCTTCACGAAACGCTTCGTCCGCGAACCAGCTGCTAGATCCGCGAACCAATTCTTGTTCGCACCATCCTTCATCCGCGGATCAATGTCCTTGCCATAAACTAACACTTTTAATTAATTTAAAAGTAAGTCACGATGGGCCACGTAGGAACTCTCTTCGCAGTTTTGGTGCTCCGTGGACTAAAACATTCTAATCTTTAAAAGATTCTATGTCTTCCGAACTTAACCAGTTATGGTCGGGATTGGAATTCCATGGAGCAACCTAGTCTGCAGTTTCCTGGCCAATGCTCCGCGGGCCAGGGTTTTGAGGACTACTTTCGCAAAGGTCTGTTTCGCAGGATGCTGTCATCACGAACCATCCTTTGAGGCCTCCTGTGGACATTCCAATGAAGGCTCCTCAACTGATCCTCAGCCATATATTTGGTATTTTTATCCGAAAAAAAATTATTCTGGACATACCTCTTGTTTTCTTTCGTCGTGTAGGGAGAAAATATGGTTCCCCCTCGTTCTGCATTGAGGCATGCTGCAGAGCCTCCCTCAATTGGTTCTGGGAGACGTTTAGCAATGATTCTCAGAGAAGAGAACATCAAAGAGGACCCTAGTCGGTCCATCATTCGTGACAATTGTTTCTGGAAAGACTTGCTCCCTCCTGAGCTCTTGGATTATCTACTATCAAATCGGCTTCTGCTTCTTGTATTCGGTCTTCAAGATGATGTCCCTATTCCCCCCACTTTATCAGGTCTTCCATCTCCTTTATTGGATGCATCATCCAGATGTATTAAGGCGAACCTTACCTAATCGGGGGTTTCTAAATCTGGCCAGAATGACGCCTTAATTTTGGGAGGCTCTGTTTGGACCCAAAGTGATCATCACACCGAAAACTTTTCTCAGTAATCTGTCTTCAACAGTTAGTCTTCTATTATCAACTTTGCTCGAGTAGGTCCCGATGTGGGGTGGATTCCTAGGTGGGATCTTCAGTCTGGTGGGCTCTTCTCAAATGACTGGGCCTGGGGTTTCTGGTTCCATCATCATTTCCGAGAGTCTCCTGAATCACTGGATGCATTCAATTTATACTATTCATTGTTGGCTTCCCAATTTTCTATTTACCCACCATCCTTTGTCCTGCAAAACCTACTCAGTCATTGGTTTTCAAGCACTAATACTTTCCACCTTTCCCATAGTGAAGTTGGCATTAGTCTGTGGGATATCCATAAATTCGGAGGGCTCCCTGTTATTGATGAAATGTATGCAGAATATTTGCCTGCTCCTGACGCATGGGACGACGTCGAACAAGTTACTTTATTGGTGAAAGATCTGCTGGTTATGGTGGAGCAATCACTAGGTCAGGCCTTGCGTTCCCGCTCACTTATTACCTATAGTACTTGGATAGGGTTATTTTTTAACACCTCTGGTCCTATACCGAAAATCAAGTGCCCTAGGACTCATGCTTCTCAACATTCACGAACATCCCTAGATTCCTACTAGGAAGTTCTGGAGGCAGGCGACTACCTTTGATGGGGATACGAGGTGCGCTCGTTGTGCCGCCTATGCTCTGGATGGCAGGTTTGTTTTCTATGTTGCTAAGTAGGTGGCCATTCCCTTCTTAGGATATTAATCCTGGTGTCATGGCTTGCACCATGGTGATGGTAGTTGAGCTGGAAGAGGGCCTCCTGGTGAATTTTTCCATGCCCACATTGGCTCGGATTTATGAATTGTTGGGTCACATACAGAAGGGTGGCTCACCCTTCCATCTCAGTGGACCATTTAATTTTTTATGGCTAGGTAGAAGATCATTGTCAATGTTATGAGTATCATCACAAAATGATCATCCCGCTTCCTACTTTTCGGCCTACCCAGCTTGATATAGCTGGAGTTCGCTTAAAATCCTTCATCTCTGGTGAAGTCCTCGATATCCTTAGTGACTTCTACCAGTTTTCTTTAACTCCCTACCCCACCCCTTCTAGCGTCTTAGTTGAAAACCATCGAGGGAGCCTGGAGGAGCGTTCTTACATAATCTCTCTGCGGGACAGATTTCAGTCTGCGTGGATCGAAGAGGTTTTTCTATGCGAGTTGTATGTCCCATATCGTTTTTCTCGCCAGTTTGGGTGTATGCAAGTCCATGTTTCCCTTCCCACTCCTCAGGCTCGAGGACTGCACCCGGCCATACTTCGTCAATGGTGGATGATGCTAACGAGGGATGGATCTGACACAAGCATTCCCCTGCCTATCGTGGGGGCATTCGTTGGCCTTTCTAAGGATTATGCAAAAGGATGGGAAAACACTATCCCGATGGGATCCTAGTGTAGGCGGTCCGGTAGGTTCTCAAATCAAGAGGTATCATGGCTGTTGCGTCCACCACACCTTCTTCATCAACTCTAAGGGAGGATTGACTAATGGCTCATCGATCAAAGATACTCAAGGGATTTTCCTCTCCCAGCCCTGTGGTGGCCGAAGTTCAGATGGGTTCATCCTTGATGGATGTGGATGAGGACGACCCTGTGGTTCCGGTTCCCAGCGAGACAATCCGGGAAGTTTTTCCAGTTGATACCAGGCTTAGAGACATCATCCCCAAGCCTGAACCTGGGTTAGCGGCTCTAGACTTTCCAGCTTCAGAACCAATTTCTAGAGAGCACATGCCTGCACTAGTTGCAATACCAGATTTCATTCCAATAATATCCGGTGAGGATACCAAAGATCCTCATGTCATGACGGACCACCGGGGCAGTGCGTAAGTGGGTCTGGCCTCGAATTTGTGTGATCATTGCCGAAACTCCTCTTGCTGAGAAGGAAACTAAGACCAAAGCTCTTTGATAGCTTTTCATAGGTTTGGGGTGGGATGGATTTGACTATAGGAAGTTCCATTCTCTTTCTTGCTATGTTTTCATGGCCTGTGAGGAAGCTGCCACTAGTGAACACAAACTTGATCACTTTGATGATGCTCATTGCAGCACCCAAGCCCTGGAGGATGCCATGATACAGCTCTATCAGCTGATAATGCAGGAGGTGATCTCTCGAGATCAGGAAAATTTAATATCCATGGAGTTGCATGAATGTGAAAAACAGGCAGCGATGTTGAGGAATTAGTTTTCAGCTGTGACTGGTCATCATGAAGCCACCAGAAAAGGGATCAACAATCTCCAATAAATAGTGGATCATACTCATCTGGTGGATGAGGATGAAGCCAGGGAGAAGGCCGTGTTGGAACAGTCTTGCAACGACCTCCTCCACACGGTCGCAGATCTAGTGGAGAGAGTGATTCAGGCTCCTTTATGACTATTAGATCCACTCTTGTACTCTTTGTTTTACTTATCCCTCTCCTTTTTTGTGAGGGAGAGACCCCAGCTTATGGATGTCCTACCTTTTTGTTCGAATGAAATACAATCTCTATCGATCACTTACCGCTATAAAATTTGATTTTTATAACAATTGTTGTGTAAATAACAACTCACTGAATCATAATTAATCATAACTCAAGAAAACAAACTCTAACTTTTTCCTAGACCATGGGGTCCAGCGAGCATAGTTCGACTATTTATTGGGATTTGTAGAAAATACCTACAAATATTTTTTTCTTTTAATTCCCTAATATTTCTTGGGCTCATTTAGTGTGAACCCAATGGGTATGGCCGGACTTTTTCTTGCATCACCATTTTTGGGTTTTCGGCCTAACATGCTTTGTGCCTCCTTTCTTGGGTGGTTTAAAGTCCTTCCGTCAAGACTATCATTACTGATGTTTTAGGTTAACAGCTTTGACCAAATAAGGTGGGGAATGGGCCCCAATGAGGTTTGGCTGATTAAAAGATATCTCAATAATATTCAGATGCACGTGGGGATAAACATGTTCAAATTTGAATGTCATTCAGGGCATGTCTCAAGGCATGGGAGTCGCGTCAGTGTACAGAAGTAGGAGGCGCATCGCATAAGGAAATCTTACCTTTGGTAGATAGGCTATGGGTGATCAATATGAAGAGACGCTGAGGGCATGGTATGCATAGTTTTGCAAAGGTGTCCTTAAGTCAATGACTCTCCATTTCTAATGGCCATAGGACTTCATGAAATTCTGGCTCATGGAAACCACCATGGGTGGCCTGGAGAATTATGAAAACTACTGGGGGTGGCTTAGAAAGGGTATGTGGCATCTGAATGGTTATGAGAACATCTGTATTAATCAGGAGTGTTTTCAGGAAACCACTTTCCTACGCATTTAGTTAGCGTAAGGGATGGTTGAAGCATGGCACAGTTTGAAGTCATGCAGCTGGGACATCAACTAGAATGGAACTACTTCTCCCGATCCTCTGTAATCTCATCAGAGACATTCCACCATATTCAGTCATGATTATGAACGATGTTTTTAAACTATAGCTCAGAGTGTTTCCGAATCTTGGGATAGACATGGGGGCTCAGAAGCCAAGAGGTGTACGGAGAAAAGCATTTCCTAAGGAAATCCTTCCATCGGTAGACGGGCCAGGGACAATCAATATGCAGAGCCTCTGATGGCATGGTATTCACAGTCATGTAAATGTGTCTTTAAGACAATGATTATATTCCCCCGATAGCCAAGCAGCTTTAGGAAAGTTGATATTTGGGACCTCCAGGGGTGGCTTATGAGAGTCCGGCTTTTTCCTGAGTACATAGTATGGTGTATGATGAAAGGGTGCCTAGATATGGGGGAAACGTCTAGACTGAACTTCTCGAAAATGGGTGAGTAATTCCTTCTCATGCGGGTGTGAGACGGTGACTTGTTCCTGTTTGACCCGTGCACTAAAGGATAGAGAAAAGACTATTTTCCTTACTGAACCCGTAATGGGTTTGACCGTGTAGTTTAGCATCATGCGGTAAAGATGAAGAGAATTATTAAAGTATTCTGTGCAATTTAACGTCATTCAGTGAGGACGAGGGGCATTTTTCTTTCCTTCTCCAATGTTTTACCGTTTAACGTCATGCAAAAAGGATGATTGACCATGCAGTTTATCATCGTGTGGTTAGGACGAGGAGCATTATTAAACCGGTGAAAATTCTTTTTGTTGGAGGCATTCCCCTAGATGTTTAATTCTTGGTATTTATAGCCTTAGGACATGTGGCCAAGATGTGATCCATGTTGTTTGACTTCATGTGGAAAAGACGTAGTTAAAAAGGCTACTCTTGATTAGAATGTAACTGGGCCCGAGTATCCTGGCATGTCCTAGATGTGGAGGGGGTTTCATGGTGTAAATCATGGTTCCGGGGCTTCTTGGATCAGGAGAGATGACACGGAGGCTCTAAGGCTGGGAAGCGTACATAGCTAGGAAGAGTATCACCCGTGGAAATATTACCTTTGGTAGATGGGCTAGGGGTTATCAATATGCAGATCTGCTGACGGCATGGTATGCATAGTCATGCAAAGGTGTCTCCGGGTCGATGGCTTTCCACTTCCTATGCCAATGAATGTTTATGAAGGTCCGCAATTATCCGGGCCATGAAGTCTATCATCAGGAAGGAAATGTCTGAACATTCTGGGCATACTCGGCCCTGGTTACTGTTATAGCATAAAGAACCCCCCTACGCTGATTTATTTTGTGCACAGGGGTGTACCTTTACTCTATGAAGTTTAATGTCGTGCATTAAGGATGAGGTACTCCTAGTTTAGCGGTCATAGAGCTCAGACCATTGGGTGACTACTGTTACAGTCACTCGAAGGATAACTAGGTCAACATGCTCTGATATACTCAGAACAAGGTGGCAGTTGGAGGTTGAAAACTGAAACATTGAGTTTTCCCAGATTAGGAGGTGTGGTGTGGGTGCTCTAAGGCCGGTAAGCATACGGAGCACGGATGAGTATCACCCGAAGAAATCATGCCTTTGATGGACGAGCCATGGGCTATCATTATAGAGATCCGCTTAGGGCATGGTATGCATAGTCAAAAAATTGTGTCCCTAGATGGATGACTTTCCACTTCTGATGGCCGTGAATTATTATGAGGATCCGAGGTCACTCATAGTGCAGAGTTCGGTGCGTGGGGATAATGGTGTCCGTGTATAAAAGAAACATCTTCACTACAATTGTTCATTGAGTTTATATAGCCTTGTCCTGGCTTGATGTTCGTTGATATAGGTCACTATGTGAACCATCAGTGGACACATAGGATAGCCAGGTAGGGATACCCTTTAAACACTTGTATGTAAAGAGGGGATGAACTTGTAAACTGCTTCACCATAAACTTCAGGATCAGGAGGTATGGTATAGGGGATCTGAGGCCGGTAAGTGTACGGAGCTAGGAAGAGTGTTGCTTGTGGAAATCATACCTTTTGTAGATGAGCTAGGGTAAATCAGTATGTAGAGCCACTGAGGGCATGGTATGCATAGTCATGAAAAGGTGTCCACGTGTTGATGACCTTCCACTTTCGATGGCTATGAATGGTTATGAAGATCCTTAATTTTCTGGGTCATGGAGTCTGCTGTATGGAGAGGATGCATCCAAATGTGCAAGGAGTATCTCCATCTCGTATCGTCGTGTGTCTTGGGTGGGTCATGACAAAGTCCGTGCAGTTTAACGTCATGAGGTGAGGATGAAGTCCATTTAGTTTAAAGTTGTGCGGTAAAGACGAAGTCTGCACAGTTTAATGTCATGCAGTACGGATGAATTCCATGCAGTTTAACGTCATGCGGTAAGGACGAGGTATATACCCCGTGCAGGTCTGGTCCGTACATAGGGGAAGGTGGCATTTTTAACATTTTTGTCTGTGCAGTTTAACGTCGTATGGCAAGGATGCAAAATAGTACACCCCGTGCAGGTTTAGCCCATACATGGGGAAAAGGTAGAATTTTTAAATCTTTCTATCCGTGCAGTATTACGTCGTGCAGTAAGGACGAGGAGTACACCTCGTGCCGGTCTGGTCCATACATGGGGGGGGGAAAGGGCATTTTTAACTTTTATTTAGGGGGATGGGCCAGGACAGGTAACCCTGGCATCACTACGTATCCTGTGGGGGCAGGAATCATGTCGCACGTAGTTATCTAGAAGAAGTACACCCCTGTAGGGCTGGGTCGTACACAGGGGAAGGGGACATTGTCTAACTTATATTTTATTTCATTTGGAGGTGACTGGCCCAGGACAGGTAATCCTGGAATCACTATGTATCCTGCGAGGGCAGGAATCAAGTCATACGTAGTTCTATGATAGAAGTAAACCTCGTGCAGGTCTAGTCCATACATGGGGGGAGAGGGGCATTGTTAAAACATCATGTATCTGCATTTTAACATCGTGCGGTGAGGATGAGGGATAGACCTCGTGCAGTTTTGCTCTGTACATGGTGGGAAGAAGTCATTTTTAACTTTTATTTGGGAGTGGATGGGCCAGGACGGGGGATTCCAGTGTCACTATGTATCCTGCGAGGGCAGGAATCAAGCCGTACGTAGTTCTCTGAAATCCGTTCAGTTTAACGTCATGTGGTGAGGATGAGGAATACACCCCGTGTAGGTCTGGTCCATACACAGGGGGAGAGAGGAATTTTTAACATGTATTTGGGAGTGGCTAGGCCAGTACAGGGGATCCTAGCATCACTACATATCCTTTGAGGGTAGGATTCATGTCGTACATAGTTTTCTAAAATCTGTGCAGTTTAACGTCATGCGGTGAGGATGAGGAATATACTCTGTGCCGGTCTGGTCCGTACACAGGGGTAGAAGGAATTTTTAAATCTTATTATTTGTGCAGTTTAACGTCGTACGGTAAGGGAGAAAGCCATTTAGTGTAACATCATGCGGTTAGGATGATGGGTATTATTAGATTCCTTGCAGTTTAACATCATGCGGTGAGGATGAACTCCATGCAGTTTAACGTCATGCGGTAAGGACGTAATCCATTATTAGATTCCATGCAGTTTAATGTTATGTGGTGAGGATGTAATGCTCTTAGTTTAAGGTCATAGAGTTTGGACCATTGGGTGTTTGGCAGTTTAACGTCAGACAGCTCAGACAAAGAATAGTACACCTTTAGTTATTATGCGAAATACTTCTTCAGGAATCTCGCATTTCTAGGAGCGGTTGTAAATTGTTTGTCCATGGAGATCAGGGTATATGCTCTGTTGGAGTAGAACTTGTGTTCAACGTATGGTCCCTCACACTTGGGCTCCATCTTTGAAGGCTTCTTTCCGGGTATCATTGGGGTCCGGAGGACCGACACTAATTCTCCTTTCAAGAAATACTGAAGATGAACCTTTTGGTTGAAGGATCGTGCAATCTGGTTCTGGTATACCTCCAGAAGGTGAAAAGTGTGCAACCGCTTCTCATCTAGCTGTTCCAATTCACCTAGACACTTTTTTGACTGCTCATCATTGGATAATTGATCACAGATGGACACATAGAGTGAGGGAAGTTGGAGTACAATGGGCAGGACCACCGCTATGTTGTACACCAATGAGTACGGGGTGTCCTGAGTAACGGTGCAGATTATGGTTTGATATGCCCACAATGCATGGAGGAGTTTATCTGGCCATGAATTCTTGTCTTTGTCCACCATTTTCTGGAGAATGTTGGATAGGGACTTGTTGAAAGCCTCTATCTATCTGTTGGCCACTGCATGGTAGTGGGATGAGTGGTCAGCCTTGATACCATACTCTTGGAATAGTTTATCCAATTTTGAAGAGCAGATGATGGTGTCGTTGTCCGTCAGTATGGTATGTGGGACACCAAATATGGTGATGATATTGGTCTTCACAAAGATGACAATATTTCTTTCCCCGACTTCCTTGAGGGGTATGGCTTCTGCCCATTTGGAAAAGAAGTAGGTTTCCATGATGATATACTTCAGCTATTTGGTCATGGCGGGAGGATATGGTGCCACGACGTCCATCCCCTAGATGGAAAACGGCCAGGAGTACTTCTCTTGATGATGTAAATCTAGGGGTTGGTGTATGAAGTTGGCATGAATCTGGCATGAGTGGCATTTTGTGGTAAAACTCCCATAGTCTCGTTCCACTGTTGGACAGTAGTACCCAAGCATTCCAACCTGATGGGAATGATTTTTCCCCGGTTGATGTGCTCCACACACTCTGGAATGTACTTCATTCATTACAGTAGTGGTTTCTTCCCCATCAAGGCATCTGAGGAGCACTCCATCGAGGCCTCGTTTGTAGACGACCTCTTGCTGACCCACACCGCCATATATGACAAAGTTTATTTCCCTACTCCGTAATTTCTCTCATTCAGCCCTGTCTGATGGAAGTTCTCCCCGTTGAATGTAGTTTGTAATGGGGGTCATCCAGCTGGTGGCCGGAGCATATGGCTCAGGGATAGGACTGTCTTCATGGATTTATTCCATCTTGGTGTGAACAATTGTAAATACCATTCGATGGTGAGCAATACTGATAACCGTTTCATCTCGGCCAGGGTCAGTTAGGGTCCTGGCCGCGTTGGCTAATGCATCAGCCTGAGCGATCTATGACCGGGGAATATAGGTCAATGTTGGTTCTGTGGATAATTCTTCCATTAACCCTTGGACATGGTCAAATAGGGGGATAATCTCTTCCTTTTTAATAGCATAGTCACCATTGACTAGCATGATGACCAGTTTCGAGTCACCTTTTACCTTAGGGTGCTTTACTTGTGACTGGAGTGCGAGTTCTAGGCATGAATTGAGAGCTTGATATTCCACTTCATTATTCGTACAACCTTCTAATATGAGGAAGGGATATGTAAAGACTACCTTTTCTGGGGACACAAGTATTATTCCCAAAACCACTTTGTTGAATCTGGGATCCTCCATCCTCTTCCGGGTTGGGCTTCAAGAGGCACCATCGAAGTACATTTCCCATGTTCGGATCTCCTCTTGAACCTCAAAGATGTATTCATCAGGTAATTCAATGTATGGTATAGTGGTCCCTGTCAATGGGTGCTCTACCAACAATTTTGCTAATGCATAACCCTTGATGGCTTTTTGAGGCACAAACCGAATGTCAAACTATTACAGGATGACCAACCATCAGGATAGGCGTCCGGTTATCATCGGGTGGCTGAGGATTTACTTGAGCGGGTTACTCCGAGAGATCAAATGGACTTCATGATACTGCAAATAATGTTCCAACTTTTGAACCATGATTACCAAGGCTAATCAACTCTTCTCAATGTTTGAGTATCGAGTCTCAGCATCAATCATTGTTCATCTGAGGTAATAGAGACTATTTTTACTGCCTGCGTCATTCTTTTGTGCAAGGAAGGCTCCCAGTGATCGCTCTATGTCTGTCACGTACAAGATAAACGGTCTTCCTTAAACTGGGGCATGAGAAATGGTGGGCATAATAGGTACTTCTTCAAGTTGTCGAATGCCTCTTGGTAGTCATCCTTCCATTGGTATGTGATCCCCTTCTTCATTAACCTGGTGAAGGGAAAACATTTCCCTTCCAGGTTGGCTATGAACCACTTAATATAGACTAGGTTTCCTTGGAATCACCTCAACTCGGTGAGATTTCGGGTAGGTGGTAATCCAAGGATAGAAATTGCCTTCTCAGGGTCGACTGCGATGCCATGATGGCGTACGACGAAGCCGAGGAATTTCACTGAGGTAACCCCAAAGGCACATTTCAAAAGGTTCATCTTCAAGCTATGTTGTTGGAGTTTGTTGAAGATAGTATCAAGGTCTGACAGGTGATCTGAGCACTGTATGGACTTGACCACCAGGTCATCCATGTAACATTATATGCATTTCCCCAAGAACTATTTATTGATCCGATGCATGGCACGCTGATATGTGGTGCCAGCGCTCTTGAGAGCAAAGGGCATGACCCTGTAACAGAATACCCCTTGAGGGGCCCTAAAGGCAGTGGATTCTTTTTCTTCTCAGGCCATCCTGATTTGATTATATCTAGAATAGCCGTCTATGATGGATAGATCCTCATACCCAGTCATCGCATCGATTAATAATTCGGTGATCGGGATCGGGAAATCCTCTTCCAGACAATGCCAATTGAGATCTACGAAGTCAATGCAGACGTGGATTTGTCCATTCATTTTCATAACAAGGACAATGTTTTCCAACCAAATGGGGTACTGGACCTCCCAAATAAAGGCCGCGTTAATGAGATTATCGAATTTAGTCTCTATTTTGGAGGCATGTGAGGGATGTCTCCTTTTGGAGGCATGTTTATAGCCCAGGTGGTCTTCTAGAAGACCTAGGTGATGCATCGTCACATCGAGATCTATTCCCATCATTTTTGTGTAATTATAGGAAAAAAGTCCAAATGTTATCTTTAGAAAGAGGTATATACCTCGTGCTCCTCGGGGGACATGGCTGCACTAATGAGGTTAGGCCTTGGATCTTCCTCGGTACCCAGGTTTATTTTCCTGAGCTCATCCACCATGATGGAGATACCCTCTTAAAATGCAGGATGTGCATCCTTGAGATCTTCCTCCACTTTTTCTCCCAAATCCTCATCTTCTTTATCAAACAGGGGGACTGTTTCTGGCACAGGTTCTCGGGGGTTTGAGGGCGATGGGTCATGGGCACCCCTGCTCGAGAATTCATCCACAGATTGTGGGTTGGCGGACGTTCTTACATTGTCATGCTCGGCCGTTGTGGTTGAAGTCATGAATATAACTGAGTGTGTATCTAAACATGAACCCCTGCTTTTAATATGGTTGATGGTCACTACGTAGTCTCTGCCAAGATGCCTGATGGGGTCATCAGGAACCATTTCCAGGACATTTGGAGCGGGGAACCAGTCGACACCATCGACCAAAGGCTTCTTTTTCTTTTGCTCATAGAACCTGGCGTCAATATAGTGTGGCTCAGAGTGATCGAAAGGGGCCTTTTCAGCATGCAATGTTATACTTTGTCCATTGAAACAGTACTTGATACACTGGTGGTAGGATGAAGGATAGGCCATGTGCTTCTAGAGACACATCCTTCCCAGTAGGGCATTGAATGCTGTGCTCTGCCGGACCAACAAGGATTTAGTGTAGGCTACCAAGTCACCAAAATGGGTCTTTAGCATCATTTTTTCCATTGTTTTCTGCTCACTCTTGTCGTAACCCAATA
Organism: Viscum album; assembly: GCA_963277665.1. NCBI lineage: Eukaryota > Viridiplantae > Streptophyta > Magnoliopsida > Santalales > Viscaceae > Viscum > Viscum album. The sequence continues at coordinate 584,928,593 of OY728126.1, read as the reverse complement.
GAGTTGTTGCCGAGGGAATTAGGTCATCCTCACTATAGCCCAACTTACGAAGTGTCCATAGGGGAAAGAGGTTAACTCCACAGCCATTGTCTATAAAGACTTTCTGGATCTCAATACCATTCAATGTGCCTGAGACATATGGTGGTATGATGTTTCCTTTTATGATGGCATCTTCATCCTGATCAGTGAAGGAAATCACCGCATTGCATTCATTCAGGTCAGTATCCGTCTGGTAAATTTTGGCGGCAGCTACCTCGGCTTGAAACTCCTAGGGACTGATAAAAGCTTATATAAGTGCCTCCCTAAGGTCTGCTGATAGACGTAGGGCATCAAGGATTGATAGCTTGGCTGGTCCCGATGAAAACAGCTTAAGGATATCATATTTCTGCTCCAGCGGCCGACGCTTCTCTGTTGGCGGGAGAGTCTTAGCGGGTACTTTAGGGGATGGAGCATTTGACAAGGAGGGGCCGACTGAGGGGTCGAATATCGATGGCATTCCCACTTTTTGAGGACTTTTCCTGACTGGTCTATTTTTTTGCACTAGGAAGTCCGAAACTTGTTCCTCCTCTGGTGGGTATCACAGAACAACAGGGCTAGAGTGGCTTTTTGTGGAGGTGGAGGGGAATTCTTTCTCCTGCTGATTTTGCTGAAGGGCTCTCCCATAGCTTTCTGCCATACTAACAGTTTGTGATGGGGTCCAACCGTTGTGATGGTTTCGGCCGCGGAAGCACCTCCCCTGGTGTCCCCTACCTCTGTGATTCCTCCTCCCGGATCCTCATGTAGGGAACTCAGGTTTGTAACCATACCCTTCATCATGGAATGATTCCATAATATGGAAGACATTAATAGAACCAAAGATTGGCTCTTCATCATTTGATAGGTCAACCTGGTCGATTGTCTCTGATGGTGTCATTTAGTGGGTCGGTGCCCATGGCGCCAAATTTGATGGCATATAATCTACCAGGATTGAGACTAACTTTGGCCCCGTCGCAGACTGCTCCTCCTGTGATTGTTTCCTCCTTCTTCAATTATGCCCAGATGATAGACTCGTGGAGGGTTCTAAGGTCGATACTGTCAGCTCTGCGGCTTCAGGGGCTGTTGGTGGCAACACCGGCTACTGAAGTTGAGCTCGGAGTATGCTCTGGGCTTGGTTGATAGTCTTCCGATTCATCCATTTGTCAAATTTCTTCCCCTTCTTGGTGGTGACTTTCTGCCACCCCTCTTCTTTGTCGGAGTAAGTGGTAGAGATACATGCCACTTCTGTTGGGGGTGGTCCCAGTTCAACCTTTCTGGAGCCTAAAATCCTCTGCAGGAGGTCTTTGAAGGTAAACCATTCTCGAATATTGTGCCCCAACATCCGATGGTAGGGGAAGTAATCTGGCCTGTCATCGCGGCCGATGTCTTCAGGCTTCCTCAGCACTTAGAGGAAGAGAAAGTTGCATTTAATGGTGGAAATGAAGTATTCGTAGACTTGATCATCTTGGAATGAGTATAATTTTTGTCTTCATTCCTCATATCGGTTCCACTTCGGTCCTCATTGATCGTCCCTTTTAGGTGGAGAGGTTGCTAATATGCAAGAGGCCCTAGACAATTTGGTGGAGGCCTGAGCGGTGGAGCGGGCATAGGTGCCGGCTTGAGTGTGGCAACAAAAACTTCAGCTCTAGGGGGTCTTTTCGAAGGAGACTGTGAGGCTATTCGGGACTTCAAATTTGTCCGCTGCAGGGAGTCCTCAATTCTATGGGCAATGGATGAGAGATGGTGGAAGCCAGCGGTGCACTACACTGGTATGAGCAGTGTTCGCAGCTCATCTCAGAAGATTATCAATGCATATGGCTAGAATCTCATCATGAGACATCGACATGTTCAGGGAATAGGTCATAACTTTCCATTTGGCGATGAAATATAAGACCCTCTCGTTCTCCCTCTGCTTGCAGTTCATGAGATCGATGACTGTTGTTTTAAGCAATGTTGAGCTTAAGTTGAATAGTAACAACTGTCGAAGGACTTCACAGATCTTTATTGTCTGGGCTGGTAGACTCATATACCAGACGAAGGTAGATCCTTGCATGGTACGTACGAAGTATCTGAGTTTCACTACTTCTTGCTATTCTGGAGTCCCCATCATAGGGTCGCAATAAGACCCGTAGTGCATCAAATGAAGTTCTGGATCACCTGACCCGTTGAAGATAGGGAATATAGGGCTCCCAAAATTGGGTGGAGGTAGTGTTTTGCTCACCCAGTCTGGGTAGGGTTTCCGCTCTGGCTGTATCACAGCGCATCGACCATCCATTGCTTCCAATCGAGCTGTTAGTGCCTCGATGGTGTTGGTGAGACCCAGGTTTACATCCTTTTGGGCCTGGTCCTGGGTAGACATAGCCCGAGGCATTGCCCGAGGATCTGGATTGGCCAACACAAGGGGTTCATGTGTCGTTTGTGGCACCATTGGAGGGTTTAGGAGTATTCACACCAGTTGCTTCCTGAGTGGAGGGAAGTCTTGGTATTCATACGAATCTACGTTTAGGTAGTTGGATAGGTCGGGCGCCTCGTTGGATGGGTTCCCTGACCGTGTTTCAATTACTGGGGAAAACCTTAGTCTTTGAGGTGCACTTTTTGGGAGTGCATTTTGTGGATTCTCTCGGGATGCACTTTCGATGAGGTAGTTCCTCTGGAGTAGCTCGACATTATGTCGCCTCAATTCTTTCAACTCCTCATCTTGTCGAGTGAATCTTTCTTCGAGCATGAGTGGCTCATCTTTTTCGACAGAAGGAGATGGGTTAAGGGTAACCAGTCCTTTGTTCTTATCCTTAATGGAAGATCACAGGGTAGGTAGAGGAGGGTTGGCTAGATGGATGGAAATATTTAGGGCAACCCGCTGGTTCTAGGTGTGCACACCTGGTGGTTCGTTGTGAGTCACAGCCTGACTGGAACTATCATCTCTCGATCCCTCCGGACTTGCAGTATCACTGGTGTCACCCGTGGGGTTAACCTCTTTGATGTCGATAGATTCATATCACGAGGTGGAGAAGATGTCATCTTCCAAATGGGAAGAGGATCTCTCGCGTCTTCTGGTAGCCTTCCCTTTCGTGACCTCGGATTGCCTTCAGACTTCTTGACGAAGGGTGACGTGGAGAGTACTTTGGTTTGTCATTATAGTGTGCCTTCCTCTCAGAGGGGATGATGATACAAATAATGGGATAGTATAAGAACCACCTCTTCTAACTGTCCTTCCTAGATGAGAGAATACTAACTCTCGTGGGGGAGGTTGTTGTAGAGTGGGAAATAATGCCCGCATCCCTGAGGGCTAGGGGTGGCTCTGTTCCTTGTACATCAAGTCCCTTCCCAATTTTATTGGTCTTACGGGGGAATTTGTTGTTAAATATTCCCCCAGCCCCGCAGGTTGGGGATGACCCTAGATTCTGACAGTGGTTGCGGCTATCGCTACCTGCCTAATCTTGAATGCCCCCATATTGGGGTGAACTGGGTTTGGTTCCAAGTTCTTCTATGAATCAATCCCTTCTAGGGAGGCAGGTATAGATCATTGATTGGCCTCTCTTAGGGAAGAGGCCTATTGTATGCTCTCATTGGCCTGATTCATAAGTTCATGAATGGCTTGTTTCCGTTGGGCCTGACGCTTCTGGGGCATACTCAAGGCTAGACTCTACTGGGTGTGTTGCCTTTCATGAATAGAGAGAACACTCTATTTTCATATTTACGTGATGACGTTGGAAGACACCACACTGAACATGTTCTTATGGGCGGGGAGCGGAGTTAAATTCAGAGCTCCATTTTCTCCCAATCCCCTGATATGGAATCTCGACGGAGCGTCGCCGATGAGGCGGCGCAGCTGGTGCAACGCACGGAGGTAGGCTATCTCCATGTTTCCTTTACACTTGTCTATTCTCTATTGTCGTGCTGAAGGAAGAGATTCCTGGTTGATGTGACATAGGAGGTCTCCTATTGTCTTGACGTGGTCTACATACCCGTCATAAGGCAGGAATATTAATTTTAGTCGGAAGAGGGTTGTCCATATATTATGGTAGATGTCGTGCACACATTCTTCTGAAAACTCACTGGGTATGTCGAACTGAGAGGTGGAGGTAGGAAAAAACATAACTGGTATATCATCCATGTCTAATCAATTCCTTAGTTGCAGCATATCATCATACTCCTTCGCTAGTGACTACTCTACCTGGTCGGCCCAACTGAGACGCTAGCTGTCAATGTGGTCAGAGGCAGTGGGACTGGTAGGTGAAGAATCATTATGTGGGTGATTCCGAGGTGGTTTGGAGGATGAATGCGGCCCTGGACCTTCTCCTTTTTGCAAAAGGATGTCGTCGGCAAATAACTATAAATCTGACATGCTTGATCCCATCCTTCCGAGTTCCTCGACATACGAGGGCCTTTCGGTGCTTGATTCGGCAGGAGGAGGACCTTCCTGTCGATATGATATGTCATCGCGAGGAGGACCTCCTCAATGTCAGTTGTAATGGAGAGTAATATAATTACTGCCTGATTCTTCACTTCATAGAGGACTTTTGTATTGCACACCCTGGGGAGGACCTCCAAGGCTTGTCGTGGAAAGGGGAGGGACTTCTGGTTGCGTAGCATCGTTAGGGGGAGGAACATCGCAACAAATGCCATCATGGTGAGGATGACCATCATGGCTTGACGTTCGATGTGCCTCCTGTGGAGGACCTTTTGGACACACTGCGATAAGGGGAGGCCCTTCTTGTTGATTGGGGACAATGTGAGGAGGACCTTCACAATGGAGACCGTGGTGGTGAGGACAACCATCACAACTGCGACAATGGAGTGGACTACTATTACTAATACTTCAGGGAGAATATCCACAAGATACATCCTGGGCAGGGCCTCTAGAATGTACCACAATGAGGGGAGGGCCTTCACGTTGTTTGATGTATCTACGAGGAGGACCTTCGTTACCAGGATGGAGATGACTACCACCGTGATCTCATGCATGGATGTGTGGAGTTATGTTGCTGCGTAACCCCTGGGGATGACCATTAGGGCAGGCTAATACAAGGGTAGGACCTTCATGTTGTGATGAGACGTCACTGCGGGGAGGGCCTCCGCAGTTGCCACTATAATAGATAAGACTATTATCATAATCTGTAGTCCCACTACATGGAGAGTTTTTGTAGCGTACACCCCAGGGATGACCTTTAGGGTCGACTGCAGCAAGTGGAGGACCTTCCTGCTGCTCGATCTTCTGGCCACATGGTGGGTTTCTGTGACTTGCATCAAAAGAGGAGCTCTTTTGATCGATCGTTATATGCCTGCGGGGGAGGCCCCCAAGAGTGCTCTGGGGAGGACCTTCAGAGATGCTGATAACAACATTGCGGGGAGGACCATCCCATCTACTACTGCCACTCCCATAATATGGTAATGGATGGGAAGGGGTATGATCCTTTGGTGTATGCTTAGTGGTATTGGGAACCCTAGCTTCCAGCAGAGCAGATTCATGAACTTCCTCTTTATTTTCTGGCTACCTTTGGCACATTCAGAGCGCTCTTTTGTGGGCAGTGGGGACCGTCTGCTGTTGAAAATGGCCTTCAACGTTGAGTCCCTATTGAATTGGGTCCCTTGATGCTGCCGAGATACACCGACTAACATCTTGACTTTTAGCAGGGATATATTCTTGCTTTGAGCATCCACCATGATGGATGGGTGTCCCCCAGTTGGAACGAGTGAAGCTTCTCGATCTGATTGCCCTTGCATCACAAAATATGGCCGATGACCCTCCTGGTCAAAAGCAGGGATGCAGATCTGCTCCGAGGCGGCTATCTCGTCTCTCAGATGAGTTGCCTCAATTTGGGAGATGGGCTCACAGGCCCGAGTCCTTGTTGTTGCCACTGATGAAATTACATTTTGGGAAGTCTTCAAGATATGATCTGGGTTCGATACCTGTTCCTCCATAATTTCCAGGATATGCAGAGAGACATCTTTTGCTGGAACGGGTATGAAGGCCCATTCCAGTATCGCAGAAGGAATATCCTGCTCTGGTACATTAGTGGTCACTGGGTACTAACAATTATCTTGTGTCGGGGCTGGTGAACGAATCTTCCCCAGTATCGAGATACACCGGTTTATCTCTCTGTTGGCCACCACATCGGGATGGCAGACTTTACTTGCATCTGTAGGGAGATGGCCCTGCATATATTGGTTTACCACTGTATCGAGTCGGTGGCCATTGTTGGCGGTGAGACGTGTCCACCTATGATTTGCCGCCACATCTGGGTGGCGGGCTTTGTTTATGCCACCATATCAGAATGGTGGGTGTTTGAAGCAACTTCTAGGAGTAGGTCCTGCAGGCGCCGGGTCGCCACCACATCAGGTTGGTGGGCTTAATGACCCTGGGTAGGGTGAGGTGCCTGCTTGGAAAGTGTCGTCCTGTGTGAGGGACGGGCTTGATGGAGCTCGTCGGGGATGTGTGTCGGCTTGTATGATGCTGCCATGTCCTGATGGAAGGCTTAGGAGGAGAGAATAGGTGTAGGTGCATGTTCATGGTACGCCTCCGTGGCTGGGCAGCGGAGCTCCTCCTATAGGACCTGGGTGATGACCGGTCTCTGATTGTACATCTGCCGCCCTCGTCGGGCGGTCCGAGGGGCCGGATATTGGGGAGAGTGGGCCTGAATCCTCAGGGAGACATCCTCCTCGGCGCAAGGATGTTGAATCACGGCGTGACCGCGATGACGTATGCCGGTGGGGGCCTTGGAGTGGAACCCCCATTCGGTGGGGATGAATTCTTAAACGTTGACCTCATACTTCTCCCTAAGATAAGGGAGGTACGCAGTGTCCCGTTCTAGGTATAGACTCCCGAAATGGTTGGAGACAATAACATGGGCTGTCTGGATTTTCCTTTGTGGCCGCCACTGGGTAGGCGACCTGTGAGATCTGGCAAACTGGAGGGCGTGCACGGCCGCCTCCATCTTTGGGAGAGTATTTTTCACGTGGTACTCTCGGATCACCGCATCCGAGACCTAGCATTGAAGACTCTGGGTGGGTGACGGGTTCCTCCATATGTGAGGAAGTCATGTCATTGCATGGTTGGAAGCACGTTCTTGTGAGTTCCTTTGAGACGCCATTTGATCGAAGGTAGTTATGGAGGTAGTACCTGCAAAACATTTTAGCAAATAAAACCAGAAAACCCGTCAAAGCATCATCTCATGATACCATTCGTGATTAATGACCTTTCTTGGCCCTCCTTGTGAGTAAAGGGGTAAGAATGTGGGATTACGTTAAATCTATCATGCTTGGTTAACGATTCACATCCAGTTCACCAGTATTGTTTCGGGTTTCAGTCTCGAAACAGCCAACGGTTCCATATCCGATGATGCGTGGACTTGCTTTCCAGAGGCAAGCGTTCACCGGATGGTCTGACCATCGACCCTTAAGAAATCACATTGGTTGATAGGATGGGAAATTGGGCTCATCGCACAATTTTGGGGGGAATTATTTCATGTTCCGAGACTCTCTTATAGATTTACGACATATTCATATGTTTCCAAATCGTTGGTTTATACCCAAGGAGAGTATCCATGGATTTCTCTTGGTTGGCAAGGGTCAGTTGAACACAGGGTTTCGGAATCATTTATGCCTGAGGTTTACCATCCCACTTTGGATTAATGACCCTGAGGAGTCGGAACTCATTGAGTCGGCACTAGGAGTGGCACGGTGAACCGATGTGAAGATAGTGGGATCGACCGGTTGTTGGGATTGAACCTCATGGAGGCTTCCTACGTACCCTACCTAGGGGACATGGATCAAAGTCCACGTAGTTGGAATCAGCTTGGGACTTACGCACTAAGGTAGCCCAAAATGATATTTTGGGGATTACATTATGAGGAGGCCCAAGGTGATGGATTGAAGCTTACAATCTGAGGAGGCCCATGGTGAAGGATTGGGGATTAAAATTTGAGGAGGCCCATGGTGATGGATTGGGGCTTACACTCTGGGGAGGACCGAGGTGATGGATTGGGGCTTAAACTCTGAGGATGATCAGGGTGATGGATTGGGGCTTACACTCTGAGGAGGCCCATAAGAGGATGTCATGGTCGATGCTTACTCTAAGCCCACATGAGTCATGCTCGGTGTGAGAAACAAGAGGCAGTAGGGATTAGAGGATCACGTCGCGAAAGGTGAGTCTGTGAGAAGTAGAGTGGGGCTTATGCATGAGGGCGGCCCATAAAATCAGGTCTTACTTCAAGATGGATGCCCATGGTGACAAAGCGTATTGGGAGGGGGAAAGGGGTGGTCATGTGCCTGTCACCTCTCTTGTTCCACGGGGAAGTACCCAGGGAAGTATCGAGGTGGATGGGGATGGCTGCCTTCTGATGGGTATGTAGCCCCCTCTATGGGGAGGGGAGAAGTGCCCAACAGCCGAAGCGTGCAGTCCCCCATCCTGGCGAGTAACGGCAGGAAAGGGGCTCTCGGGCTCATACCCCGCATTACCGTGGGAATGTGAACCCAGGCATGATTCAGGAATCTACCCAAGGGTTGGGGAAACCCCTTCGCCCATGTTTACTGTGAGTATGTGAACTCCAAATGGTGTGCTGATGCACCTGAGGGTTACACCACACAGATCCGATGGCTCTGGTGGAGGCCTCAGCTCGGGGCCGATGAGCAGGCCAATGAGGAGGTTGCGAAGGATCAGACCGGATTGAAATTGGAAGGATTTTATCTATCTTGGGGAATGGGAACTAATAAGGTTTTGGAAGGCCATACAGGGGTATGGGTGGTGGCGTACTTCACGTAGGGAAGTGCTACATGGAAGGAGAGGTTTTCCATGAACTATGGTGGTCCACATAAGGATGGGCATCCTGCGAACCAAGGTGGTTTGCAGCTCCGGGTTTGATCTGCGAACCAAGGTGGCCGCGGAGGGTTCCATGCAAGCAGCGACGACCAAGGGCGGTGCTGGATGGAGGCTCATCGGTCGGGGATTTTCCCGTGTAGGAGGGTGCTATGCGGCGCGGATGATCAGAAAAGAGGCATAAACTCCCTATTCTACGGGGAGTACATCCGTAGAGGGACCCTGGTTCATAGTCTTCTCTTGTTTTTTATTTAAAGTTCACAATTCAACAAGTTATTATGCCTTTTTGGTTCCTTATTAGCTCATCCCCAAGTTCATACCTGCTCTGGTTCCCGAACTGGAACTTCTGAAATCCTAAGCCTTCCTTCTAAATCCATCCACCCGAATCTGACTGATCTCCTCTCTGTCCTCCTCTTGAATCTGAATCCTCTTCCTCTTCCCCCTCAGTCTCATTTTATAGAGTGGGGGAAGAGATGTATCTATGGTCATGCGGCACATTTTCTGGAGTCCCATGACCAAAAACACGGATCATGGATGACTTGGTCAATCTGTAATTCACGGGTCATTAAACAATCCTCCTCCATGAACCAAACTCAGAGAGTGCTTCGCGGCAGCGGAGGGTTCCGCCTCCATTTCTCGAATGACAATGGAGGTGGTTTGGGCAGGCTGACGTAGCTCGCGGTTGGGGCGGTTTGAAATGGTGAACCGGGTTGGCGCCTGTCTCGCCACGCGACGACTGAGGATCTCCGCCTCTATCTCGCGAATGACGACGCTCCGCAGAGGATGGAAGCTTCGCGGAACCAGCCGTGCGTTGTTAACATTATACTGTTACGCGGACTGGTTCCTCCTTCACCATCCTTGAGTATTGTCCACATTTTACTTATCCTTTTGAGGGGAAATTGGGAAGAATCTCTCTTGAGTTAATGGGGATCATCGTTCTCCTTTGCGGATTTTTCAGGACCCTACAGTGGTATTCTTGAATAATTTGTTCTTAAAATCCATAGGTAAGACCATCTGATTTCTGAAACAAAATACTATACACTCATCCATCTTCTATCCTTGAATGGTCTCCCCACATATGTGTTTTGACCTCATAATCACAAATTCTTCATTGGGTGTTTGTGCCTATTAAAAATTCATTACCAAATCAGGAGAAAATGAAACATGAAATAAAGCCACAACTTCACCTTGGTATTCACATTCCAAGTGCATTTTGGCTAGGGACAACATCAACTATAGCTTATCTGATGATTATTTTCCCAAATAACAATATCAATTTATGCTTAATCCAAAAAAACTGAATTTCCCTCCCCCCCAGGGTATACATAATGTATTAGTCAAACATTTTGACATTCTCCATCCATATTATTTTCTATAGGATCAAATCCCTTTGTGATAAAATTTGTTTCAATATCTTATGATTAGTAAAAAATGTAAATTTCTAACCAAATAGATAATTAAACCAAGTCTTAAAAGCATGTAATATAGAAGATGACTCCAAATCATTTGTTCTGTAGTTATTCTAAGGAAACCAAAATTTTCTTGAGTTAGAAGAATCTATAGGATCTCCCCCCATGAGAACATATCCTGACCATAATCACAAAGCATCACAATACACAACATTCCATTATCCTAATTTGGGAAAAAGAAATTTTTGTACTAATTTAAGGAGAAAATTATTCTTTTTAAAAGACATCTACTATTCTTCATTCCATTATAATATAAAATTCTTATTTTTAAATGTTTTTATAGGAAAATTACGTAATTTAAAATCATGGAAAAGAATCTATAATAACCTTCTAGACCAGGGAATCTTATTATCTCAAACGAATTATTTGGAGGCTACCAAAATATAATATAATCAAACATTTATGGATCAAAAAATCACCTATTTCATAAATTACATCGCCATAAAAGGGTACCTCTTATATACAACAATAAAACACTGATAATTTGGTATATAGTTGATGATCCCTTGAGATTCCCAACACAATTGCTAAATGTTTCTTAGGCTCCCGCTTGATCCTTTAATATATAAATATTTAATCCACAAACACCACCAAAAAGAAATATTAATATGTATAAAATATATAATTCATAAATTCCAAAATAGCTGATGATAATTCATAAGACCGAAATGCATTAAAACATAAACATAATGGCCATATGGCCTCCTAAAAGATGTCTTTGGTATATCATCCTTCTGAATAAGAAAATGGTGATATCCTTATTGTATGTCAATTTTGGAGAACCAAATAGATCCCTTAAATTGATCAGATGGCTAATCAATTCATGGATGTGGATTCCAATTCATTATTATAACTTGATTAATCTTAAAATAATAAACACAAAACATAAAAATTATATATTACTTTTTGAAGATAAAGACCAATGTAACGAATAGAGAAGTTATTAGATGAATAAAGGTGTTTCTTTTTAGCTCTTCTAATTACAATTTCAACTCACATAATTCTATTTTTAACCTATATGGCAATAGGGAAATAGGACTGGTCCCTAGAAGGAGATCCATCATAATACCCACTACTCTTATTGTTGGTAAACCTAATGAATTTTTATGAATGACATCTATAAACTGGTCAACCACTACTGGAAATCTGTTATTCTTGATATCTTCAATAAATTCCAGAGTCAAAGCTACCGACTATTATGAGAATGTTCAAAATACTGGTTCCAATAATTTCATAGAGCCTTTCTTTAAATTTATGTCTCTTGAAGGTGATGCTCTACATCATCTTGAATTGTAATATTGACCTTTCTAGAATGACAGTTGATGTGATCGATGATCATTTTCAACCAATCCATTCCCAAAATTATGTCATGGACATCCATTTAATTCAAAAATTATTCCCATATCAACTCAGGTCGATCAAAAATTTTATAACACACTATACAAAATTAGTTTCAACATTCTATTTTACCAAGAAGAGTTTTTTGTTATGACAATGAATGATTTATCTCAATTTTTAAACATAGTAAGTCATCAACCAGAGAGTCAATGACGGAATGAGATGCACTTGTATCAAATAATGGTTTCATATTGGTAGAATTGAAAGGAGTTAGTCCTCGCATCTTAGATAGTCCAGATTGATTATCCACAATCATGTATTCCACTCCATATAAATTCATTATCATCCCACATTATTCTCCATTACCCTGTATAGATTTTACATCATGTGGGGTCATGGTATTCTTGGAATCACCGGAGAAAACTATTTTTTTCTTATGATAATTTTTTTATGTCCTCATCCTGTCGAAAAATATGAATCATATTACACATGAAAAGATCCCCACACACCTGATCATGGAGAACTACGAAAATAGGGCTGAAGATGTCCCATTTGATTTCAATTATATCATGTTTTAGGTGGTGTGGTACACCATCAATTAATGTGGTCAAATTAACCACAATGAAAACATCTGGGATTACTCTTTGGTTTTTAAGGAAGATTCATAGATCAAACATTTTATTTTAAATCACACATTCACTTTGGAAATATGTGTCTCTAATGTGATTTCTCCGAACATTAGAGTTCCCACTGTTTCACATTGGTATCAACATTCTCCCACCAAAGATATATATTTATATGTTTCGATTACCCATTGTATCTCTATTTAAAATCTATGTATATTCTATTATGAAGATCACAACAATATTCGAGTAAACATCCAATATCATTTCTGATTCAAAGATATGTTCCCTAGAGAATGTAGTAGCAGCAAATTTTGGTGGAAATGAAACCAAATTCGTGAATTTGGCCTTGTAATATATGATAGATATATTTTCCCACATTAGGTGTAAGAACTCCAATTTTATTAGAATTATGAACTTAGGAAGAATAAATTTTTTGTTACCAAATACTTCAAAATCATCAAATTTGAGGCCTTAGTATAATTTATCCTAAATAACTATATCCCAACACTGGAGTGCATGGTCATCCATAATTTACATTTCTTGTATGAATTTTAACTATACTAGTTTTATAATGAAATTGAAGATATGATTCATCCTATTCAGCCACACCCCATTCCTTTTTGGTTCTTAATCTCCCTAAAATATGGGTTGGTACAAATTCTAAAACAACAAGGAATTATTTACTTTCTTGGGTTTATCCCTCATCTTCCCTGCATCCACAACATGAAAGGCTTGGACTATACTCTAAACTAGTTTTTGGTTAACTTGTAGATAAAATATAACAATATTATTAGTAGATTCTTCATGTTTGTTTCTATGAAGCCTACTAGCTGCCATTTTATAAATAAGAAAAATATTCCATAAATATCTCTATCTTTAACTGAAGGCCTTATGATTTTAAATTCTACAACATCATAACTATAAACACACTACATTCTAAAAATTCCACATTTCCACTATTTCACCATTTCTAAAAATTTTACCGTGGTTTTGAAAATCATGCCATTTTCAAAAAGTCAATTTCTTGTTTGTTCAAAATCTCACATTTGAAAAGGGCCATACCAATTTTTTTAAAAATATAAACTTTTTAACCAAAATCATATGTTATTACTCAAAATGAAATATGAACTCTTAGTAAAAAGTAATTTCAATAATGCATTTAATGTTAATCTCATTATATAAACCCATGTTAATGATATTCCAAATCCTATATGTGTATTGAAAACACTTATGTACCCAACTCTCAAGTAGCATTAATTTCAGCATTAAAAGGTCAGATGTGACTTTTATGCTCTACATTTCAAGTCCTGACAATCACAATCCTTTATTCCAGCCTATCACACAGACTAAACAAGAATGAATATCAATCCCAACACTGAGAGAAATAAAAACTAGTTATTAGTAAATGACTAAAAAGGATATTACCACTAATTCACAATGTTAATTAAAAATACCAAGACTAATAAAACATGTAACTTCCCTCCCCTCATCATTTTCTATAGAAGTTGGTGGAATGTTAATTATTTTTAAGATATAGCCACATGATGTCAAATGATGGTAACAAATTCAATAGATTCAATAATTGGAAGGGGATAATTTTCTCATCGAAAATAAAACAACCAAACAAACATTACCTAACAAAATGATCATCTATAATGATACATGATAATAATGAGATACAAATCCAACATTACATTTATATCAAAAACCAACTATAAAGAGTACCAAAGATTAGACTACAAAACCACCATGTACACATCATAAGTAAACTAAACCAACCAATCTCAAAGAAAACCACATGTCCCCAAATACCCTACATGATCCATGGTCCATTATCACTACAAAATCATGTATCACTACGAACAACTAGAAAAGTGTAATTATTTACATTGCATATGTCCTGAAAAATAATATCTAAAAAATAACCATAGTTCCAAAATAGTGGCAAGTAATGAATCTCAGTAGGCTTTCCACAAATTAATTCCCTACTCACACCACTACGATAGAACTTGTTAACATGTTCCTGTCACCAATTTTATATAAAATAGTATAAAAAAGATTATATCATACTATAAAACAATTTCTATACTAAAACATCTTCTAAAAAAACCAATTATCATAGAAAACAACAATACAATACAATACTACTAGTTTAGAAGTTCTATTTTTGTATAACTAATTTCATTATACATATCCACAATTAATAAATGCATGATACCCAGAACTCCCTATGCTTGTGAGTGGTGAGTCATCATTTAAATATGTTGTTACATTATAAACTATTTTTATGGGTAATGCACAAACCCTTGTCAATCACACTAATGACGGGGGATACTTTTTACCCTTATCCTTAAAAAACTCACATGAATACCGATAACCATTATTCCCAAAAATAATTCTAAAATAACCATTTCAATTATTTTAGTAAAAAATTTATTTTAATGAAAATATTTCAATCAAGCAATTTGAAATAAAAAAATAATTCATTTGAAAAACACATACATTTTTTTGAAATACTTTCAATTAATCAATTTCACAAAAATCTAGAATATCAACATTTTAGAATCAAAATTCTAAAATGAAGAATCAATGTCACTTTTCACAACTAATTTCTACCAACCCATCAAATCCACAATCAACAACTATAATGGTTTTTTACCATTCATTTATAAAAAACTAACCAAATAAAAAAATTCATTTTAACAGATTTGAATCATATCATTTGAGTTATAAATATTGGTTTCGATATTGAAGGATAATACGTTAGAAATTTTGTGAAAATGATAAACGAAATGGTAAACGTCCACACAATGGGGATGATTCTTTAATGAACTACCTTAAATTTCATCCCCTAAAATCAATAAAGCTAAATATATACATATTTGGAAGAAAATACATTAGATATATCAATATATAAAGTATATATATATAATCTTTATAGATGGACGTGTAAATATATATAAAACAAAACACAAAAACTATGAATGAGGACATACTATGATAATCAAGCTTCAGCACACCAACCGAAGTCGTCAAATCAACGTCATATTGACTAAGGAAGACTCAAAAAAATTTTGAAGGATAAAATATCGATTTGGGGATAGTTCGAGGAAACAATAAGGGAATTATTCTTAATCATGGATGGATATACAGTTTTTTTTTCTTTTTAAAATTGTACAGATTTAGTTGTAAAGTTAGACATATTGTGTGGTAAAAATATGTTGGTTTCTATCTCAAGGGGTACTCAAACTGTTGGCTCAAACTGTTAGAAAAATCATGTGCCAAATATGCAACTATCCAACATAGAATAATTTCTATAGGTTGCCATAGGATTTTGAATAACTGTGCCACTTCCTGTGTCCCTTTCATTTTGATTGTGTCTCATTGTACATGGTTTCCAGTATGTGATAATGTTTTTCACTAATTGTGAACCTTTATAAAATCCCCAAAAACCTTCAATATGATCCCAAAACCTCCCATACCACACCCATAATCATTACATCTGTAAAAATCATATATTTAGGGTTTCTTATAGGAAATTGGGGGTGACACACTTATGCTTTATATGGAATATAAAAATGATAGTTTTAATGAACATATATGATATATATGACATAATAACGACTTTTTAATGGTAATATAAAATTTACCATTCCTTATTTTAATATGTTGAGAAATTGGAAACAACATTCATGAATATATACATCATACCATAAAACACATTGATTTTTTTTAAATGTATGTACAATAGGTTACATTAGATAGAACATTGAGCTTAAAAAATGATTATAATAATATTATTTAATTGTAATAGTTTTCACATAGACATTCGAATGGAAAGAATGAATTATATTATATGCATGTTGAAAAATATAGTTATAATTGTTTTTAAATGTAATTTATTTCTTACCAATTAATAATAAAAGAAAATAAAAATCATTTGAACATAAAGGATGTGTTTTTATAAAAAACTATTTGTATTTCCATAATTGAATTTTATATTTAAAAATTAAATTAATAACTATTATAGAAATATATTAATTAAATTTTTATGTAATATATTATACAAAATATTTTTTTAATTTATTCATTAATATTGACTGGCTTAAAATAATATGAAATCCTATGTTAGGCAAAAAGTATATATTTTTCTAAAATTAAAATTTTTATCCTTTTAATATTGGAACTATATTAAAATTAAATTATGGAACTTCTATAAATTTTATTTGAAAAAAACATCGTTTTGGATATTGTCTATCAAATTTATCTTACGTTGATTTTTTTTATTTTAGTGATATGTTTTTTTGTTGAATAGTGAAAAAATACATTCTTTTAATTGAATATAAATTTATCATATAAGTAATTAATAATGTTAAATTATATATTAAATAAATATTATAGTATAATTAGTTCATTAATACATTATAAAATAAAATTTAGGTTATTAAAATCAATTTCACATTGAAAAAAGATATAAAAACATTTCAAACATTATATTTTTTACATTAAAACCCCATTTTTCTCGTTACGTTGGTGAGATAAATATTATACATATTTTTTCTAATTCATTGAATTAAAATTTATAAAATGGAAACCATATGTGTGACAAAAGGGACCATATTATTTTGTATCATAATTTTCAATTTTTGGAATAATAATTTAAATATTGTAAAAAATTTAATTTTTACCGTAGTCTAGTAACATAATAAAATGGATAAATTTAAAAGGTAAATGATTAAAAGAATTAAAAAATAAAACATTTAATGGTTTTTTGAGGTATTTATAGACAGTAACCGGACATTAACTCATTATGTTTTTTCCAATATACTTGTAAATTAATTCAACTACAATGTGATGTGATTAAAATTTAAAATAATATTTATTTAATTACCAAAACCCAAAAATCCTCAAGTATAAATACCACACCTCAACAAAAACATTATAATAAAAAGCCTTGAATGTATCTAAATATCTATATGACACTTTAATCTCCATTATCTCTATGTCTATGATCAAATATTCTCCCTGGAAGACCAATTTCAAATTGTTCAATAGATTCATCATGGAGGTGATAATTAAGAGGTAATTTTCACAAAATACAAATTTTAATTTCATTTATTCTTATAAATTATCTTCAAATACATAATCCTCCAATGAATTATAACTCGATAATAATGTATATAATATAGTTTTATTTTTATATTGTAATATCATATATCAATCTTTTTTTTGTGACACCATATTTAAGGAAATAAAAACACTGTACAAATTAGGCCTCTTAATAGCCTTTGTGAATAATGATTTTTTGATTTTCATTTCCACCATCTTGGATTGTAAAAAACATAATATTATGGAACTAATATATATATATATATATATATACATGATATTAAAAAAACAAGAATAGTTCATGATGTTCATAATGTTCATGAAACCCGCCAAATTAAAATAAACATTTATCACGAACATTTAATTGAATGTTTCATCATCATGAAATAAATAGAAAAGATAAATCATAAAATTTAAACATATTTATATGAATATATATAATTAAATTTAACTTATGATGTTTTATTTTGATTTTAATAGAGAATCCATAATTATAAAAAATTGAACAAAAATGGAAACCCTGAAACAAAAACACCCGGAACAATGAAAATAATAGAATCTTATTAACGAATAGGTGGTGAGATATTATAAATGTATTATTTTGGTATTATAAGTATTATTATATTTCTTTAATAAATTAATAAAATTATTTAATCCATTACACTATAGGTTAATGCACATACCACTAAAGGAAAGCATGAGGTAGGATTTCTCATCTCACTTATAATTTGGTGAGATATATCATTATTCACAACATTGTTATTCAATGTGATGTATTTATATAATGATAATTGATATATTATATCATTAATATCATTATATTAATGGTATTAAATATTTAATTTGATAATATTTACTTTTATTGTGCATACTATTTGACTGATTACAAGATGTAAGGGATTTTCTTAACTCAATTTTCATAAATGGGTTAAACTTATATTTCATTGATTATGTTATTATAAGGCTTTGTGTGAAATATATTTTAATTAACTAATGGTTTATTACTAAAATTCTTATTAGGATTTATAGTGAATGCACATAATATATTAATTATATTAATGATATGATCTTTGTAAGGGACTTCATCTCAAATTCACATCATTAAGGCATATTTTAATATTATACCCCTAATTTATTTTTTATTTATATATACGTGTAATTTAGTTTATTTATGATCATAATCTAATATGATTATAATTTATTTTAAATATCCATATTACATGTATAGTTAATATTATTATTAAATAAGGACTATACCATTTTATATATTCAGTGTTTACATAGAAAGTTATTTGATTAAAATGGAAAAAAATTTAAATCAATATATTTGACACAATATGAATATATTTTTGATTGTTAATATTTATTAAATTGACTACTCTATATATAATGAATTATTTGGATATGAAGGTATAGGGTGACAATATGTATAAAAGTCTTTTTGATACATTTGTAATCTCATTATAAAACAATGTGGTCAAATTAAATGGGTGTTTAACCATAAAGATTAAATTTCCTTATAAAATTACATGATGGTTATGGTATCATCATTTTATGAAAACTAAAATCTAATATTCAAATATTTCCTTTATTTAGTGTTTAGTTATTTTTATCCATGAGATTTTTATTGTGGTATTTTCAGTTGATTCAGATTTTTCCCAATATATTGATTAAATTTCATACGTGTTAAGTTATTTTTCATGACATATTGATTATGAATTACTGATTTTAGTAAGATTCTTCATTTCTTAACCCTTACTGGGTAATTAATCTCACCCATGTTTTTTTCTTTCCCTATGTAATGAATATGTGATATTTGAAATAATTTTCAAATATGTTTCTTATAAGACTTTTTATGTATTATGTATTATGTATTATGTTATTTTTCCAATGTTCAATGGGTACCATATATGTAATTTAATTTTTAAAAAAATTAAAACTATTTATTCCCTCAGGATTCTATTCCTTATAATCATTTCAATTTAATAAATTAAGGAATCTTCTCTGGGTACTGGGGTTGAGGTATTTATACTTGGTATCAGTGAAATTTTAGTAGATAATATTAGAACAATATTTATGAAAACATATATTAAGAAACATAACCACATGACTGACTCTAAAAACAATTAAAAGAATAGGAAATCCATATATAATTTTTATAATGACCATGGATAAACTAGGATAATCCTAAAGAATCATATATTGATAAGAACATGTCATTACATAGAGATGATTTTGCTAAATCTTATCAGTTTAGTTTTATGACTTATCTTTTCTTGTGGGTTTCAATAAATAATAGGGACAAGAATAAAATAAGTTAACAATTTTACATTTTAGGTTGTCTTTTCTAGTTTTAATATATGTTTGTATATAAGGAATGTATTTGAAAAATTGAGATTTTATTTTTGTAAGAATGAATATTTTCATTGTGGTTTTATAGTGACAATGGAATTACTAAATTTGATATGTTACAATAATATATAAATTATATTTTTTGAAGGATCCAATTTTATGTTAGATTTTGGAAATTTAGTGGCCTTTTTGGAAAATTAATTTGTCCAGGTGTATTTTGGATGATTCTTAAAATTTAAAACATTTGGAATCGATTATGTTGACCATTGGTTAATTGTTTTTTTCGAAGAATGATATCAATTTTTTTTCTAGTAAATATTTAGAGCCCAAATGAATGAGTTTTGGATATTTTGATTAATTAAAATTTGCTTCAGGTATGAAAAATTCACTATGTACATTCATTTCCAGTCATAAAAGAAAGAGTGCAAATAAATCGAAGCAAAACCAAAGGACGAGATTATAAAGATGATATGAAAATAAATTAGGTATGTTTATTTTTCGAATTTTTTATCTATATAATAAATTAATCCCTCAACTCAATGAAATGAATTTGGAAACAAAAAGTCATTCCATGACTTGTTTACATATAAATCAATGTTCTTTTAACCAATATTAATACTTACAGTTTTGAAACAATTAACATTCTAATGATCATGTTCTATATCACTACCCATCAGAACATTATTGTTATATTTATCTTCCATGTGTATATTTTCACTTCCCCCTAATTTTCTCTTATTAAAAAACCAAGTTGTTTTCTTAACATTAAAATTTTCATTTCTCTCCATTCTTAGATGATAGTTTTTACCCTATATAGGATGTGGGATTTCCACAGTGGTATTTTAAAATTTCAACAACATGTTTAAAAATAACATGTTTAAATTTATTGGATGAAATTTATTGAAGTAGTAGAAAATGAAATAGTATTATATTATTAAAGGAACCTTAGGTTTGACAGCATAGATTACCCATAACACCAAGCTTATACACATTTTTAAATAATATTATTTAATTTTGAGAGTTTTCACCTACCAATTGGAATGTTGGGAAAAAATATAATTAACAATATTAAGAAAAATATTGTTTACACAGGTTTATAAACTGATTTCCTTTTTAACCAATTAATTATAAATTGAAATAAAAACATATTGAACATAAATGATTTATTTTAATAAAATAAATTTATACACAAAATTTCATGTTACCATAATAAATTAAATAAATCTATATTATTGAAATATTTTAATGAAATTTAAATTTTATAAATTCAATAAAATATTTTTAAATTCATCCAATATGTTTCAATGGTTTATAATAATGATAACTCTAATTTTAAGAACAAAAATGATATTTTTTAAAATCCAATTTGGGTCCCTTTTAATGGTGAAACTATTTTGAAACTAAATTATACCTATTTTAATAATATAATTTGATAATGTAAACTTTTCTTTTGATATCAAGATTTCATAATTATCTTAGGGTGCAATTTTAGTATTTTTATAATATGTTTCATATCTGAATGAATACTACCACAATACTGCATTTTAATTGAGGACTCACGTTTCATCTAGATAATTTATAATGTTAAGTTATTTTTAAAATCAGTTTTAAATTGTAAGAAGCTAAATTATATACCAATAAATTAAATTTATTTCATTATAATTAATCTCTAATTGAAACTGTATATAAAAACATTTTAAATTTTTGAACATTTTCACTTAAAAAAACATGGTTTTTCGTTGTATTTGTAGGATTAATTTTAAATTTAATTTTAAAATAATGTGAATAGAATTTTATAAAATGGATTAAATAATTAAAATATAATGGTCTAAATTAGTTAGTATGTAAATTTGTATTTTTATGAATAAAAAAGTGACCATGTTAAAAAGAATTATTTTCGGTGATATAGGTAAAATAATAAAACATGATAAAGTTTAATTTTAAAGGCATAAAATGAATAATAAATACCACATTTAATGGAATTTTAGGTAATTCTAAACCCTAAACACCATTTGAATCATTAACTAGTAGAATAATTCTTGGAAATGAATGTCAGCTCATTATGGTTTTATTTAAATATAATATAGTCATTATTTAATCACATAAAACCACCACTCGTCAAGTATAAATACCACCCATCACCACCCCATTTCACCTAAAATGTATTAAATATCTCTAAAACTATTCCGAACCATATCATATTCAAAATCCAAATGTATAAGTGTTTTTGGTCTCAGAAAAATACCAATTACAATGTAATTATGCAATCCTTTAAGGATGTGATACCCATGAGATAATTTTCTCAAAAAACTTATCTTAATTTCTTTTAAGCTTCTACATTCTCCTGATCTCCATCATCAATCAATGAATGTTAACTCTAAAATCATGTATATAATATAATTTTATTTTTCTAATATAATCTTTTATATCCAACCCCCTTGTATCCCATCTTCTTCAAATAAATGTTACCATTGTCTATAGTATAAAGGCTAATCGCCCCCATGAATAATGATTTTTTCCCTTAAGACCTTCATTGCTATTCATAGATGTAATATTACTGTCAAATATTAAACTAATAGGTATATAATAACTTATTTAATAACATAAAACTAATATATAGACATAATATTAAATAAAACAAACATAGTAAGTGTTAGTTGGAAAATCCCCCAAAATTAAACTTATCATCTATTGATAATTTTTTTATAGTGAATCATCCGAA
Organism: Viscum album; assembly: GCA_963277665.1. Taxonomy (NCBI): domain Eukaryota; kingdom Viridiplantae; phylum Streptophyta; class Magnoliopsida; order Santalales; family Viscaceae; genus Viscum; species Viscum album. Next base: position 584,906,147 of record OY728126.1, on the reverse strand, counting down.
TATAAGAAATAAAAATGTTAAATTAGAAATTTTAAACATATGAAATTTTATAAATACAATTTTAATTCATTTCTAATGTTTTATTTCAATTTTATAATAAATTAACAAATATAAAAAAACTAATCTTGAAAATGTGAAATGAATGCACTCGAAATAATGAAAATAATGTTATATTATTAATGAATGGGTGGTCAGTTGTTCTAAAACTATAATATAAGGTATTGTAAATATTTTAATAAATTATTATATAAATTATCATAAGTATCATATAAAATGATACTTGGAATACAATATGACTTATTGCAAGTGGTAAGAGAGTTCTTAACTCATTTTTCATCCATTTGGTTAAACATATATTTCAATGATTATTTAATGATAAGGAATTGTGGGAAATTTATATTTATATTCTCTTTTTTTATTGACAGCTTTTTTGACTTTCAATGAATACACATAATTGTTTCATTTGACTAACAATATCATCTTTGTAAGGGAATTCGTCTCAATTTCACTTCATTGAGGCATGTTTTAATTTTATGAGCCTAATTTTTTCTATTTGGGTATATAATTCTCCATAGTATTATCTAAGATTGTAATTAAATTTAAATTTAATTTCCATTAAATAAACATTTTTTTACCACGGTTATGATTATTTCATAATCCATATACAATTATATATATATAGAGTCTAAATTTAAACTTATTTGATTAACTAGGTAAATATTGATAAATTATTATCTTCTACTCAATATGGATCTATGTTGACAAATAATATTGTTTCAATGGCCTTTGACACAATAAGGTGAGACTTTATCTTTTCAATTCTTAAAATGAATGGATTCTCAGAGAAGATCATTGGTCTGATCTATACCATTTTGAAAAGTGCTCTCATATCCATTCTTATCAATGGATCCCCCAGAGGTTTCTTTCAATGCACTAAAGGGGTCAGACAAGGGGATCCTCTATCTAGGCTTATGTTTTCTATTGCTGAGGATTACCTGAGTGTCTGTCTTCATGACCTTGTCAACAATGGTATTTATCAATGAATGAGGGTAGGTAGGAATCTATTTTCTCCTTTATATTTACTCTATTCTGATGATATACTTTTATTTTGTAAGGCTGACATGGAAACAATTTTGTGCATCAACGAGTATCATCTCACACTATGATGAGGTTGCAAACCAGATGATCAACTGGAACAAATCCTTTGTTGTCATTAAGAAAGGCATTATAATTTTGTTGCAAAATAGGGTTCCTCATAGGCTTAGTGTCAGGAGGGGCACACTACCCTTTAATTATCTTGTGGTTCCTTTATATTGAGGAAGGGTGAAGCGTTCTCATTTATAAGAAATTGCTCTAAAAATTACCAATTAGATAGCAAGTTGGAAAGGGAAGACCATGTCTCAGGATGGTAGAGTTTTCATTTTCAACTCTGTTATTACATATATGTTTGTCTATTAATTTCTGTGTATAGATGACCAGCACTTCTTCTAAAGGAATTGAATGGAATGATTCAGAATTTCATATGGATTGGATCAATCCATCAAAGGAAACTTGTTACTGTTGCATGGAAGTAATGTATAAAGATGGTCAATATGGGAGGAATGGGAATTAAGGATGCTAGAATTTTCAATAATGCACTTCTTAATAATTTTACTTGGAGGCTTCTCTCTAAGCTGACTTTTCTATTGAATTTCTGGTTGGCAGGTTTTTGGACAGACTTCAAAATAGTTGGTGTAGTACTCTAAAATCTTTTGTGTGGCCTTCAATTAAGAGTGATTATTCATCAATAATGTCACAGTCAATTTGGTTGGTTTCTTCTGATTCTCATCTAAACTGCTGGAACACGCCATGGTTGTCCTTCCCAATAAATTATCATGTTAATATTCCCTCTTCTCTAGGAAATTCTTCCATTTCTGATCTACAAGAAAACATGATTGTGTATGATATCATTCTTAATAACCTTCTCATGGAAATCACTAAATATTTTTATGTTGATATTGACATTTTGATCTAGAAACCTTCTCTCAGTGGATCATTTTCCAGTCGGCATTAGTATATTATGATGTGAGGTGTTCTCTCCGAAATCCCTTCTTGGCTGGTAGGTTTTTGTCAAACTTACATCTCCCCCAGTGATGTTTTATTGATATAGCAGATCTGGAAAAACAGAATTCCCATTCAATGTTTGTTGTAGTGCACTGGGCTCAACCTAGCCTCGGTATGTCATTTCTATATCAATAGTGATTAATCTCTTTCACATCTGTTTCTTCACTGCTCTTTTTCTGTGAATTTATGGAACTATGTGAAATCCATATTCAATTGGTGTCTTGATTTTTGCTCTCTTGAATCGATGTTATGTTCAGCCTTGAAGATTGATTTTAGTGACTATTTGAAATCCTGGTTTAATACTGCCATTATATCATTTTTTCCTACATCTGGAAAGCTCGGAATTCTATTATATTTAACAATGTAAATCCCTCATTCCAGGATGGTGTTCTGCATATACAATGAAGTATTACAGGTGCTTCCATGAACGAAACTGGATCCATGAAAAATGATATTTCTGACTTATTTTGAGATCCCTTGGTGTCAGTGGTAGGGAAAGGAAGACTAGAATGGTCAAATTCATTATGTGGATTCCACCAATTTTAGAGTGGCTGAATGTGAATTTTGATGGGGCGGCCACTGGTGCACCGGGTCCTGCTGGGTGTGGAGGTGTTTTCAGAACTCATAGGGGCTTTGTGAAAGGATGTTTTTTCCATTACATCAGTTATGCTCATACTATTGAAGATTAACTGTGGGAGATTATCAAAGCTATCAGGTATGTAGTTAATTATGGTTGGCATAGAGTATGGTTAGAGTCAGATTCATCTATTTCTGCGCAGATTTTGAAAGATAGATCTCAAAATGTTCATTAGAGGTTGATGCCCGATTGGATCTCCTGTCTTAGGCTTGCTAAAAGCTTATGTCTTGATATCTCTCATGCATATCGAGAATCTAACCATGTTGCTGATTCTCTCTCTAAAAGGTCCATTATGGAGGTCAGTTATAGTTCGTCTTTTTTCATGCCTCTCTATTGTGAAAATTTTATTGGAAATGATAGGGATGGTGTTTTGTACACAAGGCTTTGTAAGGCCTCATATTTTTGAGTTGTATTGTACTGTTTACACTTTTCTCTAATAATTTTTTTGGGAGAAGGTTTCTTCCTGTCTCTTGATCCTTTTGGCTAAATTGGTTTTTACCAATAAATAATACACTATCTTTTGGAAGGTTTTTATGTCAAATGTGTCATGTACCTCAGAAACATATTTTCTTGTAGCTAATTTTTTCCTTCATTATGAATTTATTTTTTTATCCATGATATTTCCACTATGATATTATCTGGGGAATCAGATTGTGAGTATGTTATTGATTAAATGGATTTTTTTTTAATTTTAATTTGAGATATTGATTTTTAATTATTTATTCAACTTATGTAAAATTTTACAAAACACTCACTATAGATTTTAAATCACCATTATTTTGTTTCCATTCCCCTGGTTCTGAAGAATATATCATCGAATTTTTATTCAAGGATGTGGTTTATTATCTTTTTTTATGTTTCGTGTTTTAGTTTTTATTCCCTGTGTAATATGGGAATCATGTATGTTATCTAGTTTTAAAAAACTATTAAACTATTTTGTTCTTAAATATTTTATTCCTTTTAATCTAACAAATTTAATAAATCAAGGCACCATCTCTAGGATATTGGGGTTAATGAATTTAAATAATATATCTATGAATAATGAAATAAATTTTATATATCTTGATTTAATCAATTATATTATTCAAATACATATGATATATATATAAATTTTTAAAAATATAGATATTATTTTAACATGATCAAAATATATGGTCCAAAAATACTGGACTAAAACATACACGAAAAATAATGCAGTTATTATCCAAAAAGTGACTTTATAAGGTATTGTTAACAATTGGGAAATAAAACGACATAATTAAATAATATATTGAAATAAATTTATAAGTGACTTTATATAATATTTTTATAATAAAAGAATACTTTTTCTACAAGATTCTTGATTGTATCCAAATAAATTCATTACTTATGGTAAGGTATTTTTATTCTAACTTTCATTTCTGGGAGACATATCCTATGTTCACCACACATTTATTTTGTGTTGATTATATGACCCTACATTGACATGTTATATAGTTAATATATTTCTTTTCATTGTATTTTTATTTTCAATTTATTTTATTTTTAGTGGGTCTTAATATTCAAATGTTACTAATGTAAAATGTTATTTTTTTCAATCTTTTATTTCTATGAGACACAAGAAATATTCACCGTTTGTTTTTATGTCGTTTATATTCTTCCCAACAATGTATTTTATTATTTTAATCATGTTAAAAATGGTATATACATATACATATAAGTTATATTATTCAATGTGTATTATAATTCAAAAGCTACAAATGTGGGAAAACATTTATGTTACAATATCGATATTTAATAATATTTTTTATAATTAATATTTTGATGATTTAATATTATGTTTTACCTATAAAAAATTATTTATTTCTTTATCCTCTAGACATCTATAAAAAATATTTTTTTTAAAATTCATTTCAATATAATTATTTTATCAATATTCAAAAAAATAACTTGATTTGAATTTATTTTTGTCTTCTATAGAAAATAATTATTTTTAATATACATGTTTTATAAAATTATCTTATACAATGTATTACCTATTTTTCGATGATATTTGAAAAGTAATTTTACCAATGTTGTTATTGTTAATTTTTTTTAAAGGAATGAAATTTTTAAATTTAAATACCAATCTTTCTTATTTTTACTAAAAATGTGAAAGAAATCATTTATTTTGCTTTTATTTCATGAATGATATTTAATGTCACCATGAATGATCGATTATTTAATCCCAACATTACATGATGCCATATTTTAATGATATTTCATGTAATTTTTATTCATTTTCGAAAAACATTATTTCTTCCAATATTTTTATGTGGATATAAATTAATTTCACCATTATTATTATTTCTTGGAGTGGTTTATGATTATGATTATTTTATGATGTTATTATAAGACCCGTTTCATTTGAATGGGTTATGTTCTGATGGAATGTTTATCATGAACTTTTATTTTTAGGGTTTATGATATGATTAATGAATAATGATCTAATGTCATACGTATATATGGTTTTTGTAATGTGATTGGTGGGGAATACATCTACTCCTAATGAATTTGGTGATGATTCATATCTCATTATTTAATTATTGGAAACAATAAGATTTTATTGATCTACTATGGTAAATATACAGATGTCCTAATCCCACTATGACATATTGGTGATTATTCCTAATCTATTATAAAATGGGAAGAATGTATTGATTTATGATCTATTATGATTTCATGGACTCGTATGTTAACATTTAATTGTGATTTTTTTAATACTTTTGATGGTTCCACACATATATGACATTAAAATATATTCATGATGGATTTATGATGATTTAACACATTCATGGTTCATGTCATTTAAATTGATCATGTTTTATTACATTGATCGTGTTTAAGAACTATGGGAGGTTATGTATATAATTTTTATTTTATGTTAATAATCTCATTCATGTATTATTATATTAAAATTTCATATGATCATGAATTGATAACATCCATGTTTAACCCTAATGAGAATATGAGCTCACCGTTTCTTATATTTCCTTTCCCTAGGTTAAAAATAAGGGATTAGGTAAGGTATGTATATAAAGAGTACTAAATGGTATGCTATAAATGGGAGATGTTACAAATATTTCATGAAATAATTTTATTTTTTAAATATTCACCAAATATAATAAAACATTAAGTTCCTGATGTGTTTATTTGGGAAAGCTGAGAATATTTATATATTACATTTTTATACCTATTTAATAAATATTAGGATTATTATATGCGGAATGAATAGAAATTTTTTGTTTATCTTTGTAAATTTTTATGATAAAATATTATTATGTTCCCATATGTTATGTATATGGAAACATATAAGGATATATCTAATTATATTTATAAGTACATGACTATATAAATTTATAATGACTGGATAAATTCGAGGAATAATTACTAGATTATTTTTATGGGTTAAAATTTGTTGTTTCCATGTAGTTATATCCATTTATTGAAATAAGAGGTGGATTTTTATCTAAAACATTTGGGCATAGGATAATAAATCTAAAAAGGGAACATTATTTTTTGACTAAATCCTCATCTTGTGTATCAAAATATTCATTTCTTCATATCTGTTTTGACATAACGTGGTGTATGTTTTTGAAATTCACAAACACATTAAGAAGAAATGATATAGTCATGAAGGGAGCTCTCCTATTAGTTCTCTTGGGTTCCCCTTTATCCACTCTCCTTCATCCTTTCTTTTATTCTCCACTTCTCCCATTATATCCTTCTCTACCCCTAGGTATATAAATTTTTAGGGTTGTGTTGAGTCTCCTTGAGTTTGTAGTGTAATTTTCATCTCATCCACTGCAGGGTATCGTGAATTTTCATGGTATCTAGATCTCTATTGATGATCTTTTCATAGTATTTCACCCTTCTCTAAAAAAAATGATTATATTCCTCCTACCTTTCCCCAAAAATAGTATATATTCTTTCAGAATTATTTTAATGGAACCATGTCCCTAGTTCAATTTTGTTTTTATTTTTCTATGTGGGATGTCTACCAGCTTGAAAGTACTATGGTTCTTCATTCTAGATCTCTATGAACGAATACATCACCATTGTTCACTCTCCTATGGTGGTTCTTTTATAGGTCCTTAGTTATGATTTTTTATCACTGTTACAAGATGATTTCTAACCCTTGTTTTGTTTCAATTTTATTGTACCACCATTTCCCTACCCCCTCTACCATTTCACCATGATATCGATTTCAATACACCACTGTTTTCTTGTTCGATGTCTTCCTTAATGATTTGGGATGTATTTGTCCATTTTGTAATGGTGGTTCATCTCGTGTTTCTATGTTTTTGTATCATTTACATCCTATTGGTTCGTTAGAAACTGAGTTATTGTTGGCGTCCACATAATGTTAGGGTTTAGTGCTATCCTCATGGGGTTTTCATCATTGTGGGTTCCTTCCCTTGGTGAAAAGAGTGCATGTTCTATGTGACTAGTTTTAGGATTATTTGCAGCCTTGATGGTTATGTCCTAGTGTCTCTTGATATGAGGTCACTGATTGAGGTAGATTCGTGAGATTTAAAGAAATCAAGCTAGGTTATGTTGTGAGGGGCCTTTAGTAGCAGGTGAAAGAATTGTACCCATTATGGTGGCATGTGAATCCTTTGTTGTGGGTCATGATTTGTGGGGGTGGTTCACTATTTGAACCCATCCCATCGAAAATTGGGTGTATGTTAAGGTAACCTTCAACCATTAAAATATGTTTTCTGAAAATAAATATAATGATTCCAGGAAAAACACTTTATGAACCATCGTGAATAATTTGAATTGATTATCACCTTTTGAGAGGTATTTTAAACCTATGGTGTCATGTTTTAAAAATTATGGAACATGATTTATACATATTATAAAAACTATTCTAGGAATATTTTTTCACCACTGTGATTATTGTTTCGTACACTATGATTTTTTTGTTTTCGTCAATAGAGAGAACCAGATGGAACTGTGTTAACAATGAATGTGATATATAATTTATTGATGCAAAAACAGTTGGTATGATTAATAGATATGAGGATATTGTAATTATACCTATTGATTTATCAAGATATATGATTAACAAATTTCACATTATCAAAATCCTAGAATCACCAAATAAGAGAATAATAGTGTTTACTAAGTTATCATGTGGTGGATACCATGGAGGAAATAAGATTCAATTATATATATATTGATAATGTGGGTGGAAGAACATAAGGTAACGTAAAAAATGGATAAATAGTTTTATTATGTGTGGAGATGAAGGGAACATAGTTTGTAATTAGAAATGAAACATTAAGTGTTTAGTTAACACATTGGACTGGAATAATGGATTCCATAATGCATCATTAGCAGTTGAATGTTCTAAATGTGGGAAATATGGGTATTATTAAATTCTGTGTCCTGGGGGATTGATCATGAAGTGGTGTATTTAGGATTAATGAGAAATAGGTTTTTTATGATGGAGGCACTAAAATGAATTATAAAAGATAATATTTATTAAAGAATAACATAATGTTTCCAAGATAAAATATTAATAATGAGGTGGGGTGTTTGAACTATGTTTACATTGGAATTTAATAACTATGTTATTTGAATCCTAAAATATATACAAGGATTTTTTTATACAAATATTTCATTATGGATATACAAGAATATGTCAAGTGGTACTGAAGAGCTAGAAAAGTAATTTAATAAAATGCGGATGTTCAATAGAAATCATGTTGTTTATTGAAATAAAGCCATTAATGTTTTCATAATATTGAGATAATGGTGTTTACTTGGAAAAAAGAGAAGATTTATATGGATAAAGAATAATTGGATAGTAATGATCACTTCGAACTAAATATTAATTTTATTATAAAGTTGTTTATGTTATCAATTATGATATTTACAATTTTTCTATCGAATATATTATATAATCAATTGTATATTTACATAATCAGGTAGAATGTATGATTTCATCGAGGTCATAACACAATTCTTGTTACTACCATATTTCATGATAATATATGACCAAGGAATTAACATATTTTGTATATTAAAATTAAGAAAAAAATATGATATTTGGGGGAATAATATTATGAATATTTACAAAATTTTCTGACCTTAATTAATTGTTTTTAAAAAAATTGGTTTCTCAAGGATAACCATTTCGGGAATAGTTTACATTGAACATTAGTTGTGGTTATAGAGATTAATGTACGGTATCATCATATAATGATTTATCTATATTGGATGTCTTTTTCTAAAAATATTTTTATTGATGATATCTATATATATAATCAGTGACATATCAATCTTTTAGGTATCTTATGATCCACTAAATGTTGAAATTATTTCATGAGGGTTAAAAAATTATCTTTATTTCTTATAGTATGATATGATGTGGAAATTGATTGAAGCACAACCAATGTTTGATATTGATGTTATGAAATAGGGAGAAATCAATTAATTATAAGTTCTCGGGTTCATTATATTTATAGCAAACAAATCCCAACATCATTTGGAAAATTATCTTGAAATAAAAAAAATTATCCATTTAATTTCATTTATAATGGATGAGTAGTCTTTTCACATATCATAGATTAATCTCTTTAAGGTTTCCAGCTTTCTCCAAACCATTTTATATGCTTCTTTCTATTAATCCATAAGAATTATATTTATCCCCCAAATTTGTATTTTCGATTACTATAAATTGTATACTATTAGGAAACCTAATTTTTTTGTTATTAAATGTGACATTCATATAAACATTTATCACTTTTCAAAATGAGTCATATAAAACCTTTTTATATTTTTTGTTTTTCGTAATGAAATTTTCAAATATCAATCCCTTGATTATTGAGATAATATTTAAATTGTGCGTAAAGACTAAATTTTAGGGGGTAAATTTTTATTCCCCAATATATTATGAACTATTTTCTTTTCGTATAAATTTAATTAATTTTATATATTTTGTTATATATGACATCGAGTTTTAACAAACCATGACATTATATTAACAATATATTTTTAAATATCCTTCATAACAGAATCGTTAATCTTAGAGGTATAAATAGTAATACAAAAATATAAATATTATATATAATGGTATTATATAAATATCACATAGTGATAATAAAATACATCATTTTTTGTAAAGTCTTTCAATGTTTTCAACGTATTATTTTCTTAACAAAATTTTCTTGTTTCATTTGTTGATGAAATGATAATGTTATTTTTTTCCTATTTTAGAAATATTATTTTACAAAATAAAGACCATTTTTTAAAATACATTTCCTATCTATATTTCAAAGAATCTATAAATTATCTTAAATGGTGATTTTTTTGATAAATAATAATAAATAACAATACTTATGTATAACTATATTTTCATTTAAATATATTGGAAGATAAATTTAATTTTAAAAATTTTTAAAAGTAAAATATGTTAAATTATATGTTTAATAATTCAGTTTTAATCATTGGAAACCATTTCATATTGAATTTTCATATTAATACTTTCAATACATATGAAAAAATTTCCCTTAGGAGAACAGATTTTTCATCACATTCATAGACTGAGTTTTTAATTAATATTTAATAATTTTAGTGAATGGAATTTAGATTAATGGATTCTGTATTTAGAATATAAATAATTAATATTATATACTATGTTCAAAATAATGTTTTTAATAATGATTAGAAAAAAAATTAAAAATTACTTACTATTGTTAAGTTTAAAATGAGTTTACCTGGGGTGTTAAACTGAAATGATAAGATGTAAAATGACCTATAACCATGTCCAAATAAAATTTGATATCCATATTTTTATCTTATATAAAATAATTTATTATAATGATTAATTTTCAACCCATTTTTTATGATTAAAATGAGGGTACAACTATTTTATTTCAAAAATTACAAGAGTTCCCTCTCCCCCACATATAAAAGGAAACACCCTCTCTTATCCACTTCTTAGTTCCCTTACCTTTTTTCATCCTATACCAGCCATAATATATTTCATTCATCTATATACACTTATTACATGGATTTTCTTAATTATAAAACCCTTTAATGAAGGTTTTAGATATAAACCTAAAAGGGTTCTCTAAAAAATAGATATTGTTCTTAACTATAAGTAATCATTTTTTTTCTTCTAAAGATCCTTTAAATTTTCATAAACATTTCAGATACAAAATTATGTATCAAAAATTTTGCAAGATTTTATTAATGAAATGACATGCATCTATCTTCTCTTCCATCATGTGGTAAATAAAACAGTCGATCATGTGTACGGTGGACGATAGCTTCAGGAACCGATATCGATAATTTTCCAACACCACCGATCAAAAGTGGATATAATTATGGATTTCATATATTTATATAATATTTATGAAATGATAATAATTTTTGAATTATAATATCACATATACATTCTATATTTTTATTATAAGAGAATATGATAACACTGTTCTGGTTTACAATGTACTATGACCTCACGAAGTGATGTCATTTGTTTGTTACATTCACTTTACATGTAAGATCTTATGAATATATTAAATGAAATTTGGTCACATATATCAGATAATAATTATTTTTTAAAGGGAAAATGTTATTTATCTTACTCTACTTCTATCCAGATAGAATACAGAAACAATGTCCTTCTATACATACAACCTATTGTCTCCATTTATAATGTAAATCATTTTCTATCTCAAATATTTTTAAAATTAAATAAATACATTTTTATAATATTTATGTTATGTTTTTAATATATATATATATATTATCAAACCATTATAATAATATAATTAATGAAAAATATCGTACCAAAACATACTTGAAAAATGAAGAAGTTATTATCCGATAGGTGATTTTTAGAAGGATGTTTTAATTAATGAGAAATAAAATATCATATGTAAATCGTATATGGTATGATATATATATATATTAGAATTTTAATATAACATATTTATAATATTATTATATGATTTATACCATAGGTTCGAACACGTGCGATGAAATTTGATCCATACGGTATGGGATTGCTAATCTAACTATAATTTATTGGAGACTTATGCCATGTTAACCGCTCATTTATTTTGTGGGGTATATATTATAACAGTATGAAATGTTATATAATGAATATTATTATTTTCATGATATTTAATGCTTTAATTTTTGTGACTATTTCTTGGGGATTATGATTCAAATTTTACCAAGGTGGTAATGGATTTTTTTATACACTTTTTTTTTGTGGGATGCATGACATATTCACCATGTGTTTCACTTGTGTGGTGTACATAATTCCTATTAATTTATTTTATGATTTTTATCCTGATAATTGTGGGATATAAATATCCATTTGAGGTTATATATTTCATGGTTCTTGTGACTTAAAAGCGTCCAAATAAGAATAAAATATATTATAATTTCATTGTTTATCATGATAGATATTGATTAAGTTTCTCATGATGAAATAATATGATATAAATTTGCAAAAATAAAGGTAATTTATTATCATATGTTGATTTCAGGAGATAAATTTTTCTTTTCATTTTCCTCTCTTTAGGTACTCAATATTCTAAAATAAGTGTTTTAAGGAAAAAGTGTACGTATTTCTCTATTCTATTGAAAACACTTTTCCTTCCATGTCCCTGTTTTGTAAAAATTTAATTTTTTAATAAATTTACAATGATAGTTCTATAAAATTTGTACCAATGATTTAATTTTATTATTTTTTTAAAATTAATATTTGGGATGTTTAAAAAAACATTACACTTTTTACCAAAAATGTGAAAGCCATAACTTTTTTAACATGCATGACCTAAATGATATTTCTCATTTTCATGACCAGAAAATTATTTAAAGAATCCATTACGATTATCCAATTTTATTTTAAGTGAAATATATTTTTATTAATATTTGAGAATTTTTTTTAAATAGTTTTTTAATTATAAATATGATACTTTCCTCTTAAAATTTTTAATGATATTTCATGGTATTTTAATTCAAAAATTATAGCAACCTATAGTGTTTACTATGTTTTAGTGGGGATATAATCCATTTATACTATCATTATAAATTTTTGGGGTGATTTATTCTTATGTGGAATTTATTATATAATTATGAGGACAAAATCCTTTCTATTGTTTATGCTATGATGGAATGAAGATGTAACAGTTTTCATTTCATGTGTTTTATTACAGATAATTTTTCAAAATAGAATCTTATAATTGAATTTTTAGAATCTGAATAACATTTAAAAAATGATGTTATGTTCTATATGATATGAGTTGTGGATGAGGAATCTGAGGGATATTTATTGGACTAGTTTCTAAGGGATCATATTTTTTTCTTTTAGTCATTATTCCTCACAGTTTTCATGTATTTTAATTTTAATCCCTTGGATAAAACAATAGATCATATAGGGATATCCGTATAGGAAAATAAAAAATTATCATATGGGAGTTACATTAACCATGATCAGGAACTAGCACAGTCAACCGGTGTATGTTATCATTGTTAGGTGCACACATTCCCAAGAACAAGAGTCGTGTCATGTCATGAGAAAATATTGTAGTAAAAATTACTACCATAGTTTAAGGTCACAAATTTTTATGAGGAGACCTAAGAACTTTTTTCCGGTGGTCATAGGATCCATGATAAGTTATTATGTGCTTTCAAACCTACTGAAAAATTATTGTGGGATGGGAACTTGGCATGAAACTATTCTCTTTCCATAAACATATGTATAAAATTTATGTCATCTAATATAATTATTATATTCTATTTGATCACATTTCATGATCATCTTTAAATTCCTCATATCCATTTCACACTCCAATACTGCTAGTTTGAGCCCAATACACTAGATGCTGACTTTATTGATCAAAATCATTCATGATGACTATCTCCATAGATCGATCCAAGGAAATCTAGATCATGATTGATTCTAAACATGTGACTTCATCTAGCATTCATGGAATTATATAAGTAGTTTATACATCTCATGAATGGAATCAGTGACATGATATTTTATTAATTATACATATGTGTTCTTCACATGTTGTTTTTTTGTTATGCACTATGAATCATGAAACCATGCTCCATCAGATGTAGCTACTAGAATTTATAAAGTGTTTAATCACAAACTCTCCTCTACCCTATTCAAAAAAAGAAAGAAAATTCAATGAAATGTTTGAAATCATGCATGAAGTGTTATGAAGAATAGATCCAGAAAATGAAGGTGGTCATTTTATCCTCATCAATCCATCACAAAAATTTATAATTGTCATGTGAAAAAAATATGATGCTTGAGTGATGATTTACCAGCATATTGATTGTTTTCATGAAAAATATTCTATGATTCCTTTGCGAGAGGCTTTTTTCTTTTGAATTTTGTTAATTTTTCAATTGTGATTCCTTCAAGGATTGTCTGGAGGTTTTCCATTGATATTTCACTTGATCACTACAAGCCTCCAAATAAATAACATAAATACAAAAGGTGATGTTTAACGAGATATCACTTGATCATACGAAGCCCATCATGTGAAGCTATCTAGTATCACATGAAAAAACAAAAGTCATTAGAATCCCTTGATTTTATAATGAAATTACTCACTATATTGACATCTTTGAATCACCTAAGGACTCCATATAATCTATTTTACATCTTTTGATAATGATTGTATAATTCTCTCCATAACCTCATGTCGGTGTGAACAGTTAATTAATCCTAAAATGTGGCGGTAATAAAGCTACCTTTTAATATATAAAAACCTTTATTAACATTAAAAATGAACATATAAAAAGGATAAGGGAAATGAGATATATAGGAGTGGATAAGAAGATAATATAGGTCTTCTTTCATTATATAAATTCACCATGTACATGTGAGACCCCACCGTGACAACCCATTATGTGAACCCTTCGTGGTTACGTGCTTGTATTATGATACGTACATAATGTAATTCTATCATGTTAGCCTCAATTGAGTGGTTCAGGTATTTATGTTTTATATTAAACCATTATATTTTTTTTCATAACTACATAATGTGGTTCCCAAACGATTACATGATCACAATCATAATTTTGATTCGAACGCAGATCGACATGCGAACTCCACATGCATGTGAATCTGTATACATCTCCACCTCATTCAATAATACCCTAAAATGTGTCCCCTAAACCTTACACCTCATCTATTCACTCCTCCTAACATGAATATTTTTTCATTATTCAATGGTATGATCCCATTCAATATGAAACTTTAACCCTTGTTCATGCACACTTTATCACATATATGATCCTAGAAATGTTCGAGAGAGCCAATGACATGCCTCTTTTAAGATCATTTTATCACATGAATCAACATAGTCCCTGATCTTCCTTCATGTATCCTTAGACATGCTGCCCTTGATCAAACAATATTCCAATGATATATTTTTATCAATTATTGAGGCACCTTGGAAATGTAATCCTTGATCTTGATAAATTTCATAGGCATTTCAGCTCCAATCAAGAAAACCACCTTGGACCAGTCAAATTCAATCAAGAATTTTTACTTGTACGTGTATTCTTTGATCTATTGAAGTACCCTAGACTAGTAGTATTTGATAAATCAAAGCATATTGGACATTCCAACTTTGATCCTATAGAGAATATTGGAGTCTTAATTTTTGATAATATGAATCATTATGGACATGTCAGATTTGATCATGTGAAGCACCGTAAACATGTTATCTTTGATAATGAAAAGATCCTAGTGCATGTCATGTATATAGCTTGGACATGTCAGCAATATACCATGGTCATGTCAACATGATACCAAAGACATGAACAATAGACAATGTAGGACATTTCATCCAATTTATGGAGAAACCTTGGAACATTTCATCCTTATTAAAAATATGTGCATAGAATTCTATAATGTAAACCACTAGACATAAAATGTCATTTGATTACCCCCATTACAGTTGAGTGTCATTAATGGGTCTGGATTATGCACTCATG
Source organism: Viscum album (assembly GCA_963277665.1). Taxonomy (NCBI): domain Eukaryota; kingdom Viridiplantae; phylum Streptophyta; class Magnoliopsida; order Santalales; family Viscaceae; genus Viscum; species Viscum album. The sequence continues at coordinate 584,890,399 of OY728126.1, read as the reverse complement.
AAACCCTATTTATTATATTCTCTCAGATGGGACTATTTGTTAATCCAATCATATTTGATGTACCATCTATAGGAATTATCTCTCATTACATATCATTGGATGCAAAATTAATATGTAACAATTTAATAGATTCTATTATATGTCCACAGAAATCCAAGACCTCAGGGATAATAATTACCCCTTCAATTATAATCACATTTACTAACCCATCACTATGTTAGAATTGAATGACCTTTGAGGAATATAATTCTACTTATAAGTAACATATAGAGGATTCCTTCATGAGGCCCGAGCTCAAATGGGAATCCACATATTTGTATGTCCCATAAAATATCAATTTCCCAAAATGACGTAAACAAATTATCCCATTATTCTACCATCCTACTTTTTCTATCAGTAGATGGGAAATTGGTTCATATATGTGCGTCTTTTGATGTGCATTCCCCAACCATGCCCACAAGTACATTAAACTCATCAGTGGGTTAGGGGAAACCATTCTATTATAACTATAATTCCTATTATAAATAGGATAAATATTATTTATATTTAACACCTAATATCTATATCAAATTATCCAAAATGTTTGTAATCATACATATATAAGGTAATCCATAATTGTTGTACCGCATAAAAAATTTCTCTCATGTGATGTGTCAAATCTTCCACTGACTCTTATTTCACACACTAGGCCTAAATCACATGGATTTTAAACTGACGATGAATTCACTAATATAATAATTTGGATTTATCCAATGTAGGTCCTTATTCAGGATATAAGACCAATTACTTCACATATTCACTCAAATGTCCATACTCTCGATGAGGCAGTTCATGGAAACCTTACATGTATAAGCCCCACTAAATGACTCGGTTGTCTCACCATTCATGATTAAGACAACTGTAACACTATCTATGTGACATAGTATCCATGTATTCATAGGATATATACGACTCCTCATCATGGCTTGATTCCAATACTCAATATTCTTGTTCCCAAACACATGTCCTTGCCACATGATGTTAAACATGCTGAAATAGTCTTACATATAACCTATATAAATTTCAAATGAATTGTGTGGGTTCTGATTCCTAATCTCAAATGTTGCATACGACACATCATAGTGGTTCAATCCCAGATCCATGAAAACAATTATGTCCCTATAATGGAAAAAATATTGATTTCTAGAATATGAATATAAACTAAATCATAATAAGTAGATAATAGAATAATGGAGAAACTGTGATACATAATGTTGTTCCTACTAGTCCATGGTTTTCATCATGTCATTGGAATTGGGTTAATAATTGATATATTGTGATTTCAAAAGGATTGACCTACATAATATAAATTTATAATAGATTATTGGAGTATTGGATAATTCTCTATAAATGGTTGAGATAACATTTAACTACAATCCTCTTGAAGAATGAGAGATCCTATGTGTAAATAGGTTTGAAACCCAGAATGACAACCATCCATTAGAATGCCGGCTTCTGTGTCACTAGGAATTTGGGAACTATATGAATTTTTTTTTGAGAAAAAATAGTAATACCCAAAAAAACTGAAGCACACTCAATCGCCCACAATCGAGAGTCGGGTAAAACCTCCACATTTGATGGGAAAAATGAAGAACATGATAAGAAATCTTTTAACTATACTAAACCTATCATTAAAAATGAAAAAAACCTCCATTAACTATGGAATAAATTGATATTCCATTGAATATTACGTATAATTTTGTACTAATATGGTTTTTTTCATCTTCAATAATTTTCAAATTCTATACTATCCAAATGGAATCTTCAAATGTGCCAATTAATTCTACATTCCTGCTGGAAATTAATATATAACACATTATCCTAATGTGAATAATCAGTAGAAACATGAATCATTCACATAATCACCATGAAAACCTTATATTAATGTCCCAAAGGTTCTCTTTCTGCAACTCAATTCATTTTGTTTAATTTTTTTGACAATCTTCCTCTAAGACTACCACATCAACGACTCCATCCTAGAATGAGGTGCAGCTCATAAAATCCTCCAGAAAATAAAGTATTATAGGCCATCATTTTAATGATAGGGTTAATAAGAGGAAGTGTCCCTTGTTTCCATATTGATTAGCATTTTAATCTTCTCCCCTAACACATATACATAATCCATCCTAATCTCAGGGATGCAGGTGAGGAAAATCCATTTGTAAACTCAACCACGCTGGAGCTTTCTTGGAGGGATCCAATCCATTTTAGACATCTTCATCAAAATATGACTATAATTCGAGAGTGACATTTATAGAAAGATATGATTACTCTAGTTATCTATATGATGGAATATAATATGAAAACCCGCCTGGGTAATCTAAACAATGAAACTCTAGAAAAGGATTACTTTCTTATTACAACCAATTTATCTGAGACCCGTTGGTGTATCCTAAAAGTGTCCCAATATCAATACAATATCATTAGTAACCAAGAACCACTAAAAACATCACAATAGTCTTTGTGACTAAGTAACACCCAGGAGAACCCTATTCCTCAGGGACATGGGAATAAATATTATCATTAACCCTAGTATTATATTCAATATGGGTGTTTACCCAAAAAATGGAATAACAGTTATAGAAAAACCAAATGATGAAATGGAATGCATCACACCAAATGACATAACTAGTACCAAACAATCATACAAGATACAATATTTATGTCGATAATTATCCCATAAATGTGATCAGCAATTCAATTTCAACAAAATATGAGGAATTCACCTTATATTTGGATGATAACTCCCCAAAAGAGTATAATTTTTCCCTTCTACTGTAATATGTGTCATAGTAGTATGGCCTATATTTTCCCCCAATACTAAACAAGAGGGGAATAATTGTATGATTAATTCATCTACATAAGGCACTAAAAAACCAATAAAAACCAGAAAAGTGTGTTATCAATGGACTATACTCCCAATAGAATAAATATATTCGGTCTATTTGGTCCATGTTCAGACTCCAAACATTATCCACCCATGCTACCCTTGTCATAGTAAAAGATGGTTTCATCAATCCTATATGTAATACAGTTATGTATAACAATACAATTACTACAGAAGAGAAGGTCACAAAAATGAAATCAGTGAATGATGATCTATGCACAATAATTATGGGTTGTCTACTGGGATCTCTTCCCCAAAAGGATGTACTTTCATTTTAATACAGAGGCCTTACTTGAGGTGGTGTGCCCCTGCTAAGGATAGATTTATAATCTTCTTCCCCTCATCGGTTGATGTCCAGAAATTTCTCCACCTCACCCTTTACAAAATGGATATAAGACTTTTCGATTTCTAAAGACCCACATCCCATAGGGTTAGGGGATTCCCCACATTTTCATTCTCCCTTATGCGGAGCTCTAAGAAACCAACTATTTGACACCACGAATTATTACAAACTTTTTTTCTAAAATAAAATAATTTTCATTAATGTATAGAATTGTTTGATACACCATTTTAATCAATAATTATATGCTACACCAATATAAGTGTTTACTACATGCAACACCGAATCATCTTGTGTCACATGCAACACTAACATTTAATGAAACATTATTTTATTATTTTAATTATTTAACCAATATTTCTATAATACATTAGTTTTAAATAGTAATATGAATAGTAATAAATAATTTTTAAAAATTATTGACAAATTATATATTAAAATAAGTCATATTGATAATATAATGTATAAATTTTTAAAACAGTATTTTTATATTTGAGAATACTATTAAAAATAATTAACTTCTTTTTATTTCCTAATATAAAAAATAATAAAAGTACATTTATAAAATATAAAAATTTAATTTTTTAAAATAAACTTCATTTTTTAATTATAATGTTAAAATTATATTATGGATAATTTTAGTTATTTTATTGTGAATACGTCAATTTTTGATTAATAGTGAAAATGCTATATTTTAATTCTAAACTTATTATTCATAAAATTTATTTATATTGTTAAATTATATTTTCATTTATATTTAATGATTAATTAGATATATTTTACATTAATTAATCCAATTAAGTCATTGGATATAATTTCAAATTGTAATTTAATCTAAAAACATTTGAAACATTTAATAATTTTCTATTAAAACCCTTTGTATCAACCCATATGTCGGATTTCATTTAATAATATTTATAAAACATCATTTTTTAGAATTTAAAATTTTTTATTGAATATTTGGATTCTTAAAAATTAATAATTTCCAATAATTTGAACGAATTTTTTTGAAAAAAAAATATTGGTGAAGGAAAGTTGAATTAATTACAATGAATAATGTACAAATGAGCATCATTAATGACTAAAAAAAATAGTGTGTAAATATTACCCAACAGTTGTCTAAAAATATATTTTTACCATATTTATTCCCTAAGATATCTATGTATCTATATTTTTCCATATTAATCCCTTGAGGGACGAATAAAACATGGGTTGAACTCAAATATTTTCTAGAATACCCATCGAGTCATTTTATCCACTTATAAAAGGCTTCCTCTCCTCTCTCTCTCTGTACAAAGTTCAAGAACCATTGTCTCAGAAATACCCTACAAAAATATACTCCCCAAATTCCTCCTATAATCCTATAATAATATATTTTTAAAAAAATCATTCTAAGGATTCCCTTTGATGAAAAGCTAAAGAAGTTAACCAAAGAAGATATAAAATCATTCCACAAACTCTTTTTTTTGTATTTCTATTATCCCCAAAACAAAATATTATTAGTATATGATTAAATAATAACCATATTATAATAAATATAATGATATGTGTTTATATTAAGGTTTATAACTACTCTTAAAAACACATGCACCAAATGTGACACACAATCACCAATCCTGTGTACAACAAACTACCGCCTCACGAACTGATGTCATTCTTTCTTCCATTACCACAATTAGTGTGTAGTAATAATGATTGAAATTGTGATTTTAAATTATATATATTAACTTTATGTTTTATTTATTATCATGGACATGTTATATAAAAAATAACTTCATACTCTCCATTTTTTCAAATATGATAACCTCATTTCTAGACGTGTGAACTACAACCTCCTCAATGCGATGTGATTTGTTCACATTACATGAAATATATTATTGACGAGTCTGGTAAATTTATAAGATACACATGAAATATTTATTATACTAAAATTTTATAATAAATATGAAGATATTAATTTAATTTAAATTTCTTCTTCTAGTACTCAATAAAATCGAAACAACATTCAAGATTACATATGGCCTACAGTCTCCATGAATGGTTTATTACATTACATATTTCAAAATTTTATATATTATTAAAAATATAAATAAACATAATATATATATATCACATTCATATAACTTTTTAAATTCATATAATATTTAAATATTTTCCTATGTAAGAGGATTAATAACAATAAGTGAAAACACATAAAAACAAATATTACTCAAAATGTAATATTAAATGATGTTGTTAATAAATGGGTAATATAATGTAATATTAAAATAATATATGGTATGACATATAAGAATATAGTTTTATGGTATATTTATAATATTCTTATATTTTTATATGTTATTTTTGAACAATTAGGTCGGTAGTCAGGGCACTAGGTAATGGTTTTTATTTCTCACTTTTGTTTCTATGAAATTTATTCCTTATTCACCATTAATTTATTTTGGTATTGTATATAATGTCCATTAATATATTATATTATTATTATCTATATATTTATTATTATTTATATATCCATTTGATGATCTCCCTTTCTTAGGGTTTATGTTTCCAATGTTACAAAATTGGTAATGTAATTTGGTCTCAATTTGCATTATTTGAGGCACATGTTTTTTCTTCACCTATATTATTTGATGAGGTGTGTATTATAAATTATAAAATTTTATATCAGGAATACCTTTGTTTTATAATATTTTACTCTTTCTTTAAATTAATTTCCTTACATGGATCATATGATTCGAAATTACCATGTGTTAAGAGATATTTCTAAAAATCCCATTATTTACCGGGACTGTATATGATTATTCATTCATTGGTGAAGTCAAACAAACTATATTTATAAAAACACATGAATTACTTTTCTCATTAATATGGTAATGATATATTCATGTATTATAATAATTTTTATAGTCTTTGAAACATAATTTAATTAATAAAATGTAATTAAGAAAAAAATTCCTCATTTATCTCTTCAGTCAAAAATCTGTTTTATTTAAAAACGATTTATTTGAAAATGTGTACAAAAATCTCTTTTAAATGATCTTTTAAGATCATATTAATGGAAAAAAATGTATAATATTTACTTGTTTTAAAATCATGATATATAATTTTTCAATTATTTTTTTAACGAAAAAGGATTTTAGTTGTTATTTTGTTTCAAAAATAGTTTTTCAATGAAGAATAGATATTTTCTTGAAGAAATGTTTTTTAAAGAATTTTCAAAATAATTATTAAAATAAAAAGAAATAATTTTCTTAACCATTCTATAATAAGGATATGATCCATGAGTTCCATTAATATTATTTCTATAAATGGGTTATGTTTTTATCACATTATTCTATTGAAACCTATTTTTCTTTGAGAAGAAGTATATTAATAAAACATGTTTCAATTTCATAGGTTAAATGTTTAAGAAACCCATTTCTATTTCATGCGTAATAGGAATAAAAACCCCATTTCTATTTCATATGTTTTAATATTCTAAACCCCATTTCACTTATGTGTATATGATTGTGAAATATATGTCTCTTCATAGGTTATTCTTTAAGGAAATGATTACAAAACCTATATCTTTTTTACATGTTATGAGATGAATAAATGTCAATGGTACCCATTTCAATTAATAGGTTATAATATTATTTTTTATGATTTTTTATAACACATAAATATTATTTCATTATGATATTGGTGGGACCTATATATATACATTTCATTTGGTAATGATTTGTATCTCATGAGATAGACATGGCTGGAACGTGGAGTGAATTCGGTTCAGTAAAAGAATTTGTCCACTAAGATGGTCTTGTCAGTGATACTTCACTTTTAAGATGGTCATCTGAGTGAACCATTAATAAAATTGTATTTTTAGTGAACCCATTCTATTAATACTTCCTTGGGAATATGGCTTTACTACTATGTATCTCATTTTATATGCTTATGTGTCTACAACAATTCCAGGTCTGGTTCCTATGTTATGTTTTCAGGGATTATAAGTTTGATCCCATTATGATTAATGTATTATGAACTACCAATATTTACGAAGTGATTCATTTTTATGATCATTGATATGTAGGTTATGATCTTATGATGTTATTATCACAATATCATACCTTTATTCCCATGATTATGATTACATGTCTATCTTTTTTACCCATACTTATCATATTGGCGCACCCCTTTTTCCCTTCCCTAGGTAATGGTGATATTTATATTTTTGATATGTCTAATAGTGTTTCAATTCATGATGAATATAGTGGGTGATAATGTATCTCACTAATGTACCAGTTTTTATGCTTCCTTGTTTTGAAAGGAAGTAAAATAATATCGTCATTGGGCATATGTTTGTGTAATGTATTATGTATTCCACAAAAATGATGTAATTTTAATGCATTCTAAAAGATGATATCTATATTTTTTTATCATAAAATTTTTTTAGTTATCCATTGGAATATATGATAAGAAAACATTAGTAATAACCCAAATGACATTTATATGGATAAATATAACGATAAGGAAGTGTATCGGAAGATGTCCTCAAATTTTGGTAAAGGATAGAGTGAGTGGGTTCTTATAAATACATATGTGTATTTATTATATAATTTTATTTGGATTTGTCACATATTTATATAAGGGTAATAGCCAAAAAATCACCATATTTTGATAGACTCGATCAGGAACCTTTGTATGAAAATGGGCCTTACAATACAGCTGGTTTTTCCACCCCCATAGGATAAGAATGGAAACTTCGAAATATTTTCATAAATCATAATGAATTATGTATGTATAGTTTTCCTATGAATATATTTGAATTAACAGTTGGTGTCTGATATTCAATATGGTGACATAATTTAGATATCCTTTTAGTGGGTTTTCATTATTATGTGGTTCTTCACTATGATGAATGTTTCTAACTCTATTATTATTTGTTTTAGTTAATGGTTATAACAAGAAGGAACCATTTTAATTGTGATTGTTAGGGGAAATAAAATGATTTTCCTTTGGAGATACTAAATGCGTTATGACGAGAAATTCAAAATCTCATTTCTATGATCTCCCAAGTTTCTCAAGATATAAATCATGAAGGAATTCCATATGAGAAAATGAGGGAACAATATTTTTTGATCCCACCATGAGGAATCATACAACTACTTTTATGAGGACTTATATTCCACATTTGGATGTGAAATGGATCAATACCACTAAAATGGTAATATCTATTCTCTAGGGATCTGATCATTAAAAACTAATTCTTGATATTTATCGGTTAGAGGGTGAAGAGAGACAGTGGTGGACTCTAATATATATTAGGATGTAGAAAGATAAAATTGAATCCATGGATTTGAAAAGTTTAAAAAATAATATTTCAATGATGAATTTATTCATATTATTTATACAAGGGTGGAGAAATAATTCCTTCAGTAAAAGAAAAAGGATCATGAATTTGTTAATACCTATGAGGCTAATATCACATGACATTTGAGGTATACTTATGGTATTGTCATCCAACCTTAATGTAACTCTAATAGGATCATAAATGACATAATGAAATGTCCCAAGAGTTCATTGGATGTAATAGACATTATTTTCAACGAAGAGATTACTTATAATTCAATCAATGTTTACATGGAGGTTAGAGTTTTGTATTAATCATTTGGATTTGACAATAAAAGTAATATAGAGTTCAAAGGAAAATCTAAAAATCATGGAAAAAAGAAGTTCAATAATGATAATAATGAGAATGAAGAGAAAGCTATATAGAATGAACCTCCATTGCATCAGTTCTACAATTGTAAGAAGAGTGGGTACTTGGAAAAAAAGTGACCAACCCAAATTGAGATTGATTATGATTGATATTGGGATCCTATTAATCCAATTGATAAGGTGGAATATTATACGCTTGTAATTTCTGATGAGGGGTGTGATAGTGATGTTTTAAAAGGTACATATACCATCCAATATGTATCTACTAATGTCTTATTTTATTATGGAGCTACCAACTCATTCATTTCTAAATAATTTTCCAAGGGTATTATGGTTCAAAAAAAATGATTAGATTTATAATTAACAGTGAAAACCACTAATGGTGCAATGATTAAATCTCATGTCTATGATTCCACTATGAATTATTTTTGTAGGAATATAGTTCCAAATAATATTTTCATTATTCTTATATTTGAATTTGATGTAATCTTAGCAATGGGTTGGATTTGTCATAAAAAATACCACTTTAATTTTAAAGTAATGGAAGTTATTATAAAAATTTCAATCCTATCATTGATCATGTATCATAGTTAATATAATTATGAACATCCTACGAAGACTGGATCTTATGTTTGGGTATTCAAGCCAATTTAGAAGGGTTTTCATCTCAAATAGTTGAGTATAAAATATACATGGATGCTATTATTCTTCTTTGAGAGTTTGTGGATGTCTTTCTGGATGAATTGCATAGCCTTCCACCCAAACGTGTAGTTGACTTCTCCATATAACTCATACATGGGGCCACATTAATTTCAAATACTTATGATTTGTTGGACCTAATTGAGTTATTGGAATTGTATATAATACTCAAATAAAACCATGATATGGGAGTCATTCAACCGATTATTTCACCTTAGGATTATACTATTATTTTTATGGTAAATAAATATAGATAAATGTGTCTCTACATCGATTTCAGGGATTATAGCATGATTAAAATAAGGAAAATGTTTCTTCTTTGTTGTATTGATGACTTCATTGATCAACTCTATGAAGGTCAAAAAGTAACCATGATTGACCTTTATTCTGGATATGATTGTAACACCCCAGGTAAATAAAGAATATTACATTTTTATATTTATCCATATTTGTGAATAAAATATTAATATGACTTTAAAGGGGACTCTATTCTCGATGGTGTACCCAACACGCAACAACGTGTTTCTTGGGAATCTTACGTTGCACTCTAATAATAAAATAATATTATTTTAAATGGTAGTTAACATGAAGCCGTTGTATTGGCGGGAATTGATAGAAATAACTAAAATATTATTATTTATGTTTTTTAATGTTTTTACATTTATCCAATAAACTCTAAATGCTTAAAATACGGAAAGAATTCAATTTTAGGCGTATAAGCCCTAGTTTTCACTAAAGGTTCACTTATCGCCTTTTGATGGCGAACTGTCATTAAATATAGTTTTGATCACTCTTATACATTATTTTGTACCAAATAATACTCTTCTTTAGAATCGGGACATCAAATTTTACTTTGTGTAATTTTTTGGTATTTTTCCGATAAAGTTCATTTTTTAATGAATAGTGTAAAATGTTGTGTTTTAATTCAAAACCTCTTTTTAATATAATTTATTTATATGATTAGATAATCTTTTGAATTGGTTTTAAAGTGAAATTAGAGAATATTTTTACCATTAAATCCAATAGTGGTCGTTGGAATTAATTTCACTTTTAAATCGGACTTAAACTAGTATCAATCTTTTGATACTTATTGTTTCATAAAAACATGCTATTTTTTTTGACAACGGGAGTTAATTATTAATTTAATTAATTCTACCTATATTCTTTGAATTAGGTAATATAAACATAATTTTTTAATTCAGAATATCAAATATAGCTTAGGGTGAATTTTTGGTAATTTTCTGAAAAACACCAATTTTTGATGAATAGTGATACCACTAAGTGGTAATCAAGCAAACTGATTTTTCAGTTAAATGAAATATTACCACTAATGTGTATTGAATTTTGAAAATCCAACATACATGGTTGTCATTAGTATGTAAAATTTTGTTCAATGGGATGAAAATAATTTTTTGGTGAATAGTAACTTTTTTTCATTAATCAAGATTAGAGGTAATTAGTGTAATTTAAGGTAAAAATGATATTATAAAAATATGAAAACACCATGACACTTGTCCTACCCCTATTGTATGAGTCATGGCCGACCAAGACAACCCATGGGTCAACTTGGGGAAACCATGGAGCCACTTTGGTTGGAAAATGACATTAATATATATTTATTTAATGTTAAAATTAAATTGACACAAACATGAGTTGTATTACTAAAACAGTTTTTAAGTGGGGTTACACAAGTCCAAATTTTGACTATAAATATTCATTAGAAATATAAAAATATTTCCTACATCATAGTATTTTTTTATAATTTTTAGATATTAAATAAATTAATTTAATTACGACATCATGATGATGCAACAATGACCTCATTAATGAACAGTTTAAATAAAATGAAATGATAATATAAAATCTAAGACCTACACTTGTCCAAAAACTATTGTATGGGAATATTTCGAAGAATTATCATCTTATCTTAGAAATATATCAATGTGGGACCTTAGAAATGCGAAACACTTTTGAAAATAAAATAATAGTTTCATGATTTCCAAAAGTGCCCCTCCTCTCCTCTTATAAAAGGCCCCCACCTCTACCTCATTTCACACACTCCTAAAGCCTTTTGCTCGACCATACCCTGCCCCTTTACTCTCTCCACATCTCTCTCCTCATCCTAGAGGTTTGACTTTGTTCATAATCCTTTCAAAGGAAGCCTTTAGGCTCAAATCAAAAGGAGTTACACTTTTAAAGGTAATTCATTCTCTCATGTTAATTTGTTTTATTTTGCTTCTCCAACCACCTAAACTCGTTTTATTTACTTCTTTTGTAACAAAACCAGTATCTTCAATATACTAGGATGTTTTTATAAGATTTATTCGAGCTACACACTCACACTACTACATCAAATGGTTAAAGAACATACGGTTTCCGTGGATGGCAAAATTCTGCCTCCCGAAACGATGATTGTTCAACACTCATATAACACCTTCAAAGGTGGCCATTTAGATGACACTATATTTATATATGATATATAATATGTTTATGTTTTACTTAAGCTTCTGTATTTTCATTTGTTTCATACCTTTATGGTTTCCATTGTGGGTAAACACGATAATTTCATTTTAGGAAGTGCGGACTACCGCCCCCTCAAAGTGATTTGATTCGTTAATGCCATACGTGGGACGTATAAAGTATGGATTTAAAGTTATTATATATGATGTTATACTGGAATTATAATATACCTTTATATCATTATTGTTTCTTTCCATTAAAGTATGATATAAAAATGAAAGTAGCGTTCATGCGTACGTACGGCTTACCGTCTCCATGAACGGTGCATTTCATTTCTTACCTCAAAATGATTATGTAATATTATAAATACATGTATATTCTCGATATATTTGATATATATGTTATCCAAATCTTGAATATAATTCCTGATATAATGAACCTTTGACCACAAAAACAACATGTAATTGAAAGAAGTCCATTTTCGACTAAAGAACCAAATATTGAAAAAACAAACATTATTAACTTAAATGATTACATAATGTTTATAACATTTAAATAAGTGATATAAAAGGAATAATGATCTTTAATAAGGTTCATAAAAAAGTAGAAATTAACTCAAATTTATTATTCAGGACGTTAAAGAACGATCGCGTCAAGTCGGACCTGAGGTAAGGGATCCTACACCTCTCTTTATTTTTAAGTACACTCTTTTATGTCATTACTTTTAAGCTCATCTTTCTTATGATTGGGATGTTATTTTATATTACTCCCACTGTACTTATTATTTGCATATGATGAGGGACCCTATTTCCTCTCATCAATCCATTTTGGACGTTTTAAGTGGCACCGTTAGGCTGCCGAGTTTTCGTAAGTGATTTTTCATCTCACTTTTATTCATGTGAGATTTATGCTACATTTTCTACAATTTCATTTGAGTGGTTTATGTACTGCCCATTATTACACTACTTTTGTAATATAATTCCATTGATGGGTATTTACATATTCATTTTGTGACACTTCTTCGATGGGGTGTACTTTTCGAAAGTTACCCAAGTCGGTAAGGGAACCTTTCACCCTCTTTTTTATAAAAAAAACATCATTTGTTATGTCTTTTAATTCACATACTATTATGTTGGGATATGTTCTTCTATATCTTTATTGATGTAAATTTTATTTCCAAGTGATGAGATTCCCTTTTTATCTCTCAGCAACTCATTTTCTGAATTTTTTAAGTGACGCTGTTAGGCTGTCGAATTTTACCAAGGGAACTTCTTAACCCAATTTCCATTCTTTGGGATAATCTCATAATTTCAAATTACGGCATGATATTATTTTGTCCTATCTTGTATTTGTTCTTTCTTTATGTGTAATTATAGTGAATACACATAATAGATCTATTTTATTTAAAAAATTATCTTTGTATGGGACTTCGTCTCAATCTCCTTTCATTGAGGCATATTTTGTTTTATACACAACCTTCTTTTATACAGTGTATAAAACCCTTTGACTTTTACGTTTATTCAGAAGGAATCTTTTTTATACGAAGCATTTACTAAATGAAAAAAGGGAATGTTTTTGTCGTATGTATGCGGCGACAACGACTTCTCCGCCGTCGTGACCGTTATTTGAGTTTCGGCTTCCTCTATAAGCCATACCTTCTTTTTAAAAGAAAAATAAATACCATGTTTTACTTTTCTTTTATTTTCGTATCGAAAATGGTTTTCATAATGTTTTTATATCCATGTGTTGTATTGATATCTTGTGATTGAAAGGTGGGAATGTTATGTTTCCTTTATGCATGTTTAATGTGATATGATTATGTTGAGGTTCTTGGGCATTATTATGAAAATGGGTGGTTCCGTGATAAACTAAGGGTGGGTGAGCCCGATATAGCTCTCCAATGCATTGGGAACGCGAAGGAGTGAAACATTAAGGTTTCTCCGAAGAGATTTAGGGAATATATTATGATGGGTATTCCAAACATAACCAAGAGGGTAACTCCCTACGTAAGAATGTTATGAATGCCTCAAGTTACTTTTATGTCTTATGATTTTGATGATTTATTCATGATTTGATGAGGTATGTTAAAGTGCCTATGTGTTATGGGTAAAGTATGATTTCATTCTTATGTATATATGAACTCATGTTTCCTTTCCATATTTTTTATAACCCTTACTGATCTTTTTATGCTCATCCCATGTTTTTGAAATGTTTTTCACAGGTCAAGGGAAAGGTACATGATGTGATGATAGTGTCAAGGATGTGTCAAGAAAGAATCAATGTTTTATTTTAAATATGTTTCCATTTATGGGAAGAATGAATACTGTCTTTTATGTAACCACTTTGTTTAAATGTGGAATGTAATGCATGTTTCATGATCTAATTCTCTAAAACACTAAACCTGAAAAGATCCTCAATGTCTAATCTTGTAAGAACTCAAGATTAAGTAAGGTTTAAGGCTGGGTCCTTATAGTTTGTATCAAAGGTCAGTTTAGATAACTTTAGAGGTTAGGGTATTCTTTAATCATAAGTGACAGTACCATAATGGATAGGATTTCAGAAAGAGTCCTAGTTTTAGATAAAGTGAATGAGTAAGTGTATCTTAGTGTTTACCTTTTTCATTAGTACATGATGGTTTTGTTGATATACTCACACTGACATTTCTGTTTTTAGTAAATGGATGGATCTAGTAGGCACCAATGTGACAATTGGTTTGAAGGAAACTGTGGTGGTTCTTTGATTAAGAGACTGGATGAAATGGGGTATTAAATGAGGAAACTCATGGTTGTTCAAAACCAACTATCAAGGAGTCATGATCAACCACTTGAACCTTGGTATGTTCTGTAATGCATCATGTACAAGATGACCAATCGATGTGGAAGTTCAGGTAATAATTATAAAGGTAACCATTAGAGTTTATATGATCCTTACTTTTGAGGTAATTATGGGTTATTATATGATATGATGGAAAATGAAAGGCATGAGATAAACTTGAGGTTAAAATATGTAATGATCATTTTTGATGATTTTATCCCTTTTTGGGGAATGATTTGAGAATTATATAGTTTTGGAAAAAGGACAACACGCAGACCGTGTGACTACCCGTCGCGTCGGACAAAGCTGCGGGAATCAAACCCACAACCAAAGTGTGACTGGTATTTATCGCCCACCACTGGACTATGTGAAGTCCCTGGTTAGTTTGACCAATTCTTTTTAGTTATATGATTTTATGAATTAAGAGCAAGTTGATTTTGCGTTATTTATGAAAATGATTAACCTATCATGGAGGGTATGTGATTAGGTTAATTACATTTCAATACAAGACTTTAGGAGCAACTAATGTTGTTTGGAGATAAATGTTACAATTTAACTTGGAAGACTATGTGACTAAATCCTTAAAATATTTGGGTTTCAATCTTATATTGGTTTACATTGATGAATTTTATGGAAAAATTGTTTATCGAATGATCCTTGTTGAACTTTGGGTTTTGTTTGACAAATTTTGGAGATTAAGAATAGATTTTCTTTTTATAAAGGGTTATCCTTTTCTGGATTATCTGACCTTGTACTAACCTTTTTGGTTTTGGTTATGGTTAAGGTCTAAAGATATAGGATGTATATAGTTCTCTTTTGTGGATTAGGTGATTCTCTAGAAGTTGATTATAGTACTCTTAATGCGAACAAGTCTCCCTAAATACTCGCCTTTTGGAAAAAAATATGAGTTTGACTAAGGAATCTAGTAAAAGTTGAAAGTCAACATGATAAGTGATGAAGTTTCCTTATGAATAAATTCATCAACAAAAAGTAACATAAAACAAAAATTTTGTCTATTAACTTTTCCTACTGGGGAATCGAATACCGTTTAACCCATCACAAGTTTGTGATTTTCTTATGGTGAACTTTCTCCTAGACATGTTTACTATCACTCTCCCTCAAGAACATGACCCTTTGCTTTTTATTCCATGTCCATGTTTTTCTACCGGGAGTCCTAGTATGGGTTAACTCAGGTGACCTCTGTACTTATCTTTCTTTATTTTAAAGTGATTTTTTTACCGACTCTTGTTCCGATAATGGATTTTCAAGGATGTTTCCAAGCTCAATTTTAAAATTACGAGGACGCAATTCCCAAAAGGGGGGAAGAATGTAACACCCCAGGTAAATAAAGAATATTACATTTTTATATTTATCCATATTTGTGAACAAAATATAAATATGACTTTAAAGGGGATGCTATGCTCGATGGCGTACCCAACACGCAACAACGAGTTTCTTGGGAATCTTATGTTGCGCTCTAATAATAAAATAATATTATTTTAAATGGTAGTTAACATGTAGCCATTGTATTGGCCGGAATTGATAGAAATAACTAAAATATGATTTTATATGTTTTTTAATGTTTTTACATTTATCCAATAAAAGCTAAAAGCTTAAAATACAGAAAGAATTCAATTTTAGGTGTATAAGCCCTAGTTTTCACTAAAGGTTCACTTATCGCCTTTTGATGGAGAACTATCATTAAATATAGTTTTGATCACTCTTATACATTCTTTTGGACCAAAAAAACCTCTTATTTAGAATCGGGACATCAAATTTTACTTTGTGTAATTTTTTGGTATTTTTCCGATAAAGATCATTTTTTAATGAATAGTGTAAAATGTTGTGTTTTAATTCAAAACCTCTTTTTAATATAATTTATGTGTATGATTAGATAATCTTTTTAATTGGTTTTAAAGTGAAATTATAAAATATTTTTACCATTAAATCCAATAGTGGTCGTTGTAATTAATTTCACTTTTAAATCGGACTTAAACTAGTATCAATTTTTTGATAATTATTGTTTCTTAAAAACACGCTACTTGTTTTCACAGCAGGAGTTAATTATTAAATTAATTAATTCTACTTATATTCTATGAATTAGGTAATATAAACATCATTTTTTTAATTCAGAATATCAAATATAGCTTAGGGTGAATTTTTGGTAATTTTCTGAAAAACACCAATTTTTGATGAATAGTGAAACCACTAAGTGGTAATCAAGCAAATTTATTTTTCAGTTAAATGAAAGTTTACCACTAATGTGTATTGAATTTTGAAAATCCGCCATACATGGTTGTCATTAGTTTGTAAAATTTGGTTCAATGGAATGAAAATAATTTTTTGGTGAATAGTAACATTTTTTAATTAATCGTGATTAGAGGTAATTAGTGTAATTTAATGTAAAAATGATATTATAAAAATACGAAAACACCATGACACATGTCCTACCCCTATTGGATGAGTCATGGCCGACCAAGACAACCCATGGGTCAACTTGGGGACCCCATGGAGCCACTTTTGTTGGAAAATGACATTAATATATATTTATTTAATGTTAAAATTAAATTGACACAAACATGAGTTGTATAACTAAAACAGTTTTTAAGTGGGGATACACAACCCCAAATTTTGACTATAAATACTCATTTGAAATCTAAAAATATTTCATATATCATAGTATTTTTTTAATAATTTTTAGATATTAAATAAATTGATTTAATTACGACATCATGATGATGCAACGATGACCTCATTAATGAACAGTTTAAATAAAATGGAACGATAATATAAACTCTAAGACCTACACTTGTCAAAAAACTATTGGATGGGAATATTTCAAAGACTTATCATCTTATCTTCAAAATATATCAATTTGGGACCCTATAAATTCGAAACACTTTTGAAAATAAAATAATAGTTTCATGATTTCCAAAAGTGCCCCTCCTCTCCTCTTATAAAAGGCCCCCACCTCTACCTAATTTCACACACTCCTAAAGCCTTTGGCTCAGCCATACCCTGCCCATTTACTCTCTCTACATCCCTCTCCTCATCCTAGAGGATTCCCTTTGGGCAGAATCCTTTCAAATGAATCCTTTAGGCTCAAATCAAAAGGAGTTACACTTTTAATGGTAATTCATTCTCTCATGTTCATTTGTTTTATTTTGCTTCTCCAACCCCCTAAACTCTTTTTATTTACTTCTTTTGTAACAACACAAGTATATTCAATATACTAGGATGTTTGTTTAAGATTTATTCGAGCTACACTCTCATACAACTACATCAAATGGTTAAAGAACATACGGTTTCCGTGGATGGCGAAATTCTGCCTCCCGAAACGATGATTGTTCAACACTCATATAACACCTTCAACGGTGGCCATTTAGATGACACTATATTTATATATGATATATAATATGATTATGTTTTACTTAAGCTTCTGTATTTTAATTTGTTTCATACCTTTATGGTTTCCATTGTGGGTAAACACGATAATTTTATTTTAGGAAGTGCGGACTACCGCCCCCTCAAAGTGATTTGATTCGTTAATGCCATATGTGGGATGTATAAAAGATGGATTTAAAGTTATTATATATGATTTTATATTGTAATTATAATATACCTCTATATCATTATTGTTTCTTTCCATTAAAGTAAGAGATAGAAATGAAAGTAGCATTCATGCGTACGTACGGCTTACCGTCTCCATGAACGGTGCATTTCATTTCTTACCTCTAAATGATTATGTAATATTATAAATACATGTATATTCTGTATATATATGATATATATGAAATCAAAATCATGAATATCATTCTGGATATAATGAACCTTTGACCACACAAACAACATGTAATTGTAAGAAGTCCATTTTCGACTAAAGAACCAAATATTGAAAAAACAAACATTATTAACTTAAATGATTACATAATGTTTATAACATTGAAATAAGTGATATAAAAGGAATAATGAACATTAAGAAGGTTCATAAGAAAGTATAAATTAACTCAAATTTATTATTCAGGACGTTAAAGAACGATCGAGTCAAGTCGGACCCGAGGTAAGGGATCCTACACCTCTCTTTCTTTTTAAGTACACTATTTTATGTCATTCCTTTTAAGCTCATATTTCTTATGATTGGGATATTATTTTATATTACTCCCATTGAAATTATTATGTTCATATTATGAGAGACCATATTTCCTCTCATCAATCCATTTTGGATGTTTTAAGTGGCGCCGTTAGGCTGCCGAGTTATCGAAAGGGATTTTTCATCTCACTTTTATTTCTGTGAGATTTATGCTACATTTGCCACAATTTCATTTGAGTGGTTTATGTACTACCCATTATTACACTCCTTTTGTAATATAATTCCATTTATGGGTATTTACATATTCATTTTATGACACTTCTTCAATGGGGTGTACTTTTCGAAAGATACCCAAGTCGGTAAGGGAACCTTTCACCCTCTTTTTTTAAAAAAAGGCTTCATTTGTTATGTCTTTTAATTCACATACTGCTATGTTGGGATATGTTCTTCTATATCCTGATTGATGTAAATTTTATTCCCAAGTGATGAGATTCCATTTTTATCTCTCATCAACCCATTTTCTGAATTTCTGAAGTGACGCCGTTAGGCTGTCGAATTTTACCAAGGGAACTTCTTAACCCAATTTCCATTCTTTGGGTTAATCTCATACTTTCAAATTACGTCATGATATTATTTTTTCCTATCTTGTATTTGTACTTTCTTTATGTGTAATTATAGTGAATACACATAATAAATCTATTTTATTTAAAAAATTATCTTTGTATGGGACTTCGTCTCAATCTCCTTTCATTGAGACATATTTTGTTTTATACACAACCTTCTTTTATACGGTGTATAAACCCCTTTGACTTTTACGTTTATTCAAAAGGAATATTTTTTATATGAAGCGTTTACTAAATGACAAAAGGGAATGTTTTTGTCGTACGTATGCGGCGACAACGACTTCTCCGCCGTCGTGACCGTTATTTGAGTTTCGGATTCCTCTACAAGCCATACCTTTTTTTAAAAGAAAAATAAATACCATGTTTTACTTTTCTTTTATTTTGGTATCGAAAATGGTTTTCATAATGTTTTTATATCAATGTGTTGTATTGATATTTTGTGATTGAGAGATGGTAATGTTATGTTTCCTTTATGCATGTTTTATGTGATATGATTATGTTTAGGTTCTTGGGCATTATTATGAAAACGGGTGGTTCCGTGATAAAATAAGGGCGGGTGAGCCCGATATAGCTCTCCAATGCATTGGGTAACGCAAAGGAGTGAAAATTTAAGGTTTCTCCGAAGAGATATAGGGAATATACTGTGATGGGTATTCCAAACGTAACCAAGAGGGTTAGTCCCTACGTAAGAATGTTATGAATGCCTCAAGTTACTTTTATGTCTTATGATTTCGATGATTTATTCATGATTTGATGAGGTATGTTAAAGTGCATATGTGTTATGGGTAAAGTATGATTTCATTCTTATGTATATATGAACTCATGTTTCCTTTCAATATTTTTTATAACCCTTACTGAGATTTTTATGCTCATCCCATGTTTTTGAAATGATTTTCACAGGTCAAGGGAAAGGTACATGATGTGATGATAGTGTCAAGGATGTGTCAAGAAAGAATCCATGTTTTATTTTAAATATGTTTCCGTTGATAGGAAGAATGAATATTGTCTTTTATGTAACCACTTTGTTTAAATGTGGAATGTAATGCAAGTTTCATGATCTAATTCTCTAAAACTCTAAACCTGAAAAGATCCTCAATGTCTAATCTTGTAATAACTCAAGATTAAGTAAGGTTTAAGGTTGGGGCCTTATAATGATCAATTGTGGGTCAGGAATGAAGATATACCAAATACAGAATTCTGTAAAAAAATATGAACACTATTAATATATTTTTATGCCTTTTCTTTTAATAATTCCCCTTCTATCATCATGGATTTTATGAATAATTCTTTTATATATTACCCTGATCAGTTTTTTTGTAGTCTTTATTGATGATGATATTATTTATTAAATGAGTAAGGAAGTGCATGACGACCACTTGGGAGCTGCACGAAAGACCCTCAGGAGGTAGAAACAATTTAAAAAAAGATAATTTTGAATTTAAACGAATAATTTTTTTGGTCATATATTATTAAGAGATGGTATGGTAGTGGATCCATCAAAGGCTAGGAAATTGAATTCTTGTATAGACCATTCACGTTGACTGAGATCTATAGTTTTTGTGATTTATCTGAATATTATAAATGGTTTGTGTTGAATTTATAACGGTTGTCTCATATAATGACATTGCTAACTAGAAAGGGTAGAAAGATCCCGTGGATAGATGAATGTAAAGAATATACTAAGGAACTAAAGAGGAGGTTTGTCACCACACTTCTGCTTACATTAACCTATCATGGAGAATAGTTTTTAATCATTATTTATGTATCCATTAAGAGATCAATATGTGTTATTATGAATTATAACATGGTTATAGCCTATGCATCACAAAAATTAATTATTCATGAGAAGAATTTCCCAACTCAAGATTTGGAGTTAACTACAGTAATTTTTTTCATTAAAAATATAAAGACATTATCTTTATAGTGAATTGTGTAATATATATACTAATCAAAAAATTATAAAATATATATTCATAAAAAGTAAATTGAACCTGGTCCCTAGTAGATGGTTAGAGTTTATAAAGGGTTATGTATTATTAATGCATTACCACCATAGGAAAGTGAATAAGGGGGTAAATGATTTCAATCAAAAGGATCATGTCAGCTTATCCATGATAAGGATCACAAAATATTCAATATTTATAGATTTGTAGTGGATGGATATATAGATCATAATGAATGTGTACAATCCTATCTGTATCAATTGATTATTCAACCCTCTATCTAAGTGACGTTTAGAGAGGTGTTGAAGGATGATGTATAACTATAGAAGATGGTATAAAATGATCCAGAGTTTATCCTTGACTAGGATGGAATGATAAGGATTGGGAAGATTGTATTTTTTATCTCTATAATAGATTTGAATAAGGATATATTGGAGGAATCTTATTTTCTTCCATTAAATATTCATCCAGGATGTAAGAATATCTATATATATTTGAAGGAATAATTATTTGTTGGATGGTATGAAGAGGAATAACTCAATGTTTGTAACTCAGGTCTCAGTATACAAGA